>OY754959.1:120405595-120751895 GCA_963576555.1 Ferdinandea cuprea
TCGGCACGGTTCCCCACAAAAAAAAAAATCGTCCAAAGGGTCGTCCAATCCCAGCTCCGAGGCGACCAATTGATAACACGATTTGGGAATTTGGTGCGTAAAAGATAAATTGTAGCATGGGATGTGTTGCATGATGCGCCATTTTGCATGAACCGGAGGTCGTTCAAATCTATGTCTTCAATTCCAGTAAAAAAACTCTGGTTAACATGGCTTTTCGCACACAGGACCGAAGGATTTTTCTTTCGAAGGAAGAAAACTCTCCTTTCCTGCTTATCGTCCAGCACTTGGCGCCGATAAGGGCTCTGTAGATCACTTGCCCTTTGTCCTTCGAGTCAGGAGTTTTGAACCCATTTGTTTTGCCAAACCGAAGTAGCAGCGGTTTCCTAGGGTAATTCTTCCACGGATCTCAACTAAGATGTCATTTGAGGAGTTGTTGTTTACCCCGAGGTAGATAAACTCCTTAACTACCTCGAAGTTGCTGCTATCAACAGTGACATTTTGTCCTTGTTTGTTTGTTGAAAGCATATATTTAGTCTTGTCCTCATTCACTTCAAGGCTAACTAGTTTCGCTTGTTCTTCAATAGCCGTGAAAGCCTCTATCACGGCATGCTGGGATCGACCGATGATATCTATATCGTCCGCATACCCCAGCAGTTGGACTGATTTGTTGAAGATAGTGCCTTCCGTGCGGACACCTGCCCTGCGCACTATCTGCTCAAGAACAAGATTGAAGAAGTCACACGATAGCGCATCACCTTGCCGAAATCCGGTGCATGTTGTTCCTCTTGTTTTGATGAGCTGCTGCCACACTGCACACTGCACCGCGTGTTCTCCTGCATCACGCAACACAGTTGGATAAGTTTGGTCGGGATCTCGAATTCGGCCATCGCCATGCAGAGCTCCTGACGACGAATTCTATCATGTGCGGCTTTAAAGTCGATAAAGAGGTGGTGTGTTTTGACTTGAAATTCGTTGGTCTTTTCCAGGATTTACTTTAGTGTGGGAATTTGGTCTATGGTCGATCTGCAGGGCCGGAAGCAGAAGGGCTTGAGACGTTCGCACAGTACGTTGGATAGGATCTTATATGCAACATTTAGCAGGGATATGCCTCGATAGTTCTTGCAAGACATAGGATCGCCTTTCTTGTAGATGGGACATATGGAACTGATGGTCCAGTCATCGGCCATGCTTTCCTCCACCCAAACTTGGTTGATGATTTGGTGCATGTGCCCTACCATAACATCACCTCCTTTTTTGAAACCCTCTGCAGGTAGACCTTCAGAGAATGCGGCTTTGTTATTCTTAAGTTTTTTTTCATAGCTTAGCCAACTTCTTCTATACTGGGCGGGGGGACTGGTTCTTCATTGACCGGACTTGGGTTCTCTTCTTGCACCATCACTCTCTCTACAATTTGCCCGTTTAGCAGCTACTGAAAATGCTGCTTAAATACTTCTACTGTTCCCTGCGCGTCGGTGACTAGGTTTCCATCGCTGTTACGAAGAGCCTGCGTTCCGGTCTTAACGCCAGCAGCCAGTTGCTTGGCTTTCATATATAGGGTCCGCCATCTAACATGGTAATACTTAGCTCATGTCTGATTTGACAGATAATTAGTTTTATCCTTCCGCTGAACGAATATGGTTGTGTATGCGCTTGAACAACGCTGGGAAATATTGCGACATAGCGACATAGAGAAGATCCCGATTTTGCCAAAAAAAAACATCTTTTCAGATGAAGCTCATTTTGATCTTGGCGGGCATGTAAACAAGCAAAATTGTCGCATTTGGGGCACAGAAAACCCGCACGCATACATTGAAAAGCCGATATACCCAAAACGAGTCACTGTTTGGAGGCATAATTGGGCCATTTTTCTTCGAAAATGAGCAAGGAGTGGCCGTTACAGTCAATGGCGATCGTTATCGGGCCATGTTGAACGAATTTTTTGTTCACAAAAACTGAAGAGGAGGATATTGGCAACATGGTTAATGGTTTCAACAGGACGGCGCTACGTGCCACACAGCCGAAGCTACACTCGATGTTTTGCGCCCTGTTTTTGAAGATCGCATTATCAGCCGCAGAGCTGATGTCGTTTGGCCACCGCGGAGCTGCGATTTGACACCGTTGGACTATTATTTGTGGGGTGCCGTAAAAGATAAGTCTTACGCCGACATGCCAGAGACAATTGACGCTTTAAAGGATAATATTCGTGAAGCCATTGGTGAAATACAGCTGCACACAATCGATAATGTGCTTAAAAATTGGACCGATCGTGTAGGCTACTGCATGGCCAGCCGAGGCAGCCATTTGAATGAAATTATTTTTCATTATTAACCGGAAGGATTGTACTTTCAAATAAAAAAATAAATTTGAGAAAATATTCAGTAGTTTTTTTTATAGCATTTTCAAAAAATAAAAAGTTATTTGGCGGACACTATAGAACTTCCGGATGTTTTTTCGGTCTCCTTGAGCTGGGAGACTGCGTGCTTTCTTTTCTCCCTACACAGAATCTTCTTCTCCCCCTTTCTCCTGGCTCGGTACTCATCCCTTGCTGCCCTTGTTTACCTCTGCAGCGTTCTAATGTGTGCATCTTCTCTCACCTTTTTCCGGTAATACGCATACATCATTATACCACGGGCTTTTCTCTGGGGTGACTGGTATCTTAGGGTGGTTTCGGCTACCTCTTGGATGATGTCGCGATACTGGGACTACTGGTTGTTGGCGTCTGTGGTAGGTGAATGCACACTGCAGAGTCTCTCACTCAGGCGCTCTTTGTAGTCTCTAGCTACTTTAGGTGTGCTAAGGCATCCAACGTTGAATTTTTTCTTTTGGGCAGTTCGCAGATTCTTCTCGTTGGACAGTCGAGCCCTGAATCTAGCTGCAACAAGAAAGTGGTCAGAGGAAGTTTGTCCCTCGGCAAGTGTGCACATTCATGATGTTAGATGAGTGCCTCGCCAGGTTGCTTTGTAGGCCCTGAGCCGTGGAAACTTAGTGCTACTGAATTACAGGTACCGTATTATAGGTACTAAACTGCACCTCCTTAAAGCGACTATTCGAAGAGCTCTTTCCATTATCCCCAAGAAAGACTCTCGATATTCGATAAATGAATTGATTTTAAGACCTACATGATCCAAAACCCTATCTTTTCTGCTTGCACTAGAAATAATCACCCAACAGCATCAAATAACATCTATATCTACTCAAAAAAAATCCACAACCGTACACACATTCGATGCAGTAGCAGATGTACAGATGTCTTTTGGTGTAGTAAAAGAAAAAGTTTTAAGTGCGATTGGATTCCAAAGAAAATCACTGTCCTCTTTCCATGGAGTATTAAAAGCTTCCATTGTTAATGTCGCCCTCATTCAATAGGATCAACAATCTGACCAATTACTTTGTGGTGTCATCACAGAAATAAACGACACCCTCTCTGGTGGTCAAACACCACAACCGACACCACCATCATCGTCAGTAAAACTAGTAATCCAATTTCCTTTAAATTGTCACTCGTCTCATCGTGTGTTATCGTTTCATATCTTGGTGTATCGTTCAATTCCATTGCCGTACGTATATATCTTTGCCATCCAATCCAATGTGTATCATTTTCGAACATCAATTGTCCATCAACAGCTAGCTAGCTCCTATTTCCCAATCCCAACCCAACCCAACCCCAAATGTGGATCAGTAGTCAGCCAAATATCTTTATCTGATTGCCAACATCTCTTTATGGAGACAGAGTGAGATAGAGAATAACATAGGCGACACTACTCAATTTAAATCCCCTAAATCTGTTACCATTTCGTTGTACTCTATATATAATTGTGTCGTCCTTTATCTATCTTACTGTGACATACTGACAAATCACATTGTTAGTCTCCAGTCTCCAGTCTCTAGTATCCACCAAACTGACGAAGAAAAAAAAAAACCAAATAATTTCAAACTGACAGCTCAGGAGAGAGAGAGACAGTTAAAGTGTTGAATCGATTCAGAGATTGTGTCATCCAATTTTTCCATCTACAAATATACGTATTTTGTTTCGTCCATGAACAGAGGTGACGATGTGGAGTAGTCATTGGTGACAGGTGTCAAAAGGACGTCGTAGTCATTATCCTGTAGTAGCAGCTCTGGAAGTAGTACGTACGCTTGAAGGACACCATGATTGTAGGCGCGCTGCGAAATCACAAATTGATGACATTGTCATTATATTTCGCTTATCAGGCAGACACTATGAGGCAGCGTCATGACTGTTTATTTTTGTTGCAGCATTTAGCTAATGGCCTTGAGGGGATTTCACATTTCCCTTATCATTGACTGAGCACTGTGTATGGAATAGAAAGGGGGAAAGTCAGTCTCCTTGTTTATCAAGTACGACTATGGCAGAAGTGGATAAAATTCCAAAATATGAAGGAGGAAGTAATTAACCTGTGATAAGAGGTTGAAAAATCATTACAAATGACTGCCTCTTTAGTGGTTGAAGTGATTACATGCAACTTAGTGCTTATTTTTCAGCACTTTGGCTATTCGGCAATGGAACGTTTCAATAACGCTTGATCCCGCCCGATACTAAAGGGTGATCCATTTCGAGGTTCCCTCCTTTTTTAAAGAAAAAAACACAGAAAATTCAAATTTAATGGAGAATGTTTATTATCATTTGAAAGAACATTCTTTGGCATTTATTTTTTGAAGATTATGTCTATCAAATGTTGGCCGTTGCTACGTCGCAGATGGTCCATTCGTTGAGTCCAATTTTCGATCACTCGTTCGAGCATTTCGACTGGTAACTGGCATGCGAATGACACGCGTGATGTTTTCCTCCAAGGCCTGAATCGAAGCAGGTTTGTCGGCATAAGCTTTTGACTTTACATATCCCCACAGGAAAAAGTCTAACGGTGTGATATCACACGATCTTGGTGGCCAATCGACCGGCCCAAAACGTGAAATTATGTGCTCACCGAAATGTTCTCTCAATAAGTCCATTGACTGATGCGATGTGTGGGAAGTGGCGCCGTCTTGCTGAAACCAAATGTCGCCGAGATCACGAGCTTCAATTTCAGGCATCAAATAGTCGGTTATTATGGCACGATAACGGTCGCCATTGACGGTTACGTTCGCACCGGCATAATTTTTAAAGAAATATGGACCGATGATTCCACCGATTTGACCGATTTTTCTGGATGAAGTGGCAGTTCTTCAATCTCTTCAGGTTGCTCTTCGTCCCAAATGCGGCAATTTTGTTTGTTTACATACCCATTGAGCCAGAAATGGGCCTCATCGCTAAACAAAATTTTTCGGATCTTCTTGGAACTTTTCAAGAGCCCATAGAGCGAAGCGATGTCGCTTGGGAAGGTCGAGCGGCTTCAGTTGTTGCACAAGCTGTATTTTGTACGCTTTCAATTTAAGATCTTGACGTAAAATGCGCCAAGTCGTTCGATACGTCAGTCCGAGTTGTTGCGAACGGCGCCGAATCGACTCTCTACGGTCTTCGCGTACACTCTCAGCTACGGCCGCTATATTTTCTTCACAGCGTGCTGGACGTGGTCTATTCGGTCGAATATTATCCAATAATGAATGCTGGGTCTCAAAATGGGTGATGAACGCGAATAGTACGCTCAGTAGGCCGATTATGTTGACCATAAGTTGAGCGAAGTGCACGAAACACATTCCTCACAGAACGTGAATTTTCATAATAAAGTTGAACAATTTGTAAACGTTGTTCACGCGTAAGTCTTTCCATTCTGAAATGCCAAACAATACTAAACAAAAATAACATGACAGCATGACACGACTCACACGTGATCTGTCAAAAAAGGCTATTGAAAAAAGTATCTCTACTTGGATCACCCGTTACAAAGATCTACTCAATAAAACACGACAATGATGGTTCAATCTCTTATATCATATTCACAAGTCGTTAGAAAGTGCCGCTGGACGTGCTAGTCAGGCTATCCCGTCTTCACTTCGTCTGGTTCTATATCTTCGATATGCTCCCAGAAGTGAAAGTAGCATTAGTGCTTTCGCGGAAGGTCAGTGCAGGAGAGAACTCGAGTACACTTTGACGGCATCCGAGCTCCTTGATCAGCTGATAGACGTAGGGTTCCTTGAGCAGCTGGCAGTTCAGGCTCCGAACAACTCATAGCGCCGATGAAAAGATGGCCGATGGTACCTACGTCCAGTCCCGTCATGAAAATAATCGTACTGTATATTCGTTCATTCTTTTTGATCTTCGTTTTCGTGTCAGTCGTCACGTTAGTTTTTGTCGTCATGTTTACTTACGCCGCCGGCGACTTAACACCCCCACGAGTTGAGGGTAGCAAGCCAGGGCCAGCTGCCGCAGTATATACCGACATTCTGTTGTTTTGTCTTTTTTTTTTAGCCTGGGCGTCATCTAGGGGTCTGTCTTTAGTAGAGATGTGTTAAATCCGTCAGAGCAGCAACAGAGTTTGCAGAATTTGCCTTTTATCGAATCGAATTAGAGAATCTCCCTACCAATTCGAAAGAGGTATTTCCAAATTGTACGTTTTCCAATGTAGGGTCCCGAATACGATCACCAGCATATAGAGCTGCTTAGGATGTATGGTATCATTCTTTGCTATGAAGATGAAAATATGGTAATCCTCCACTTGGTCTGGATTTGACGAAACGGAAGCCACACTGATATGTAGCAATAGCTGTGTTGCAAAAAGACTGATGAGTTGGTGCATGGATCGTACGAAAACATTAACAAAGCCGTACCAACCTCATCTAAAGCGGAATTTTCAATTTCTGTTGCTGAGAATGCAGCTTTAATACTTCTAAAAAAAAACCCTGGTAACTAGGTTTCCATCAGTATTTCGAAGAGCCTGTGTTCTGCGTATAAAGCCAATCAGCAGTTTTTAACTTTCTCCTATATATTAGTATACTAAAGAGAAAGTTCTAGAGTGGTCCAAAAAAGTGGGTCCGCCAATGCCGTCCGTCGGTCTGTCTGTCTGTCCGGGCGCCCTATGGCGAAACGGTTCGACGAATTTGCTTCAAAGTTCGTATATAAAGTTCTTGGGGTTACATCTCGGGGCATCTTGTTATTTTTTGCTTTATCTTTTGAAATAACGGTACCTGCCATACAAATTTTTTTGTAAAAATCACTTATCACTATTTTTCTCAAAAGGATTTTGGTTTTTTTTTGTACTAACGATATTTGGCATGGGGTGAAAAATTCTGCATACCCAGTTCTTGTAAAAAAAAAACGATTAACGGGAATTTTAAAAACCGGCAATATCTCAAAAACTAACAAAGGGAATTTAAAAAACTTTTACTGATTTTTTTAAACTATAAAGTCGAACAAATCTGCGTACTTAGATTTTTGAAATAATTTTTTTTTAATTTTTTTTTCATATAACGATTTACTTAAATTTAAATTAAATTCGTTTTCTCCAAAACGGCTCTAACGATTTTGATAATTTTTTTTATTTCGAACAATTGTGTTAAAAGTGTCCAATGTGCGAAATTAGATCGAAATCGTAGGTGCCGTTTTTGAGAAAATCAAATTTTGTAAAATCTAAAAAGTGATTTAAATAAATATCTCACCATTAATTTTCGATTCAGTTTGCGACTCAAAAACGCATCTCGTATGACGCAGTCGTGCACTTTATTTTTTTGGTTTTCTTGCAAAATATGCGGAGTTCTCTGATTTCCTTTAGCTTGAAGACTTCTGCCTACAAACGATTTTCTTCTCCTCAGTACTCCTGGGACGAAAGTCTTCTCTCGCTCTGCAGTACAAGCGATTTCTGTCACCATTTGCTGTCAGTGTTTAGGAGAATCTTCGCTCCTAGATAGACGCTGTCATCAATTTCTGATCTACATTGAATAACTCTTACGAGGGATTTGAAAAGATGACTTCTCCCTCGCTAAGAACTTTAGCCCTTATAGTTTAACAGCCTTTCTGTTGAGCCGCAACCATCTTTGAGTCCAAAAAAGATATTAAGTCCCACCCACTTTCTAAAATGAAACGTGCCTATTAGAAATTTAGAACTTTGTTGGAAGAATCTAGAGTGCCGTCGATTGGAAACAGTACACGATCGGCATTGGCCTTAATCGCCTTTGACAAGACGAAGGTTTTCAGATGCGGCAAAAACAAGGCGGCGTTCTTTCTCCTCTATTATGGTGCATGGTGGTCGACTTCCCGCTGATCACACTCAACGTTTCCGGTCTCTACGCGCAGGCTTATGATGATGCTCTTTCAGGCTGATGCTCTTTCAGGCATAGCGAATGATTCTGCGAAAGCGAAGGTGACGTTGGACATAATCGATGATTGGTGTAGGCACTAAAAATAAGCTCTCAGTGAATACTCTTAAGATCTTTGTGTTCGACTTAGCTTGTAGTGAAAGGCGTCTATCAAAGAAAGAAATTTTACCGTAAAAGGCCCAAAGAGAACAGAACCAACAACCTAGCTTCTGCAACCATTGTTGTTGCATATATATATTTTTGTTGACACAAATGGAATGGACCTACATTTTAAAACCGAATCCAAACGACACTTTTATTTAAAAAAAAAAATCTCATGATAGTTCTGATGGGGCTGCGAATGAAAACTTTTAGATGATACAGGTCGGATTTTAACCGGACACCCCTCTAAGCCCCTGCATTTTCTAATTTCTGCTATCAAGAGAAACTAAATATCTCGGAGTAATCCTCGATAGCAAGCTGGAATAAGCTTTCGCTTAAATATGTGATGGTTAAAATAGCAACAAAACTCCAAAGAACAGTATGTTTAGCCTGCCTTGGGCTCCGTACCTTACTCTGCTTTTGATGGTCTGATCATACCCTTGATTCAAAGTCGACTTTGCCAAAGTTTACCAATCAATAATGGTTTAGGATGGGCTCTGAGCCAGAGGAAGAAAGTCATCGCATCGCATCAGGTGTTGGTTCTTTCTTGGAATGTAATAATGTTGGCATCGGTCTTCCAAGGTCTTCCAAGGGGAGATCGAACGGCTATGTTCGAATAAAGACAAGTCTAGAGGTCAAATTTTCAACCACTTTTTCAAGCGTTTGGGGCTGTATGTCGGCAATAACGCCACGAATGTTGCCTTCCAAGTCCCCTAACGTTTCTGGTTTGTTGGCGTAGGCGAGCGATTTCACATATCCCCAAAGAAAATAGTCCAAATCACACGATCTTGGTGGCCAAATGACAGGTCCATTCCGCGAAATTATGCGCTCATCGAATGTTTCCTTCAATAAATCGATTGTGACGTGCGCTGTGTGGCATGTAGGGCTGTCTTTTTGGAATGAATGTGGATGAGATGTGGCATCCACATTCATGCCAGCCACTTCGGGAACAAAATAGTCGGTCATCATGGCTCTATAGCGGTCCCCATTAACGGTAACTGACTCTCCAGCATCATTTCGGAAGAAGTATGGCCCAATGACTCCACCAGCCCATAGAGCACACCAAAGAGACAGTTTTTGTGGATGTAATGGTGTTTCAAGGGTCTCATGTGGATTCTCTTCACTCCAAAGGCGGCAATTAAGCTTGTTGACGTCGCCATCCAACCCAAAATGAGCCTCATCACTGAACAAAATTTTGCGATGAAAATCAGCATCGATATCAATCTCATTTTCGGCCCATATACCGAAATCACGACGCATTGCATGGTCTCGCGGCTTTAATTCTCGCACAAGCTAGATCTTGTAAGGTCGTAAAAAGAGATCTTCCATTAAGTTGGACAAAGCTCCAATTGCTGTGCATGGTGGCGAATCGATTCATTCGGGTCCTCTTCAACACTTTGCTTTACAGCGGCAATTGTTTCTTCGGTGCGCACTGTTCGACATCTCTGCGGATGGGCATTATCACATAGAGTAGACGTAGTGCGAAAGCGATCCATGGTTAACCGAATTAATTGCTCTGATGGACGATTATGTCTACCATAAAATGAACGGAGCTTGCGATGAAACTTCGCGAACTGAACCGTTATTTTCGAAATAAATTTGCACGACTTGCAAGCGTTGTTCATTTGTCAACCTGTTCATGATAAAATGGCAAACCAAACTGAATATAAATGACATTAGAGTTGCCAGATTTGACCACAAAATGTCAGTTTTATCTCTATTCGAAAACCAACCTCTAAAAAAAACCCTTTATATTAAGCCTGCCGGCTAGACCTTCAGACAGACCAAACGAATATCTGTGGGATGTCTGCGGCATTTTCTCTATCACTGGCGAGAAAACACTCCGGCCCCTACTATGCATTCTAATGAGCCACCACGCTCTTGCCATCATCTAAACGTGCGGGGCCCACTAGACCTGTTTCTAAGTCTATGCGAAATCCCATTAGCAGTCAATGAAAGCCTTACAATTTTCCCAAAAAACCTAATTATCGTTAAACGTTCAAAGAAGAAGCGGTGCAAGTATACTCCCTTGTGTTAGCTTTGAAGTTAAGTTTAAGGTTCAAATTATTTTTAAATTTATTCCCATGGACAATGGCGAGTCAGTATCTACATACCTACCTACTTTGCAATTTCCAACTCCATTTTCATTAGGTTAAGTCTTGCAGACAAATATTACACAAATTTTAGTTCCGTTTTAAATAAAATATTTTATCTCAAACGCACAAGACAAAACTCTCTCCTTAAATATTTGGCAGACAACAACTTGATTCGTATTCATGGAAATTTCCTTTCTTTTCTCATCCTAAATTCCATTCACTTATAACTAGCTACGTTTCATTATAAGCAAAAATTCTCTGCTCAGTGAGTGCAAAGATTCGATTCTATGCAATTTGCAAAATGCTCATGTAAGCATAATCAATATAGCTCTTCAGCAAGAGAGCCCCCTCAATATAAGTAATCTCATTGAACAAAACAAAGACGTATCCATGTACATAATAACAACAAACAATATTTAAGGATATTTTTGGCCATTTTTTTATTATTTTGTTTTTGTCGTAACTCAATATTTATATCCTTGTTCAATTTTCCTCTTAATTAGCCACCGAATAGGAATTGTGTTTATTCCTTTGGCATATATGTTACAAATAATGTCCTTTTCGATTATGAGTATGACCCGTAAGCGGTTCAGCAACCAGGCACAAGGCAAATAATAGGACATTATTTCCTTCAAGAGCGAACAAAATTAAGCCAAAACACAACTCAATCATCTGAAACTGAGATGATTGTAGAGCAGCGCCGTCTGCGATAAGGATATTTGGAAAAATTAGTTACACAAGTTTTTTTTTGTCTTCTTTCATTAACGTCTTGTTTATATCTTCAATACATATACGAGTATGTTGTGAATAGAAAAGTAAGTTGGTTCTGTTTGCCTGCCACTTTAGGATATAATATCTTATAAACTAATGATAAGCTAAAGGACCCGCCATCTAACGTTTTTTTTGTTCAACTAGTGCCTATTTCGCGAATGGTAACACTTAGCTCATGTCTGATTTGACAGATAATTAGTTTTATCCTTCCGCTGAACGAATATGGTTGTGTATACGCTTGAACAACGCTGGGAAATATTGCGACATTACTTCGAAAATCATGGTAAAGTTGCAGAATGTGTGCGGAAACTGCGTACGGATTTTGGAAGAAGAGGAGCACCGTCAGCTCCGTATGTTCGTTATCTTGTGAAAAAAGTGAAAGAAACTGTCATCCAAAGCCAAAGCGTGAAAAGCCAAAAACAGTGCGTACACTCGAGACGCACTGCTGCTGTGGCAGAAAGTGTGCGTGCAGCGCCATCAACATCAATTTACCGTCATCATTGAGACCAATTTTGCATAAAGACCTTGGTATGACGCCATACAAAGTTCAATTGGTTCAGGAGTTGAAGCCAACTGACCATCCAATGCGTTTTCGCTTCGCTAAGTGGGCCTGCGATCGACTTAGAGGAGATGCCGATTTTGCCAAAAAAAATCATCTTTTCAGATGAAGCTCATTTTGATCTTGGCGGGTATGAAAATTGTCGCATTTGGGGAACAGAAAACCCGCACGCATACATTGAAAAGCCGATATACCCAAAACGAGTCACTGTTTGGTGCGGATTTTGGTCCAGAGGCATAATTGGGCCATTTTTCTTCGAAAATGAGTAAGGAGTGGCCGCTACAGTCAATGACAGCCATGTTGAACGAATTTTTGTTCACAAAAATTGAAGAGGAGGATATTGGTAACATTTGGTTTCAACAGGACGGCGCTACGTGCCACACAGCCGAAGCTACACTCGATGTTTTGCGCCCTGTTTTTGAAGATCGCATTATCAGCCGCAGAGCTGATGTCGTTTGGCCACCGCGGAGCTGCGATTTGACACCGTTGGACTATTATTTGTGGGGTGCCGTAAAATATAAAAGACAATTGACGCTTTAAAGGACTATATTCGTGAAGCCATTGGTTAAATACAGCTGCACACAATCGATAATGTGCTTAAAAATTGGACCGATCGTGTAGGCTACTGCATGGCCAGCCGAGGCAGCCATTTGAATGAAATTATTTTCCATTATTAACCGGAAGGATTGTACTTTCAAATAAGAAAAGAAATTTGACAAAATATTCAGTAGTTTTGTTTTTATAGAATTTTCAAAAAAAAAAAGTTATTTGGCGGACCCTATATTATGGGGAAAGCTACAAAGGAAGACACTTGAAATTTAAAGTAAAAAATAATCCAATTAAGTTTCATTCATTTTTAAACATTTTTGTGTTATTGATTTTCTAATAGGACGCGGTAAAGAGGTCCATAGACGAATAGAGTTAACAAAAAATGTATGCTCAGTGGACTAGGCCTGTCAGAGGAAAGCATAATAAGTTTCTCATATAGGTTGTCGTGTTGATAGGATGTTTTGAGAGAAATGTTAAAGTCTTAGACTGCTAAACGTCATGTTTAAAAGTTGCCCATAATATTCGAGAACACCATAGTTTCTACAGGTTGCAACATTTCTGTGGTTATTCCAAATCAGATTAAAGACCAGAGCAGGTAGAATTGCCTAAAAACACAGAATGAAAGTACGATAAGTTCATTGAATGTCTTGCGATGATCAGAAACTTGATTTTACAGGAATTAACAAAACACCATTTATTTGAGACCAGCGCGGAATATTTTCAAGATCCTCAAATACCACAAATAGCACCGTGCTCAATAAGACCGAGATCGTAACTCAAGTACATGTTTGCACTTCTGAGAAACTCTGGAAACTACCTGTAAGGACTAGCACTTGGCATGCTTGCGTATGCACAGCTAGGTAGGGTCAAATGGGTGTGGTTCTTGTCCTAAGGAAGCCAGTCGCAGCAAAAAAAAAAAAATATTTGTTTCATGCCAAGATTTTATACTAAAATGCATACCCTGAACGGACGGACTTTACTGTTCCCCTAGAAGTATCTGTTCGCGTGGCAACAGGAGTTACCTTGAGTACATTGTGTTCCCTCCCTACTCACGAACTTCGCGAACGCTATGACAGATCCCGTACTCTGAACATCTTGTGGCGTACCTCATCGAAAATAATACTTAAATAAAATAAAAATTATACATGTTTTAAAGACCTGATAATCTTTAACTCGTTCAAAATAAACTGTCATTTTCTTTGCCAAATGTTTTCTCCGGAAATGCAAAGTGTGCACTTGACCTTATTACTGACTATCTGTCATCACGATAAACCGATTCATTTATTTGACGATTGTCAAGTGTAAAAGCTTCCGGCTAAGAAGTTCTCTTTCGCTTTACATCTCCCAATAAGACCTATCATAGAGCTACGACATTGTAAGTTAATCTTTCTTTATCTTGGTCCTAAGACCATAATATTGGTTGAGGAAAAAGCAACTGGTTGGCGAAAACTAATATATAAACCACTGAATAAAAGCCTGGTTTCGATCTTGCCAAACAACACACGTGGTACAGCATAGTGTCTCGAGGTAAGATACATTTCATGCACATATTATGCATATCTCATATCTTCCTTTTTTCTAAACAGCATAATCTGGATGCACCTGAAATGGTTTCTTTTGTGACTAGAATTTACAATAAAAAAAAAATGATAAACAACAACAGCATACCAGCATTATGTAGTTACTACGAGAGCACCTCGTGCGACAATTATTTAAGGTTATAGCGCAAAACAAAGGAATCTCGCTTATTTCACCGCACAACCATTCCCATCAAACCTTACTAAAAATAAGACACATCAGACTAGACATCGCCACACGGAAACTTCATCACAAAACAATAAAAAAATCACAACATGAATTCAGGCATTTAGATAAAATCTTAACCTTCAACTTGAAACAAAAAAAGAAAATCAATAACCAGTGATTCTTACCTGTGATAGAATAGCTAGGTGGGAAATAAAAATTCGAGATGGAGATTGACCTGAATCCCTTGGCAGCTGTAGGCACGCTTGCGATCGCACGGCGTTAGCTCGACGGTGGGGTGGGATCTTGCTGCCTTCCTATTCACACATGTTTTTCGTGCCTGTTTCTATTTGTATTGAGGTTTGTGAAAAAAAAGAGGGTTGGGAGAGAAAAGCTAAAGAGAGGAGTGTTCAAGAGAGAACTATTTAAAATTTGCAAAAGGAACAGTGCTATATGAAAGCGAACATTGTTGATGTTGTTTCGGATGTTAAGAAACTTATGGACTTGCCCTCCCCTTTGCACTCGGTGGGAACCGCATGCACCGTGACTACCCCTGTTCAATGTTTATTTCAAGGGATAGTCCCTAACTATACCCTTGCGCGTATTTAGACGATCATGACCTTAAAAGCGGTAAATTTTAGTCGCAAATGAAATGCATAATTAATTTATTCACAGATCATGTGTATAGTATAATTTGGTAAAATTCATGTTTATTTATATTATCATTATCATTACTATTTAATGGTTATGAATAGGGAATAATAATTCTTTATTTACTAAATTAATAAACGTAATTGCAAGTATAAATTATAAATGTAATAAAAAAAAAGGTAATATATGTTGCCAAAGAAATTATTGTGAGGTACAATTGTACTTACAGTTTTCCCGTGTCGCTGAAATTTGTGGCCACAAGTTTCCTTTTGAAGACGATGATGATGATGTGCTAGTCTTTTTCTTTTATGTATTTAAGGTAAAAAAAAAACAATTTCTAAGGCAATACAACGACTTTAACACAGAAAGATATTTAGTTTACGTAAGTATTTAGTAATTAATAGGCAAATTAGAATAATAATTTTGGGCAATCACTGAACTGTCACTGCACTTGTGGATTATTTTATGTAGGTAATGATGATGAATAATGATGATATGATAGTTTTTTTTTTTTTTTTTTTTTTTTTTTTGGAATTTCTCGCATATCAGCGCTTGTGACCGCGTGCAGTGAGTTGTCTCACAAGTACTTTTTGTTTGTGCACGGACGTAGATGAAGTTGCACGAGATCCACTTTCTTGAACCGCATGAACTTGGCGACTGGAGCAGCTTCGTCATGCGTAGGTCTTTGGCCCTATGAGAAAATTTATTTATGTGCGTAAACCTTTTGTTGCGGACGCTCCAACTCGACTATTGATAAGTAAGTGAGCTTTTGATTGGAGACGTCCGCAAGTTCTGTGGACACGAATGAAAGAGGTTAGCATAACTAAAAAAAGTAACCTAATATGTACCTACCTTATTTAGAGGTGATTTTTTTTTCCTATTTGGAAGATATTCTCCAGTACATGGATAGAGCGTGTATTTGCTTTAATTTTTGATTTCCTTTGCGTGTGGTATTTTTATGTGGTATTTTTTTTTGGTTGTTTTGTTTTGAACTATTTGTTCCTTTGAAATGAGGCCTCTCTATTAATCAGGTAAGAAATCAGATAAAAAAAAAACCAATCTAGTGGTTTCTTACCTTCCGCCTATGGATTCCCTTTAAATGTTATTCTCGGGGTCTTGGAAGATTGAAGATGGGTTAGGGAAAACACCATACCACGATCACGGTCTGCACGCTAAAGAAAGTGGGTGGCGATCGGAAATTGTAAGGTCGGAAATTTTTGCTAAGCCATAGTTCAGTGGCGAAATAAAGAATTCACATTACCTAAGGGGATGCGTTGGTTATACATATGTCCGGTTTGAAATATACTTATGAGGAGTCAAACGTTGAATTTGAAACTTAACGAAAGTAATGAATAATAATATGTTTTTCAGTTTGAGGTGTTTGCCACATACCTAATCAATTAAACTTGAAGTTACCATATCATAAATAATTAAAAAGTTTCTACTTAAAATACCCATAAAAAAAAATAGGAGAAAGACTCTTGACATAAGAATGAACGAAAATTCAGGAAAAAGCCTGAAACAATGAAGAATGCAGAGACAACGAATTTTGTGCACAAACTTCGGAGCAACGCATCGGTAAAACGTGAGTAAAAACAAATATACTTATTTTTTTCTCTGGCTTTCAAATTTAAATTTGTAATAAATAATTTGAAATAATTTGTATAAAAGTAAAATAAAAAATTGCTGGTTTATTGAAGTACCAACCATTTACCCAAACTAAATATGTACTTAGTTACATGAACTCACATAAAATTTCCACATCGCGATGGTTCTTAGTTCCAAAATTAAAATTAAAAATATATAGTACCTACTATGAAGACAAATTCGTGTGTGTGTAACTTTTATTTTAAATAAGATGTGTTGCTAAAAACACAGTAATTGTTGAGGTGTAAAGATCGGTACGGCAGATCGAATTAGGGGCTGTTTCGAATTATAACACGCAACGAAATAGCGACGGTGCAAATGGAACTTGAGCCGTAGGCAAGGTTAGGTTACGCCATGACGTCAGCACCAACGACGACGTCATGTATAACTGTTGTGCATCGGTTCATACAACATCTTTAATTGTGCTCTCGTCTAACGCTTTAAGTTTTTGTTATTTCCCTTCATTGTAGTACGCGCATGCTAGGATTTTTAATTTGTCTATTCTGTGGATAGTTGTATGTTCCCCAGTCCCTTCTCTCCGGCACGATACATTTTTGAGGCATATGACAGATGATAAGCAGCAAGACCGACGAGCTGATGCTGTGCAACTGGCAGCGTGCCACTCGCTGCTTCGAAGTAATGGCTAGTTTCAACCCTAACATCTTCGTGACCAAATATGCTTCAATCTATGGAACTGTCCCTAAATTAAAAAGGAAATTCTATCTACCCTAAATGACCATACCGGAAGTCTCGAACACGCCCACACATAACCCCATCAAATTAGAAAATCAGATCATTTTCAAGTATTCTTATCATATATTTCAAATTAAGTTTAAGGAAAATCTGGGCTATCGGATGGTACCTCACTTTTATTATGATCGGTGGGTTGGATTGAGGAGCGCAGCGAGTGTGGTATGGCGGAAACCCTCCACTAGTTGTGTGGCGAAGATGGTGGTAATGATTGAAGACGCTCGAGTATATTTCAAGAGCGATGTGTGTGAGTGCTCTGGTGCACACTGATTCTCGTGGCGTATGTTTTTTTTTTTCGATTCGGTGTGTGGCCAATTTTCTACACACACCGGCGCTGATGATGAAGGATCGACACTATCGCTTCCAACTTGATGGATCGAGCGCTGGTCCGATCTTGAAGTAATCACCTTGGACTGTTGAGTGCGGGTGGGAGGAAATTGAAACTCTCCACAAAATTGTAGCGCACATGCAAGAGCGGACTACGATCAGCAATCCCTTAGGGGGATGCGCTAACAATTAGCCTACTGACCTACATATGTAACCACTAAAATTTAATTGATCTAATTAAGAAGGCTAAATTATACAATTAATACCTTCGTTGTTCTTTACTTTTGTATGCTGGTTTTGGACTGGTTATGATTTAGATTTCCTTTTTTTTTTGTTTTTTTTATTACGCAATAAATGTGGATTGGTAACTATAAGAATTTAAGAAATTCTTGTTAGATTAATATCCTCTTATAGTCTTGAGTAAAGACAACCAGAATAGCTCCTCGTTGAATAGAAGCCCACGAGCGAAAGAAAGAGTTTTGATTCATCGATTAAAAGTAAGCTGCAAATCGACTCGTAAGGTTGGCATTACTTCCATTACTTATCGAAGGAAGTTAACTAAGTTTCGTTGAGTTTTACACTCAGAATTCCGCACATGAAGTAGCAGAATAGTTTGTAAATGAAAACATCCGTAACATACAACTGCACGTCATCGGCATACATGTGAAACTTACTATGGTTGATGATAGATGACAGATCACTGACATACAGCAAGAATAGCAGTGGACCCAAAATGGATCCCTCTGGGACACCATTTATGATCGAAATGACATCAGATTGAACGTTTTTCCTTCTACCTGAAAGATACGAGGCAAGTAGTTTAACTGCATCGTGTAGAAAATGAAAAAAAAAACCGACGCATTCTATATTTCACAGTGGCAAACGCCTCCAAAAAGTCAAGCAACACTAAAAAGAACATCTTATCTTCATCCACCTTTTGCCGTAAATCTTCGACGCCATTCACTATGGAGGTTATACAATTGAATCTTCCTAAAACTTGATTGTTTTGTTGTCATCAAATTGTTGATGCCAAGGAATAGATTCATTTGCTTTTGTAAGATTTGTTCAAATGATTTCGGAAGAAAGCGTATTATTGACATGGGCCTGTAGTCATTACGGGTACAGGAACTACTTTAGCCATCTTCCATGGAGATGGGTATTCGACAGATGTTAAAATTGAAAATATGGGTAATGTACGGGTTGAGAATAGATAATATGAGCTTTAAAAACTGAAGACTTTTACCTTCGAGCCCAGAGCAGACTTTCAACGACTTCTTCACGATTGACATTTCTAAAATCACAAAAGGGTACTATAGATTTTGCTGAATTCGGTAAAACCCTGTGACGGTCTCTTACTGAGTTCGGCAGATTAAAGGTGGTCGATGCAAATTTCCGCAACTCATCAATGCGGAAACACATCCAACGGTTATAGGCCTGATCACGTAAGTAAATGAGTTGACGAATATGAGCGATGAACCCTGGCCGTTCTTTAGACTGAAATATTTTGGTTTTCAAAGAAACGAGATGATTGGAAATTCTGCTTTTTCAATGGGTGATGCTAAATAATTGACAGAGTCCCAGCTGAATTATGCTTCTTGCCTGTTCTTAGAGTAAAGGGTAGTAATATTGGAATGTGTTGAAAATCAAAACATTAAAGCCATTAAAATCATAAACGGATGCGTGGAGTATAAAGCTTATCATGGCAAAGCGAAAAACAAAAACAATGTCAAGGATTTAGCGCCGGGTTTCGCTGTAGTAATGACTCTGTAAAGACCATTTCTTTTTCTTTTGTGTCATGCGTCAGACATCCTTTATGCCAGTCAGAGTGAAGCTACTGCTTAAACAAACCTTAAAGGGTACGGCACTTCGTTTTCTCTTTATCAAAATGAAAATCAACCCTCTGTTAAATTTTAAGGATGCAGTTTGTAAGACCATATACTCGTAGACATACATAAAACATTTACATTGAGAGAATGAATATAAATAGTAATGATGCTCTAATGCTATTAAAAAAAATCTCACAAAGCATTTAGACGTCTTTTGAGGAAGTATTTTTATCTGCGGGACTTTCTGCATTTATTTATGTGTCATTATGAATAGAGAGGTAGATACGTATGTGTAACCGAACTCTAATTCTGTTAAAGAATGCGTGTAGTGAATCCTACAAAAAGAAAATACGTGCTACAAGTTTATGAATCTATGGAGAGAAAGAGAAAACTTTTAAACAATTATCAAGTATACAGCTTTTTCCTTGCTAAAAAAATTTACTATCTAGTTTTATTTGCAGCTTTGGAAAAACCTCATGAGACACACGCCTCTTTTTTTAAATAAAATGCAACTTCCTTGGTATTTTGCCTTCTTAGCAAAACTGCGATATTGTTCTATTTCGTACTAACCTTAACCTTAAGATGAAGTAGGTTCATTAGCTCAGGGGACCCATTGCAACAAAAATGCAGTGGAATGCCAACTTAGTGGAGATCCGGTGAAAAAAACCCTACGAAACCGGTTTGGCAAAATAAATGGGCTCAAAACTTCTACTCGAAGGACAAAGTACATCCTCCATAGAACCCTTATCTGTGTGTTCTCCGAGTGCTGGACGATAAAAGATGTGTTTTTATTAGGCTCTTTCGAAAGAAAAATTCTTTGACTGATATTTGGTCCTGTGTGCGAGGAGGGCAAATGGAGGAGAACATAGATGGATGTGGATGGTAGGAAGACCAAGAGCCGAAACTTCAGAGTATACTTGATAACTAGAATCAGCTTGTTTCGGAAGCCCGTGTAAGTAAGTAAGTCCGTAGGACTTTAGATCATCTTCCCGCGCTATTCGCATTCTGTTTTCTGTTTTACAAAATGGCCGTTAACCCATCCCTTTGAAATTTTATTTCAGATCGTTCGTCTGTTCAATCAGAAAGTTTTAAGCGTCTGTTTGGACTTCATGGTCTGTTGGGAATCCGCTGACTCCTGAGTTCTTCCCATGGTTTTAGGAAACAGACAATCCGTCCATTATGTAATGCCTTCGGGGCGACTCGTCGTTCATTACCGAGCTGGTTCGTCCTCTGCCTTTTGTGACTTTAAAATGCTAGAAAGGGGAGTTATGAAGAAAGTTTACTTACACACCTGCATTAAATTGTTGAGTCACAGGTTTGAAACCCTCTAAAATACCTTGAATTGAACATTGATATATGAAAAGCAATGATCCTTCTTTCACCAGCATAATGGGGAGTTTGTTAGATTACGAGACAATTTAGGCGCTTTTTTTCATCCAAATTTTGTTTGCGCATTGCTCAGCTTCAATTGGCCAAAACGTGGAATTACGCGACTAGGAAATTTCTCACACAATAAAGCCATAATTGGTCGTGTTGTTTGGCTTGTTGCCCCGTCTTGTTGGAACCACATATCTTCCAAGTCATGATTTTCAATCGCCGGTCAAAAAAAATCGGTTATCATTCGACCAGATCGCTCTGAATTGACTGTAACCGTCGAAATGCGGACCAATGACACCTTTCGAACATCTTTGTCTGGATGCAATATCACCTCTTCGAACACTTGTAGATTTTTTGAGCCCTTATATGCGGCAATTTTGTTTGTTTACATACCCACCGAGTGAGAAATGTGCCTAATCGCTGGAAAAAATGTTGTTAGAAAATCCGGTGTTTATTGTCTGTTTTCTAACACCCAAAAAGCGTATCTACGGCGTTGTGAATGGTCAGCAGGCTTCAATTGTTGCGTAATTTTCGAAGAAAACAGCATTTTAGTAAAAAACGCCCACAAAAAGTAGGCGTGGCAAGAAACTTTATATGACAAACTTATAAAGCAGGGTAGTGCCTACATATCTTGTGAAGGTTGTAACACTCTGTCTTTCTAACTTTAGCTTTAAAACGGTTTTTTATAAATTGTGGGCGTGGCAGTGGGCGTATTCAATTTTTACACTTAACCATTTCGGAGCCCTAGGGAATTTGTGGTCCAAATTTCAGCTTCCTATCGTAATTTTAAAGGCCTAAAAATTGCATACGGACGGACGGACGGACGGACATTGCTAGATAGTCTTAGGATTTGGTCCTGATCATAAATATATATACTTTTATGGGTCTACGGCGAATATTAAGGGGTGTTACAAACTATGTGTCAAAATTAATATACCCTTAGGATAGGGTATACAAATTGATTTGATTGACTGATTTCGACAATGATCTCATGCGATGCGATTCACCTGTCAATTCTGACATTTGCATTATTTCACGGTCTGATTAATATCATCTTCGACCTGTTTCCATTGCCCGTCAAGCTTTAACAGTTCCTAAACTGTCAGCTCAAGAACATGGGCCTTAGGAGTTATGAAGTAAAAGGAGGTTTTATCTCTAGAAGCCGAATCCAGGCGCAGGTTCAAATCTAACCGTTTCTTTTTTTCCTTACTTATCTTTTTTTTTTTTTTGTGAATTTGGGGCTGAATATGCTATATGCAAGTTTAATTTTTTTTTTTAAATATTCGTCGTCGAAACGAGTTTTTGATGGTACAAAATGCAGCATGGGTCTCGGTCTTTTGTTTTGTAAATTCTGTCAAAAGGACTAAATCTGTGAAAATTTAATTTTGGAAATAAAAAAATAATAGAAAAAAAGCGACTTTGAAAATATTAAGTAGGTACCTACCTCTAAATAGTCACATCGTCGATTCGACGAAGCATGTCCTAAACGTACAAAAAATAAGCGTGAACCTCCAGAGTTAAAGAAATTTTGGAGTTCTAAATTTGGTAAGTTACTTAAAAGTCCCGCTGTCATTTCAACTCCGTTGTCAGGAAACTGTGAAAATTGGTTTTTCTATGGAAAACCTATTCATGTAGCTATAGATGTACTTTATCATGAGTCCTTAACAGTCAAATTCTTTTAGAACATGTAAAATTTTAAGCAGAGACCCTCCTAAAGTTCCAGTCTTTGAAAACAAAAACTGTCTTTGTTGCTTGAATTGGGTTTCATTCTTTACCTATGGGACTATTTTTTTTTCTCTAAGAACATTCAGGTAGCCTCCTGATGGACAACAAGGACCAGTATTCTATCGAAAAAAAAAACTAAATCGAAAGGATTTTGGCATTTGAAATCATGACTACGAATATTAATTTTTGAGCTAAGAATAATTTTTACTAAATCAAACGATGATAGTCAGTCAAAGGTGTAGGTGCTTTCCATGCCGAACCTTTCCAAAGCCAATTTTCCCTTGAAAGCACGCGACGACGGCGACCCACATTCACAAGAGATAAAAGACAATTTGTTCCAACATTCTCTCATTATCCCACAAACCGCTCGTAAATCATTATGACAGATTGATGGAAAAATGACTTTCGATTCTCATCCGAAGGCTAATTAATTTGTCTTTGCATCCAACTTTGAGTGTCATTCCAACTGAATTTAAATGGTCATTCCATGTCTCTCCAGCTATAGATACCGAAAGCCGGCTTAAAAATGTGAAACATTGCCGCATTTGGAGTCACTATGGGACTTGAACTGGAACTAGGGGACAGGCAACAGAGTATGCTGCTACAAAACAACACACCACTGCAGATTCTCATATATCACTTGGTCAGGGCAGCACTCTGTTACACGTTCGAAGATTCAATAAAATTTGCTCTGAATACGAGCAGAGCAGTTTCAGCGTCATCATCATTATCATCATCATCACCATCGGTACGACATACTACCGATGGCCGGCTTTCTCTCCCTCCTCTCCCTTTGTCCTGTTTTGTTCATCGCTTCTCATTGGATATGCGTTTCGGAAGGATTATCCACAAATATATGCGACTATACTGTCCAAACGATGTTCTGAGTGGTGGAGAGAGGAAATGGACTATATAGAGCTGCACTCTCACATGCGATAATTGATTACCACCACCAGGACTCGGACTCGGAGTCGGAGTCAACCTCGGCCCCGCCATAAAGGCACTCCACCATTCCAGTCGATTTGGAAATGCGTATACACTCTAGCCCCAGAGATTTATTGCCACTCTCGAGGACTCGCATTTGTCTTTCGGAGACTATCCGTGAAAAGCCTAGAGAAAATGGGATGTAGCACATTTGCGCTTGGCTTGCCCGGGACAAGTTGTTGTGACAACACAAACTTGTATGATTTGCGGTCGACAAATTTTTGCAAAGGAAATAAATACAAAAAGGATAACGACGACGACTACCACTGCTGCTGTGGCTGGACTGGCACTAGGACATAGAGTGGACGAACGCTTTCTCTATATGATGCACTTGCTTGGCAGGAAGGTAGGCGTTGGGACTTTGTCGCCCAACTTTTAGTAAAATTTATTGTTTTCGTGAGTTGCTCCCATCGATGGTAATAAGTGGGTTGGTATTTTTTGGATGGTTTGTTCTACACTCAGGAGGGAGGTCAACGTGAAATGGAATTTGGACAAAATTAATGGAGATTTCGTGTGGCAAGACGTATTAAATGGAGAACTATGTAGGTCAGTAGGTTAGTGGTTGTGGGTTGGGTAGCATGCTGAGGAAGGTGTTTTTTTTTTGTTGTTGAGATCATTGCGGCTATTAACAGATAAAGATTAACCTAATTATTCAGAAAATGCCTTTTGTGATTAGCAATTTGGTGTAAGTGGTTTGGGGACTCTTTCAGCTTTAATAGAATGAAGAGGATCAAACCATCTTTTAGATCTTTTGTGTTGAACCACTAGCCCGAGTGGGGTCAAAGTCAATGTGGAGGAAGCGCGCTTTCAGACCCTCCTGCTTATAATTCATTTGAAAGCCGTACAGATCATTAAAGGATAACATCGCTACACTACGCCATACACAGGTTTCGAAAAGTTAGCTTTTACCTTAAGCATCGAGACTTGAATTGAGATCTCAAATTGTCCTTGAAAAGGATGTATACAATATTAGCCATATTTCTCATAGCATTAAAGACCTCTAACAAAGCTCCAAAGTGAGGCAATCAAAGTCGTGGTAAATATTAATGTTGCAAAGTTCCAAGTTCCGAAACTAATAGCAACTGTCCTTGTCGAGAAACACACTTAAAAGTCATTGTGAGTCGATCACATCAACACCTTGCCTACCCTTCCTGAGCATTCAGATGAGTAAAGCGAGGACTAAATGTTCCTCAATCCAAATTTGAAGGCCCCTACCATTGCACTCAAGCAAGTGTCAGATGTTGTCTTTGCTTCACGAAAGTTCTTACTAAAAAGAGCTATTAGCGCTTAAGCTCCGGTTTGTTATCATCGCTCAAGGGACCCGTGAGAAAAGATGGCAATTCTTTTTGAGGCCAATCTTACGCCGCGTACGCACGTATCTGTCCAGTGAGCCGTACCTAATGCATCAGTTTCAATCACCTAGACTCATTCTTTGAGATGAAATGCAAGACGATTTCTCTTTTCAGGGATCCAAGTAGTGGAGCGATAAATCAATCAGCGATAAATCAAGCTGCGAACAGCTCTTTGTTCAATATACCTATCAGGTTTTGTAAGGCTTGTTCTTCAGTTACTAGAAGAGGCATGAACCAGCTTGCGAAAGAGTAGAATCGAAGCAACGACCAGATTCCCCCAAATTTTCCATTAGAAAGTAAAAGGAATTATTGCTGGAACCCTGACACCTTTTCGACACCCAGTACCGCCGAGGTTGTAGGCGCTGTTCGAAAACCACCGTTTCGCTTTCATTATGGCTCTCAGGATATTTCCTGGCATAACTGATGTCTATAATTGTTGAAGTGGTATCGCTCATGCCTTTGATTCAAGATTTCCCTGGCATCTCATCAGCGGAGCCTTCTATATTATCTCTTAGTGCTTAGTCTCCGCTTGCGACTGTGAAGAGAAAATCTACCAAAATACATAGCGCAACCACAAACACCTGGTACGGGATAGTAACGTCGAGTCTCCTGCCAAAGAATAGGTTCATAACGTTGGACTCCACGTTACCACGTACAATAAATTTCCGACGAACCCATAAAATGGTGGATGTCGCATAGCTACACCTAAAAGTTCCAAGCTCTTCATGTAGCTTGTCTATTACTGAGACTACCAACACCTAAATACCTTACTTATCCATCGAGGGATAACGAAATCCACAAGCCTGGTGTAGCCATTTGTAGGGCTCTTTAATACGAGATCGCTGCCAATATACAGAATTGCCGTGATACCCAGAGACGGATCGAACGAGCGAGGCTTGCAATAGTGGCCACGTTACCAAGCACAACTTTCAGCAAGAACCCGGACATTAGGTGTATGCCTTTTGTTCTCCTTTGATCCTTTAATAAGACATTGTCTAATGGTGATGATATCGGTTGTTCCCTGGCATGTTCCATCAGCGGGCTTCATGATGGATCAATAGCAAAATGACAAATTGAATAAGCACAGCCCGCTCCACAGATAATATCGCAGTATTTAACTGCCTTGGAAGTATTATCTGATGGGGGAATGGTCCGAGACGGGATACTGTTCGTCTCGGCACTCATCATAAGAAAGCTATAAGCTTTCGTTAAGCGCTGTCTAAAAAATATTCAAAAGGTTCATTGGCCGCAAATTTTATCCTCCGGGAAAATGTGGCGTAAAATGAATCAAAACCTGTTGGATGTCAAGATATAGCAGTGTCAATGTTGCTGGACTGGTCACAGCCTAACGACAACGTCGCAGAGGCGGTCCTTCGAATTGCGGGTTGAAAATCTAAGAACAACATGAGGATTTAACAGTCTTGCGCAGAAACGTCGACCCAAAGGACAGACAGCTGAAACATCTAGCTGCAGATCGGAATGGATACGAACGATTTGTAATCGCCCCATGCAGCAATTGGTGTTGAAGTCACAGTGATGTTGGAAGTTAAAGATCCTAGAAATTAAGTCATGCAAGCAAAAAACTTCGTATGCTTTAGGACTAGTTGAATGTGTCTGATAGAGGCACGGAAAAAGACAGAATGCTATTGAAGTCTTGAAAACAAAGGTTTTTAGTATAAACACAAACCAACATTAGGCAAATCCGCTTAAACGAAAAACTGTTGCTCGTTAAATGCAAATCTTTGAAACCAGGCTTTGAGTTTTATTTACCTGGCTTTCAATCCTCTAAATTTCTTTAGCAACGCTGCTTTCATTTGTCTAGTCCAAATAGTGAGTGTGGTTTGTTCTTCAAAATGGTTGCTCAATCTTTCTAATATTTATAATATTTCTAAGAGGAGTTCGGCCTGAAAAGCTTAAATATGCATTAGAGCTGCACCCCGACTGGCTCTTCAAAAACGCGAATTCTGACTGGTTTATCTGCAACTTTGTTGCCCGGAACTCGTTTGACTGTCTGCACAATTTAGGAAACTGAGTTTCAAAGAGCACAGCGAACTCGTAGTTCAATTAAAATTCTCGTAGTGAGGCAAAAACATTTTGGCATTTTTGGACGGCTTAACACCAAGTTGTTAATGCTGGTTTCAAAGACGCCGCGCCATTTCAACTCCAGATTCCATTTTCGATCTGTCAGCTTATCAGACAAGACTTCTGGGGCTACTTCCGATTCACTACAGATTCAGTTTGCACGACTTAAAATATTTACCTTGCATGTTCTTCAAAATACTGCCCAGGACCACCAAAATACATGCAAGAGTTTTGGGCAAGTCATTTACATGTCTCACCTGGTCTTGTGCAGTTCTAAGGCGCCTTTGTCTTTTGTGGGTGATAATCCAACAAAAACTTTCTAGTGCTGCTTTCTGTTGGGCAGATGCACAATGCTTATCCTAGGTAGCACCGATTCTGTTGCTATGTCGACGTTGTCTATCTAAGAAGAGCTCTGCCTCGAAGTTGAGTTGACAAAACCCCAGCACCAGCTCCACAATTCATTAAAAAACCCTCCCGACGGTGTGTCAGACTCCCATTCCAACCTGGGTGAGAAGCTTACAGAGCTTTGCTATCAAACATTCGGGTGTAAGCCTAACCCAATACATTGATGTCTTAGTCGATTTTCGGGTCTCCAAATATATATCGCAGAGAATATTTCTTGGTCCTTCTAGCCAGATGAAGTCATTGCAGAAGCTTCTGGGAATATATTTATTGGCATTATTATTCCAATTCAGCGGTGGAATGAATCTTCTGCCAGAGTTAAGCTCGCGAAAAATCTGTTCAAATCGGCTTGGGAAATTCCAACATGGCTTTTGTGTTGGTACTTCCCCGACTACCAGGAAACTCTCACTACAACAAGCAATAAATCACTGTGACTATTGCAAATTGAAAATCACCCTCAAATATCCTTAATCTATTTGCATTTGGACATGAACAAAATCCTCCTCGGATAATCCTTCCGATCGTTTTTTGCCGAAATAATATGCCATTCAATAATCCTTCAAAAGCCAACGAAACGAAAACCGTTAAGTCAATGATTTAATGCATTTCTACCAAAAGCCGGAAAACGATAAAATTACAAAACATTTATAACTGTGAACGTGTGGTCTGGGCGCGCATTATCCTTTCCGCAGTTGAACGAAAAAAAAAATATGTACCCCCCTCTCCCACTCAGATTGCGAAGGACGTTCGACAATCAATTGCAGCGAATTGAAACACAAAACGCATAAGATAGTGAGATATGCAGAATAACTCGCAGGTTCAGTTTTTATGCGGCGCATTGACGATATTTCAAATCGAATACGTTCGTTGCGATATCCTGAACGAAATGCAATTACGCTTCATAATCTGCCTACCAATTTACATTTCAGTGGACGCGATAATTAACGCTGCGGATCGCCGCTTATTGGATCAGCGAAAACTTTGAGAGGCCCCCGTCAAATGGGTAGGGGCAGTGCGACTCTTGCTCAGTAGTAGCTTGTTGGGGAATTGCCCACAAATATACCAGGACACCCAGTTGAATGGCGAACAGAAAAACATTCCTGAACCACCACCAAACATGAAATACCAGAGATGCTCTATGCTGAGTGGTTCGTCCTTTTCAACGTCTGCCAGCCTTGGGCCTTGTCACGTTTGTTTTTTAAATTGCTTTTGTTATGCGCTCCATTCTGGGCTGCGGCGCACCCATCGGCTGGTTGATCCAGCACTGGCCAACAACACTCAGTCCTAGCTGCCAAGGCATAATGGAATTATTTGCAAAATTTAAATTCGCAAAACGCTACAGTTTCAAGTAGTTCGGATATCCGGGCTTTTTCTGGGCGGACGTGTGGGTCCGCCGTCCGACGTCGTCGCTGACGCTGCGCGTTCATGGAATAATGGAATTGGCTTTCGGAATTTACATGCAAATCGATATGAATGACTCGACCGATGACGATGACGATGACGATGACTATTGGTCATTGGCAAATTGACGATGCACACACACACATGCACGCAACACACTCCACCATATCTGTGTAAACAAAAAAAGAGTTGTGCGGAAAATATTTCTCGAGAGGCGAGGAACATAACCAAAACAAAAAAAAGGACCTTTGTTTACTGAATAATCGCAAATATGACCAGTGAATGCGAACAAAATGTTAAAAACTGGGTCATGGTGTCGTAATTCAATACAGCAAATAAACAACGATTAAATGAAAACACTTCAAGTGTGATGTGATGAGAATGAACGAATCCATGAATGGAATTAATCGGATTGGAAGGGAAAAATTCACATCCAGAATAGAGTTGGCTGATAAGAATGTTCGCGACGCGATGAACAAAGGACTTACAACGTGACAACAGTTTTAGGTTGACGATGAACTTTTGATTGACACATTTTGTTTAGGGGTAAACCCTTGGGTGACACTATGACTGCAAAGATATTTTCTATTGTAGGGTGATCTATTTTTTTTTTGTTATTTAATTTCATCTTGAAACTGTTTGATATTCTGGAAGTATTCATCGTTGAGGTATGTAATATCCACCTACAACCGAATCATGTACGAATTATTTATCGTTAATGTAACCAAAGCAAATGTAGACGTACCCAAAAAAAGAAAAAAAAAACTTTCGTCAAGTGACGAATTACTTCGCTTATGACTAACACCTACACAAAATGGCTAATTTGTCGGCTAAAGGTTACGTATAAAAGAGAGCCAACTCTTTTCCGGTCCTCTTTCTCCATTTTTCAGTCGCATTGACAAGTTGACCAAACGTGTCTTTTCTAATAAAGGGTGATTTTTTAGCTGGTTTGGTTTTGGCAACACTGGTTTTGACAGCTGACGTGTGTTTAGTACCTTGTGTTACTGTCAAACAGCTTCAGTTTGGTTTGCAATTTAACCATGGATCGTCTTACAAATGAACAACGCCTGCAAATTATTGAATTTTACTATCAAAATTCGTGCTCGGTTCGAAATGTTCATCGCGCGCTGGTTCCATTTTATGATCGGCATTCTCGACCTTCTGAGCAGTCTATTCGGAAGATTGTGACCAAATTTCGCACCAAATTTACTTTGTTGGACATTAAACCACCAACACGTTTACGTACTGTGCGTATTGAAGAAAATATTGCGGCCGTATCAGCTAGTGTGACAGAAGACCGCGAAATGTCGATTCGGCGCCGTTCCCAGCAGTTAGGCCTTTGTTACAGCACTACGTGGAAAATTTTGCGGAAGGATTTGGGCGTAAAGCCTTTTAAGATACAGCTGGTGCAAGAACTAAAGCCAGCCGACCTACCACAACGCCGAATTTTTGGTGAATGGGCTCTTGGAAAGCTGGCCGAGGATCCGCTTTTTTATCGAAAAATTGTGTTCAGCGATGAGGCTCATTTTTGGTTGAGTGGGTACGTAAATAAGCAAAATTGCCGCATTTGGAGTGAAGATCAGCCAGAAGCATTGCAACAGCTACCAATGCATCCCGAAAAAGTCACTGTTTGGTGCGGTTTATGGGCCGGCGGCATTATTGGGCCATATTTCTTCAAAGATGATGCGAATCACAGCGTTACTGTCAATGGTGAACGCTACCGAGCGATGATAACAAACTTTTTTTTGCCCGAAATGGAAGTTCTTGACTTGCATGATATGTGGTTTCAACAAGACGGTGCCACATGCCACACAGCACGCGAAACAATGGCGCAATTGCGAGGCGAGTTTGGTGAACAGTTAATTTCACGTTTCGGGCCGGTCAATTGGCCGCCTAGATCGTGCGATTTGACACCATTAGATTATTTTTTGTGGGGGTATGCCAAGGCTAATGTGTATAGGGACAAGCCCGCTTCGATTGACGCACTGGAAGCCAACATCCATGCATTCATTCGTGAGATACCGGCCGATATGTGTGAAAGAGTATGCCAAAATTGGACTCAGCGGATGGGCTACCTGAGACGCAGCCGCGGTCAACATTTGCATGAAATTATCTTTAAACATTAAATTGCAAGGTTCAAACTATCGATTCAAATAAATATTTCATTCATTTTTTCGAATTTTTTGTGTTTTTTTTTTAAAAAAAAGTTCTAAACCTCTTAAAAAATCACCCGGTATATAAATACCTACCATAATTACATAATTATTCAAATTTATAACTAAACTACGTACCTACCTTAAATATTAACAATCCTGAATTTATACTATAAATCTACATGAATACCTAGTCAGATAAGAAAACTGAGAAAGAAATATGTTAATTTGGATACTTACAATAGTTTAATTTTAGTATTTTTTGAGTTTGAATAAAATGCAATATCTAAACGGAATTTTGAATTTAGTCGGAACATGATGTGGTAAATGAATTTAAAGGTGAGATTGTCAGGCGATATGAAGAAGTGATCGAAGATGTGTACATAGCGATGAAATTAAGGGTTCATTTGCAAATAATTGTATGGGACGCGAATGAACAGGTGAGATGGTATTTGTCCATCGTCAATTAGGGTGGGTTACCTTCCCAAACGATAGCATAACCAACTAGCTATTCCAAGCTTTTCTGGACGAATGCAACTGATCCATTTGGACGCAATAACTACTTTCGTCATATATTTTTAAATATTTAAGGCATATGTTTGAGGTGTAGATACTTTATTTTGCTTCTTTTCTTCATTATTATTTGGCACGAGAATTTTTTTTTTTTGTTTTTGTGAGAGCGTACTGCAGCAAGATCCCCGACCATCCGGCGAGCTAAGCCGTGCCTTGCCAGCGTGCCAACGAGCTGCATCTCAGCCAGGGAGATTACACCTCGTCGTAGCCCTCCTGACTCTTACAGGTAATAAGTCCCAAAAATTAAGCTGCTGGTCGAGCACATATCTCGTGCAATGTGGCCCTGAACAAGCTTCAGCATAAAGTCATCAATTCGGTTTATGTTGGTATTCCCGTTTGGAATAATAATGTTCGTACACCGACTCTGGTGTTCTGTGAAGCCCAAGGCACGGTCGAGCCTCTCAAGCACCCGAATACTTTTCAGTAGAGATGGGGCAATGATAAACCACACCGGGCACCCGTACGCAATAAGCCGACTGATTTAAAACAACCGTTTGGCTTGAGCAAAAGCCCCCCTAGCCCGGGTTAGAGCAGCATCTAAAGGGTGAATTTTTAAGCTGTTTTTTTTTTAAATTGAACAAAACACTCAAAGTTGCATCAAATATTCAAAATTTATATTGTAATCGATAAATAGGCCTTTGCCATTTACGTTTTAAAGACAACTTCATGTGAATGTTGTCCGCGGCTCCGTTTCAAATAGCCCATTCGGAAGGTCCAATTTTGCGTGACTTTTTCCAGCATTTCGGCTTGTATTCCACGAATTTCGCGTATTAAGTTATCCTCTAAGGCTTCAATCGTGTTCGGCTTGTCCACATAGACTAACGACATTACATAACCCCACAAGAAATAATCAAGAGGCGTTAAATCGCATGATCTTGGCGGCCAACTCACGGGGCCATTTAGAGAGAACCAAATACATCCTTTAACATTTTCATTGTTTCACGAGCTGTGTGGCATGTGGCACCGTCTACATAAAACCACATGTTAACCAAGTTCAACTCAGCCAACTGGGGCAACAAAAAGTCGCGTATCATGGATCGATATCGTTCGCCGTTGACGGTAACGTTTCTTCCACGGTCGTCTTTGAAGAAAAATGGACCGATGATGCCACCAGCCACCACCACACTAAACCACACCAAACTGTCGTTTTTTCAGAATTCATCGGTAATTCTTGTACGGCATGTGGCTGTTCATCACCCCAGATGCGACAGTTTTGCTTATTCACGTACCCGTTGAGCCAGAAATGAGCTTCATCGCTGAACACAATTTTTCGTTAAACAGCGAATTTTCATAGAGCAATCGTTGCTCGTTTGTAAGTCTTTCCAATGGCAGACTATACTGAAAACTTTTTACTTTGACAGATGACGTTCGGACGCCATTACTAACCAAACCTGACAACCTGAAAAACTTAACTCTTAAAAAATCACCCTTTATTTGCCGGTTGAGTCCTAAACAGAATCGTTTCAGATTTCTGAAAATTGGTTTTCAGCTTCCATATGGCTGGATCTTGTTCCACTGTTCGCGACTTTTGGGACCGTTCTGTACGCTATTATGTCGCCGGCATACACTTTTACCTGAGTTAGACTACCTATCACTATATCGCTGGTGTAAATACTGAAATGAATGGGTGAACTCGGCCCGCTTCCTGCTGGATACCATTTTTAATGACAAAAATGCAAAGGTAGAAGTTACATTGCTACTTTTAACAGCAAACTTTCTACCATTGAGCAATCATAAAGCATTAAGCAACAATGGTTTGCTTATTCTGAGTCTGGCTAGCTTTAGATAACCATAAACCATAGACCGTCGAACCATACGATGTCGATAGCCTTTCCCAAATCAACCAAACAGGCACCCGTGCACTGTTTCTTAGAGTTGTTCCATAGAATATCCGAATTGTGTCATGTCCGGCCTTGAACGGGAACTAAGTACTTAGACAGAGCGCCTTTTCACCTTTTCAAATACTTGCAGGATTGGAGTTATTCTTTCTGTTTTCTACCGGCCTGGAGCTGCCAAGTGCTGGTCATTGAACACGGTGAAGCCGTGGTTCTCTGGTCGCCGTTTTGCAAAATGTCGGTTCGAAGGTAGAAGTAGTGAAGCAAGGCAAGGAAAAGCAGCCTCTACAACCTCCACTTTCTCTTGCGGATCTTCGATTATAAAGAGGCTATCGTCGAAGATAGATTTCCCTAGTTCTATTCCCGCAATTAGAAATACGTCTCTGTTCTCTGCCGTTCCACAAAGCTTAATGCACGGAAGAATGGTTCGATCATTTCTTCTAAATTTCAATTTCTTCTCAGCGGCACGTCCGCCTCCGTTATGACGGCTTGTACGTCTTTATCTAGCATAAGTATCTGCTTTTAGAAGAAAGACTTGCCCAATACCTCGGAACAGCAGTCGAATTGGGTTATATTTTCATCTGCGAATAGCTTACTAAGAGTTGCGGAAGCATCTTTGGCATGATGCATGTTCGCCTGTGACACCTTGATGGTGTTGATTAATTCTCTTTGGAGGATCTGTGTAACCGGAGTAGTTTTTGCCTCTACGGCAATCAGTTTGTTTAGGAAGACCCATTGGTTTAAATCTATTTGATTCGTCGTTCCTACTTGGGATCGTCCTTTCGGTGTTCCTCCACCAATGCGATTTGTAATACCTGGAGTTCTGGTACTCTGGACTTTATTACCAGTATTGTTTAGCCCTCAACGATTCAGAGGTACAGCTGACTTTGCTTTGCCACCGCCTCCAGAGTTGAAAGGTTTGGCATGCCCAGTGGCGTTGCTTGTAGCCGCACTACTCTGAATGTGTCCTAAAGTTTCAGCCACCATTGATCGTGAAAATTCTCCAGAGCCGCTGACAACAGCGTGACCTCTGGCGCTGCAGCAATAGCAGTAGCGCATCCAAACGCTGGTATCTGGTCGGTGCATTCAGGATCAACTTCACCTGGCCGCCCTTTGAGATAGGGGAGATCATTCATGGAGGCGTCGCCGATAGCACCGTCCTTCACCCGCTGAATGACTTTCCATGAATTAGCTCTAATTTCGGAGCTCTATGCTATAGGCAAATTGCATAATAGCCAAGATCTTCTCTGTGGAAAGAACCCACGGATGATATGTGGTATAGGGAATGATCCCTCTCTTCCCAGCGTCACGTCCAGTCAACATTTCCGAAATGATACCATAGCCATCTGCTGCATGAGCGAGGTTGTTTTGACTAGTCGGCCGGGACGACACCCCACTAAATAAGACTATTCACCTGGCTAAAGGTGGGGGCGTCAGTTGTAGGTTCTGCCTTAGCCTTCCCGGGCGTAGTTTGATATTCCGAACTGAATCGTTTGGCATCTGGTCTGGTAGAAGAGATGGCTTTGATTACCACAGGAGCACTGACTCGGCCTTCGTCTTTACGTCGGGGCCTCCTAAGTTTGACGAATTCAACATGTTTTAAGTAACTCCAGCCCAACAAAACCCTTCCTAATGGCAGAGAACCCGATTTCTCGGTTATTACGCTGCAGTTGTCTACCAAGGAGGAGGTGTCGCAGTCAGAAGCAGTACAATCAACTACCCCTGTAGCGACAATGGAAAAAGGTTCCTACCTTGTCCTTACTAAGTTAGGTTGCTCAGCAGCAGACCTGGATACATTCGTCAAAGTATCGTCAAACAATGGGGACAACATTGGCTGATGAACATCGATGTAACAAAAAATCCAGATGTAGCGGTACACCCGTATTTAGGAACCAAAAGCAGAAAAGAATCAATTCACTCGCTTCAAACTAAAGGAAACTTAGGAATTCTCAAGTGAAATTGATTGCTTCGTCAATAATTGTTAGCTTAACACCAAAACTCAATTCGAAAGTAAATTCGGCAAAAACTAAGCCACCGTAGAACACGTCTAGTAATTTATTTTCCAATTTATCTTGCTGGATTTTACAGCAAAATCCCACAGTTTAAATTGATTTTGATTAAGTCCAACAACTGCCTTTGCGCTTACAAACTGTAACCGTATAAGTAGGTGGGTGTAGGTGTAGGTGTATAGCTCGCCAAAAACTTCTGCTTCAAATCACGTGCAATTTTTTTTTTTCTCACCCGCCCGTCGTCGGTCGTCGTTGGACGAGCTCGTAAAATTTTCAAGCAACAATAGAGCAAACTGAAGTGATTATCCTCTTTGTTGAAATTCAAACTTGTATGCCAAGCAGGACGTGGATCGGGTGCACGAAAGTGAAGGAAACCCAAAGAAATTGATTACATCACACGGTCAGCAGCGCAAGCACGTCAGACAGCTGAAAAATAGAAGTCGATTAATTTACCGCGCGCTGCAGCATTCACCTGCCACCTTACCTGGCAGACAATAAAACGCTTTCGCTTTAAATTCAATTTATTATCCCGAGCTATTTTCGGCCAAACTAATGCCAGTCAACTAGAAGAAAGTCCTCTCAAAAGTCCTTTCTCACGATTTTGCTGTGAAAACATTTTCTTCTTGTGCCCCTTTGCCCTGCCTTGCCTTGCCTTGCCCGTCGTTGTTGTCGTCGTCCTTGTCGTTGTCGTTGTCGTCTGCGTTAAAGCTAACCACTTTGAGACCTTACATCGAGTGGCGAAAATGGAACGCCTGCCTGCCGCCCAAACCCACAGTGAATGGCGATATGGTGCAAGGAGCTCAGGTGTGTTTAATTGAGTTCAAAGTGCCTGACCTGCCGAATGGAGAAAGTCGAAAAAAAACCTTATACAGTAAATTTGCTCCATTGTTGACTTTATCAAGCGTCGTTGGCTTTAATTAAACTTTAAGCGATGACATTGGGATAAGGTATAGGGTTAAAGCTGAGTGGGTGGGGGTTGGGGTGCAATGGTGCTTGCTCTGTTGAGCGACTTTAATTAATAGGGTTGAAAGGGAATTTCGTGTCCTTTGATTTTGCGGAAGCGATTTCAGCGATTTTGGCCAACATGATATTTTTTTTTTCGTTTTTCGTTTTTTTTTTTTTTGTGAAAGTGAAATTTTGTTTATGTTGACAGAAAATGTTTGCTTTCACTTAATTTTGAGTGGATGAAATGGGGGTGAAATGAGCTTAGCGTATTCCAATGCGGAATTGACAGCGATGATAGATAATAAGTGAATTAGCACATTTTCAGGATTCGAATAATTGGTATATACAATTTATTGCCATTGTATGAAACAAAGTGCTTATTGCGACAGCAAATTTTGGTGTCTGTATCGCCGTGGCAGGATACAGATTTTGATATTCCGCAAATTGAGTTAGTTTTTGGATTATGAATAATTGGAGGAATTAGCGCGTTTTAAATGGAATGTGCAGTGAAGAATTAAATTCGTAGTTTTTAACTTTCTCGTATACATTTACAGACTCAATTATAAACATATTTAAGGGCCAGCGCAACTTTTAAGCAACGTTGCCTAAGCGATGCGTAACCTAAACGCCAAAATTTGCGTAAGGTGTGTGTAAAATTTATTTCTGATTGCAAATGTCATTTTTATATTTTCATTAAAACAAAAAAGTTGTAAAAAGGTATAAAGAGATATAAAACAGATGACAGATAATTAGTTTTATCCTTCCGCTGAACGAAGATGGTTGTGTATACGCTTGAACAACGCTGGGAAGTGGGCCAGCGATCGACTTAGAGAAGATGCCGATTTTGCCAAAAAAAATCATCTTTTCAGATGAAGCTCATTTTGATCTTGGCGGGTTTAGTTAAACAAGCAAAATTGTCGCATTTGGGGCACAGAAAACCCGCACGCATACATTGAAAAGCCGACATACCCAAAACGAGTCACTTTTCTTCGAAAATGAGCAAGGAGTGGCCGTTACAGTCAATGGCGATCGTTATTGGGCCATGTTGAACAAATTTTTGTTCACAAAAATTGATATTGGCAACATTTGGTTTCAACAGGACGGCGCTACGTGCCACACAGCCGAAGCTACACTCGATGTTTTGCGCCCTGTTTTTGAAGATCGCATTATCAGCCGCAGAGCTGATGTCATTTGGCCACCGCGGAGCTGCGATTTGACACCGTTGGACTATTATTTGTGGGGTGCCGTAAAAGATAAGTGTTACGCCGACATGCCAGAGACAATTGACGCTTTAAAGGACAATATTCGTGAAGCCATTGGTGAAATACAGCTGCACACAATCGATAATGTGCTTAAAAATTGGACCGATCGTGAAGGCTACTGCATAGCCAGCAGAGGCAGCCAATTGAATGAAATTATTTTCTATTATTAACCGGAAGGATTGTGCTTTCAAATAAAAGAAGAAATTTGAGAAAATATTCAGTAGTTTTTTTTATAGAATTTTCAAAAAATAAAAAGTTATTTGTCGGTCCCTTTATATACAGGGTGGCGCACCAATTGTGCTACAATAAGAAATTCAAATAACTTTTTTTTTATTGGTTAGAAAATTAAATTTTATTTTAAATAGTTAGTTGTTTTTAAAGATTATAGACCGCAAATGACCTCCACGCTGTCCCACGCATATGCGGCACCTGGTCAAAAAATTATTCATTGCGGCCTGAAGAGTTAAAGTTGGGATCGCCTCAATTATTGTCGTTATGGACTGCTTTAATTCAGTTAAATTGCTGGGCTTCGTTTTATACACCTCTTGCTTGACATAACCCCATAAAAAGAAGTCTGGTGCAGTCAGGTCAGGTGACCTTGGGGGCCAGCGAAGAGTGGAGTTCCTAGAAATTAATTTGTTTGCGAATTTTTTGTTTAGCTCCGCCATAACTGGTCTGGCTATATGTGCAGTTGCTCCATCTTGCTGAAACCAAACGCTGTTGAATGGTATACGTCTTCGGCGCAGTTCTGGGTAAAAAAAACTCCTTGAACATCTTTAAATAACGGTCCCCATTGACAGTAACGGTTACACCGTTTTCTTCAAAGAAGTACGGCCCGACCACCGGCGCACCACACAGTGACTCGTTCTGGGTGCAGTTCCGTCTAATGGAGCATTTCTGGATTAGACTCATTCCATATACGGCAATTTTGCTTGTTTACATTGCCGTTAAGATCAAAATGGGCCTCATCAGACATGAACAAACAATTGATCAATGTGTTGTCTTCTTCGGCCATTGATATCATTTTTTGGCAAAATTCCAGGCGAACAGGCAAATCCTGAGGGTTTAACTTGCTAGTAATTTGGACTTTGTACGGAAACAAGTTTAAATCGTCATGAAGTATCCGTTGTAATGACCGTCTACTAATTCCAATTTGCCCCGATAAGTTTCGGGTCGAAACGTTCGGATTGGCCTGTATTGCAGATGCTACTGCTGCGATTGTATCCTGAACCCGAACATTGGCATCTCGATGGTACGGCCTTCGTGCGATGCTTCCAGATTCGGCAAACATGTTTACAAACCTCATAATGGTCCATCTACTCGGGGGATTACCGCCAAACTCCCGCCTAAATTCCCTTTGGACGGAAATGACGGACTGCAAAGCATGGTACCGTTGCACTATCCAAATTCTTTTCTCCGTATCCCAAGCATCCATTTTAATAAATCTAAATAGTAACCTACAAAATAAAAAAAAAATAAGCCGATTACTCACACAGAAAAAAAGTTATTACGTTTTATTTTTGTAGCACGATTCGTGCGCCACCCTGTATGTGTGCCTTTGTAACATATTTCATAGGAAAATTGTAGTGGAATTGTCAGTAGAATCCTTAACTCTATACTTCTAAAAAACACCCTGTACTATCACGAATATGTGATGCGGAGCTGTATAAAGTCAGATACCGGAAGAGTTGCCTATTATGGTGAAACGAAAACTTATAAATCATTTGTATAAGTGTCAAAAGAGTAGGCAACAACGATAAACGTACTGGTAACTGGGAGCAGTACAGAACCCAGCCAATAGTTGCGCAGATCTAAGAGGCCATCCTGGCTTCTTTCGAAGATCTTCCCGCAGTGGCTCGTCTTCAGACTCTCAAAAGATCAATCCAACTGAATGAGGTCGGTAATGCAACTTTCACACGCGTTCGGAACGAAACTTAAACTACCCTTCTTAAGCCCATTTACCTAGCTCCAGCACGTCGTCAAAGACTCATCAATAAGACATTTAGATAGAACCAATAGTTTTAATACGGTTAAGGTTAAATGGGTTGAGTTGATCGTACAAACTTTATTCTCAAAAAGGCTTGCTCCTTATTGCCCTATTCAGGTTTAATTTTAACTGAAGCCTCAAACCTCAAGGGAGGTAAACATGGTGTTTGTCACCAAACCAGGCAAGCTCAGCGAACTACCGAAATCATAAAGTCCAATTAGCCTTACATAATTTTTCCTAAAAACAATGGAAATAATAATAAACGAGAATGCTTAAGTGGTAGCACACCACTGCACCCCTATCAATAGGCCTATCAGAGAGGCAAATCTATAGAAGTATAGACCCAGGTATGTACGATCAAATGGATCCAGGTCAGCCGCAAAGGGCTGTCTACAGGGAGGAGTTATCTCGCCCCTACTATGGTCTTTCGTTATCGACAACCAACTCTAAGCCATTAATAATTTAGGCTGTCATAAAGTTGCATACGCCGCTGACCTGGTCATCATAATAAGGGACAGTGAAGCAAAGGATGTCAAAACACGTATGCAAAAGGATCTTAAGATAGTCCTTGACTGGTGTATTATAAAGAGTGTCCCTCTGTCAACCCCAATAAGGCTGTCATAGTTCCATTCTCGAAGAGAAGAAAATTAAATCTGAACAAAATTTCCACTTATATCTTGGAGTGATTGCAGTTAAGAGACTAAATTGATTAAAAAAAGCGTCCTGGGCCTGTCGCAGTACGTATGGGCGAACCTCGGGGATCACTACAGCAATGGTCAGAAGAGGGTACAATAGTTCGGTATCTCCAGACCTGTCCCACGGCAGCTATAGAAGCAGCTATAGAAGCTTTAACACCCCTCCAATCCATTCCCGGTCCTGTATGGAATGGAAAGGAAATCAGTTCTTAGAGAAGTAATAAGTACCTATCATCGGTAAAGAATTCTTAATCTGAAAGTAAGGGCTCTACCCACTTTACCCTTTTACTGCATTCGCATTTAACCAATATTTTCCAGAGCAGTGACGAAATTAATATGGGCATGGGGCTTGAGATGTCGCTTGAATAGTCCGCAAACGGAAATACATAATTCCACGTCTTGTATTGGAGATAAAATTCATCCTCCTTTCGTCGTGGCCATCTTTTGGTGAACATTCTAACTTCTCTACAACAGTCATCGAGTGCATAAACCAACGCAAAATTGTAAATTCGGAAATTTTATGGAAAACAAAGTGGAAATGGTTCTTGTATCTGATAAAGACACAGTTGTAACATCTGGGAACGATTCATGGGTTTTTCGGCTCTAGCTGCAAGAAAGGGATGCCTGCAAGGTACCTTCATGCAATTGACATCGGGTTTTAACAGAAATTCATAAACAATTGAAGATTTGCAAAGTTCTTATCAGACCAATGATGAGCATTATTAGGCGTGGGTGACCATAGCAGGGGAGGAGATTATTCTCAAGGTCTAAGCTTGTGTTTTCGATTAAATTTATTAGTTGCAAGGTGTTGTGAAGGATCTCTTGTTTGCATCTGGTTCAAGTCATTCAAATCACCCGACAGAGGTGAAAATAGTAATCCCATATTTGGTGGATTTTTTCGAGAATCTAGATGTTATTCGTTACTCATTATTAATGTGTGGCGTACATTGTTGAGCGTTGAGGGCTTTACTGTACCTCCGGCGACATAAAACAACACACACGAATACTCAACACTATCGCCACCCAAAAAGTAATAAAACATTTTCTTTCTTTTTTAAAGCTCTATGAGAGACAAATATTGACGTGGCCCTATTTTCCTTGAAGCTAACTAAGAGGCTCACAATGTGGATGTGGGTACAATTACACGTTACTGCTTAAATAAAATTGTTGATGGTACCTATACCAACAAAGGAGGTTATATACTTCAGCAGACATAAAGGAAAATATATCTTCGCACACAGTGGTTGTAGAAGCTACGAGTTTTGTTTAAAACCGTTTCCTTTCTGGCAACTGTATTCTTGAAGATAGAGAAAAATATGTTCCTTAAGAAATGAGTTGAATAATTGAAATAACTAGATTTATGTAAAAAAATTCAGCAAAAGCCCATTATGAGCTGCAAATAGGCAAGGTTCCCTCAGAAGTTCCAGGAATAACCTTAAAAGGTGTGTTTAACAAACCTCAGCTGTACAGAATTTTACAGAAAAGATCGGAGAAGTACAAAATTTCATCATTCATGAGGGAAATATCTACTTCAATCCATTGTTCCATCTCATAACACTTTCTGTTCCATGAAGTTGTTCATCTTAGACCAGCTGAAATGTTAGTAGTTTGTTTGGTTGCTTTGTGATTTTCAATTGAATCGGTTCCTTTCTTACATATAACAGGTGATCCAAGTAGAGATACTTTTTTCAATTGCCTTTTTTGACAGATCACGTGTGAGTCGTGTCATGCTGTCATGTTATTTTTGTTTAGTATTGTTTGGCATTTCATAATGGAAAGTCTTAGGCGTGAACAACGTTTACAAATTGTTCAACTTTATTATGAAAATTCACGTTCTGTGAGGAATGTGTTTCGTGCACTTCGCTCAACTTCGGCCTACTGAGCGTACTATTCGCAACACCATCACCCATTTTGTGACCCAGCATTCATTATTGGTTAATATTCGACCGAATAGACCACGTCCGGCACGCTGTGAAGAAAATATAGCGGCCGTAGCTGAGAGTGTACACGAAGACCGTAGAGAGTCGATTCGGCGCCGTTCGCAGCAACTCGGACTGACGTATGGATCTTAAATTCAAAGCGTACAAAATACAGCTTGTGCAACAACTGAAGCCGCTCGACCTTCTTGGGCTCTTGAAAAGTTCCAAGAAGATCTGACGTTTTCGAGGCAAATTTTGTTTAGCGATGAGGCCCGTTTCTGGCTCAATGGGTATGTAAACAAACAAAATTGCCGCATTTGGGACGAAGAGCAACCTGAAGAGATTGAAGGACTTCCGCTTCATCCAGAAAAAACAACGGTTTGGTGTGGTTTGTGGGCCGGTGGAATCATCGGTCAATGGCGACCGTTATCGTGCCATGATAACCGACTATTTGATGCCTGAAATTGAAGCTCGTGATCTCGGCGACATTTGGTTTCAGCAAGACGGCGCCACTTCCCACACATCGCATCAATCAATGGACTTATTGAGAGAACATTTCGGTGAGCACATAATTTCACGTTTTGGGCCGGTCGATTGGCCACCAAGATCGTGTGATATCACACCGTTAGACTTTTTCCTGTGGGGATATGTAAAGTCAAAAGCTTATGCCGACAAACCCGCTTCGATTCAGGCCTTGGAGGAAAACATCACGCGTGTCATTCGCCAGTTACCAGTCGAAATGCTCGAACGAGTGATCGAAAATTGGACTCAACGACGAAGCAACGGCCAACATTTGATAGACATAATCTTCAAAAAATAAATGCCAAAGAATGTTCTTTCAAATGATAATAAACATTCTCCATTAAATTTGCATTTTCTGTGTTTTTTTCTTTAAAAAAGTAGGGAACCTCGAAATGGATCACCCTTTATATTCAAATAATGTTTATTTCGAAATCGATGGCAATTAAAATTGACAAATTGGCAAATGCTCAAGCGCATCAAAATCGGCCCTTTGAACATCAGCTCTGGCTCTCAGCCTATAAATCCGAAAACAGTCCCGAACACTATCATTGCAGAGTTATTTGCTTGCTACCCAGAGACCTAAAAAGTCAGAAACCTAAAATCAGACCAAATTCTGACGAATGTTAAAGCTACGCTCAGCAAAGCTCGGTAGAGGCTTTAACGGCGGCGATTACAACACAGCGAGATATTTACGACTTATTTATCCCTACTTCCGCTTAACCTTCGGTTTGACAAAACAAATTGCTTCAAAATACCTTACTCGAAGGTCAAAGTGGAATGGCGTTCTACCAAGCATTTAACCTGTAAAATCTGCTACACGCCGCCGAGTGCTGGACTCTTTTTGACGTAATTCTCGAAGAGATCGTATAGTCGCGAATTCTTTGAACTGTAGGCACCAAGATGCGGATGTCGTCCAAAAAGCCACATCAAGTGAATGTAAAATATTGATTCAGGCAAGAGAATCTTCCCCAGATCCATATACGCAGATACCAGGTTAGATTAGATTTAGCTATGCAGGGTTTATAAAATCACAAAAATGTCACAAAAACTTTAGGCATTATAATGGGCCCATCGCGATCCCAGGAAGAACCAAAAGAGAAGGTCGCCAACATCAAAGAGAACCAAAAAAAAATCTCACGCATCCTACACCCTTTCCTCAAATCATTTTATTTCCCTACCAAAAGTCCACAACTTGTGGTCACCTAGCTGCCTCCAACTGTGCGAGTCACCTAAGGTGGGGTCTGCCTTTGCTGCGTTGTCCCTCAGGGGTGGATTCGGAGACTAGTCGGGGTTGATACGTTGTTGTCCATACGCTCCACGTGTTCTTTTGACCAGGTCAGTGTCGCTGCATAACCCGTATAACTTATCGTTGAATCTTCTTTGGCACACTCAGTCGCCACAAACTGGACCGAACATCACCCAAAGAATCTTTCTCTCAAGGCATCCCAGGAGGTTTTCATTCGCTTTTGACAGTGCCTGCTTCTGCACCATACAGCAGGACCGATTAAGGGATGATTAAGGAATTATAAAATATCTCCTTGGTTCGTTCCATGAGAGAGGGCTTTACTTATTAGATGCCCTCTTAGCCCGAGGAAACAGCAATTGGCAAGAGTGATTCTTGGCTTGATCTCTGCGCTGATCAAGACAAAGTCTTTAAATACTTTGAAGTTGTATCCACGTTTTGTCCACGTCGCCGATGTTGGGAGTCCTTTCTTATTTCCAGCATAAACTTCGGTTTGTCTTCATTAACAACCAAAACCCCACTATATCTTCCAGGTGCAAGATTCTTCCTTCATCCTGACAGTCCCAGTCTTCCGGCATGCGTCCTAAGGAGACAGTGTCCAGACAAGACACCATCCGTCATCCTTGGTCGAGATCTGCTCAAATTTAAGACTCTGTGGCCTACTATGAATGCATTGAGATGCAGAGGATACCCTATGAAAAACCAAGCTTTGACCTTTCGCCACGCATAACGGTGTGTTTATATTAACTCTCAAAATTTGTGTTTTAATGTTCCCTTCTTCTTCTACGCGCATAATCACTTTTTAATCATTGAGGGGTTGTACCAGACTGGCTCGGATCTGATACAACTGACACATATTTTCGCGGCTAGAACCTCCGATTGGAAGGCACTGCAGAGATGTGGAAGACGTAGTAATACTCTTAGTATCTTAATACTCTACCCCGCGCCATCCATGGTTTTTGAACCATAGGTACGAAAAAACTGACGGTTCAACCGAATGTATTGTTTTCGTCCCTTTTAGGATTCACTTTTCAGGATGGTGTATCAAAGTCTAATTTTGTTTGAGAGTGTCTAGATTGGAATCACTGTTCTCTAACAACCCAAATTTGGTGAGGCGCAGCGCACTGTTACCCGCCTGTGATTTCACGAGGGTATCTATTGGTACTAGGTGCAGAAACATGTCCAGTGTCCGTTCCTTATACCGCCGCCAGTTTTCTTATTTGTGGCTTCCCACCTCACAATGGATTAAGTTTGGATCTGACTGTTTTAGTATATTGCCTGTGCATTATTCATGGTTTAGGTTCCCACTTCCTGCCTACCGTTCTCTTACATACGAAGAGTTATAATATTGAGATTCTAGTTTATTCTCCTGCCCAGAATAACGCCAAGATATCTTCCATGGTCGGATAGGTAATCCCGTCCAACTACAACATTTTAAAGGATGCGATTTAGCCGAGATACTAAGGCAATGGCAGAGCGCTGGGCCTGAAATCAGATAATATGTTTTGTTTTTTGTTTTTTTTTAAATTATTATTTTATAAACATTTTCATAAATTAGTTAAGAAATAAATAAATTAAAAATAAAAAATAAAAAATCTTAAACACAAATTAACAACAATTTATCGATTTCAATCCATCCTAAGCTAAGCTATGACTGTAGGGTGATACGAAATCTCTCTGAAACGACGGATGCAAGTGATGTCCTGGATGATGGTGTCCGTTCATTCCCGAGTAGATTTCCGGTGAGCGATTCTTGTGCGAGTTCGATGGGGTACCGGTTAACAGCTCTGTCATGAAACCAATATACGTGATTGCCAGTCGCAGAGTTTCTATGCGAGATAAACGCTTTTCATATGCGAATGTTGGGACCTGAAACATTTTATTTCGATTAGAAAATTATCTTAGTTCGTTTTCAATGATATAATTGTTTACCTTTCTTCTCAATTTGTCGAATGCTTCATTCAAATTGAACATTCTTCGTCTTTCGCGAATATTCGCAGCACGTCGTTGAGCCATGGAAGCAACACGTCTTCGGGGCTTTTTCGACGAGGAATGCGATGGTGCTGGTAGTCCACCGCGTGGTGATAGTCGTTGATTTACCAAACTTGAAACTTGAGATCGGGGCCATATTGCTGGAAATTGCATAAGATTGAATTTTATTTTCATTTTGTAGGAACTTGAGTGAGGTATGTGTTGGTATTTGTGAGCCTTTTCTAAATGGTAACATTCTGAACTCGCAGACTGGTGGACGGAATCGCGGAAGCCACTTTTTTGGATTACCTACTCTAGAGTCATAATTTCAGTTTAAATTTCAGCCGCATACAAGGCACACGAAGAAGTAAACGAAGAAGGCAACATTGATGTCCAAGTCACTTGTAGCTTTTAGCTCTCAACGGTGAATTTCGGATACCTGTGCATCTCCAATTTCAACATAAGTCCCTTACAGTGGTATGTGAAGCAAAGCTCTTTAGCTGCTCGTACGACCAACATTTCTAAAAACACACAAAGGGGCTTACAAAAAAAAAACCCGAACCAAAAACTTCACTTGTGGACACTCTGCGTATGACTTTAGAGGGACTCTACATTGAATACAAAGGCAACGAATGCTCATAACTCTCCGATTAATAAAAGGAATTGAGTCTAGTCAGAAGAGAGCAATACACAGCTCTATCTGGGTAACTGAAGTTGTTTTGCAGCTCGATAGAATTACGGCGAAAGCCTGTCGTCCTTCCAATATCTTTTTTCGTGGAATGAGACCAATAACCAAGCCTCCAGTTAGTCAAACCAGGCTGTGCATAAGACTTTAGTTGCGATGAAAAGCACAGACCTCTTCATGAGGAATACAATACGTTAAAAGTGGCTAAGAAGGCACCGACTCCAAACCCTATTCCGAAACATCGAGGAATATTAACATTGTCGCACTATCGCAATTGTGGGTTTGCCCGACAATGAAGAGAAGATTACTAGAGACAATTGGCGGTTCATAGGAAGTGGAGGGATGAACGCATGCCTTCCCATCCCAATTGTCTGTCCAATTTAAAGACCCTGACTGGTGCCAATGCTTCATTAAACTAACTGCCAACGAGTATGAAATCTCGGTTGATTTCATCACTACTGCCATCAATGGCATTGGTGAAATTTGACCCCCTTGCAGCCTTGCTTTAAGCAGTTCAACGCGATCCAGCTAAAGTGATTTGGATTATCGCGCAATTAAGGAGAAGTTGCCCTTCTCCAAAAAGTGATTTCGACTTCTTCCGCAGCACTCACGTCTGCCGTCGACAACATCGAGTCAAATAAAATCGGCCGCTCCCTGGATATCTCCCTCACCACCGAGTCGATTTTCTATCTTCAGGCAAAAGATGTCTTGGATAACAATGGATTTAAGGAAGTAGAAGTGAAGCTCTTAAAACATGACCAATAAAGCGACACAGCGGCATTCTACCTGACAGTGCTGACACAGTTGTTGAGAAGCTTGTGCCATGTAGTCATGATGCTGTAACTAATACGGATTAGGCCCTATCAATCGTAAACCTGCTTCTTCGTCTCAATGAAAGCAAAAGACACTATCACTGGTTTGAGGGCTCCCGGCTACGCGATCTACAATGCAAGGACAGGTAAAACCAAAGCTTGAATCCTTGCCAAAACGCCGCAGCACTGCTAAAATACAACTGAATTACAACAGGCTGGCTTCAAGCTATCTCCTCTATGGCGACCCGAAACCCCTGCCGCCAATATGCATAAGAGATGTTGTTCGCGACGCCAAAAGAAGGAAAAAGGCAATAGTGCTAGGGTGAGGGGGTGCGACAACAATGCACATCATGAACTTTCAGGAATCACTGACACTAACAGTCCATTTTATTATAAGTCGAGGCAATTGTTAATAAATGGTAGAAGCGGCACATTTATTTCTCCATGACTTTACTCCGCGATTTAAAGTTCGGTTGTATCCGAGAGCCTCACCAATATTTTGAATTCAATTTTAAAAATCGTTCCCACCATAGCTAACACTGTCTGACTTACTAACTAACTGCAAATAATATAACTCAATTAACACTGCTAAATTCTCCAAACAGTCCTACCCTTGGTATAGCTCATAACTTGAACTGAAAAAGCTTCGGCGTTCAATACAGCATTCACTGAATCACGCTCATTGTAAAGCGACAATAATAAAGGTTGGTAAGCCTATGCCTTGGTGAAGCACTGACCTTAACAACCTTCGAAGCAAGGGCAGATAGGACTCCAATAGAGCTAAATCACCGACGGTTCCCTAACAGACTGGAAGACTGTCTATTTCTTTTCAAAACTGAGGTTAAGAAAGTTCAACGTAGGTCTTGGCGTAGTTTCTGTTAAAGCAATATTAAAACTGTGCAAAGTCCTTTACTCCTGGTGTGGTGACTAAATGCGTCCAGATGGAATTTGGGCGAGATAAGAAGAGGAGTCCTTTAATATGGTGATGTACACTCATTTCTATGGCTTTAAGCCTCTTGTCCGAAAACTACCACAAGGGTTACTGCATACTTACAGATCCCGCCAGATCATGACGGTCACAATTGAGCAGTTAACAGTTTCGAATCATGTAATAAACCGTGACTGGTCTGCTCTAAAGAAAATTGGTGTGCAAATCAATCCCATTAAAGGTTGATTTCGCCCGACAATGCAAGAAATGGATTACTCCAGTAAGCCTCTGATGGTTTTTCCGTAATTTGTTTCGATCATTGATTTGAAGTTGAGGAGCTTCATGAGAAAAGAAGTTCACCTAGTCGGTGACCGCAACTTTAACAGCGCAATCGACAGTTTTTGTCGCAATTGTCGCAAGCAATTCATAGACTAGTGAACGAAATTTAGTCTAAAATATTCGCAGCTGGATTTTCTTGTGCCAGCGGGACAATGGGTTGGTGCAACTGCCAATAATATTGCTGGCGTTTAAGCGTCCTCCGTCACAAAAGTATCAAAACATTCGATTCCACGGCTTTCTCAAGAATTGGGCATCGCTAAGACCACTGTTTGTCGCATTTTGCGAAAGGATCTTGGCCTAGGGTGCAGGCAGATGAAGCTAGCTAACTCAAGAACTAAAGCCTTGATCAGTATTAATTATTATTAAGCGATGTACCTCGTCGAATTGGGCTCTATAAATGTTGACAGAAGATGACCGATTTCATCGCAAAACTATCTTCAGTGATGAAGTGCACGGTTTTAGGAACAAATATAATGGTCAACATGGTGTTGTTGGTCAGGTAAAAACTCAGGTTAGTTATGACTGACTTTATTTCATTATAAATGCTACAAAAAAATAATGTTTCTTACAATTAGTCTATTTTGGTTTGGCTTAAAGCCGTTTACCCGATTGGCAAAAAATGTGAATAACAACAATTGTAATATATTTTTGTATATATATTTTTTTTTATAATATACGCGAACACTTAGGAAAATGAAGGATTAGCAACGTTGGTTTTAAATGTCTGTAAACTGTAATGTGAGGGAAAAACAGAGCGTGGTAGAGCATTCCACATTCGCGTTGTACGGTTAAGAAACGAATCCTTGTATTTCACTGTACGTCCGAATACAGGATGTGCATTCCTAGCATGGCGAGTATTGCGGTTGAATTGCTGTATGGGTGGAATGCAACTGGCTATTTCATTTGAGCACTTGTGGTGGAAATACCGATAAAACAATTACAGGCAGGAGACATTACGACGATGACTAAGATAGACAAGTGATTTCGCGATGTCTCGATCGCCAATAAATTTTACCGCACGTTTTTGGATCCTGTCAAGTAGCTCCAAATATGTAATTGGAGCACCGGACCAGATATGAGCGTTATACTCAAGTTTTGGGCGAATCAACGCCTTGTAGATTCTAGCCAGATCAGAAGGGGTAAAATATTTCTTGCATCGCTTAAGGAAGCCTAGACATTTCGCAGCGTTCTTGGCGACATCGAATATGTTGTCATTAACACACATACCGAGAATGGAAAGTCGTTAGGTTTCAGCGATGCAAGTGCCATTCATGGATAATGGCAGAGAATTAGGGGTTTGCTTCAATGACAGCAGACAGCATTGCGTTTTGGAAGCATTAAAGTCCACTCCATTGGTTTTACCCCACTCAAGAATGCTGTCAAGATCGGAATTTAATGAGCTTAACATACGTTGCCGTTCCAGTTCAACGCCCGAAGATGAGGGGCGTTGCCCAGAAAACGAATATGTAAAGCTGAGGGTGCTGTCATCAGCGAAGAAATGGATTGGATTAGAAGTGACAGACAGGAGGTCATTGATAAAAATGAGAAAGAGAGCCTTGGGGAACACCAGAATTTATTTGGTAAGTTGCAGACTTCACACCGTCCAAAAGAACTTGAATTGAACGTTCCGAAAGGAAATTTCTAATCCATTGAAGAAGGGTATCATCGATCCCAAATGCACGCATTTTCGACAAGAGAGCTTGATGCCAAACTCTGTCAAATGCCTTTGAAATATCAAGCGCAGCGACCTTACTTTCACCACCACGGTGAATAGATTGGTTCCAATTTTCGGTTAGATAAGTCATCAAATCACCAGTGGACCTGTTGCTGCGAAAACCGTACTGCCGGTCATTAAGAAGTTTTCGGGATTCGAGATATATCATAAGCTGACGATTTGCTTTATCCGAAGAGCTGACAGCTGGGATGTCATTGCAAATGAGTGTCGGGATAGATGACGAGGCCGAATTTTTAATATTCTTGACAATATGAATACTTTAGAAGTCTCCCTCTATTATACATTTTCGGTAGTGAAGTGCGTTCACAGTGTAATTATAAATTGCAACAGTCTCCTCCAAAATATGAACCGAAAAATCGTTCTCGGAATTCCTTTAGAACTGAACACATTGCTAGAAAGTGCATTACATTTTCTCATGCTTTCATATTACAGATATTGCATAAAATTTTTAGTTCTGGGAGGTGAGGTATATAATTCTCCCCTCATTTTAAAAATTTTGTCTGTTGTGAAGCAGTTTTAAAAGTATGTTGCTAAAGTACATCGTATATTGGGAAGATTGGGCTTATTATCTGGACATATATCTGGTATATATCATTGCCATTTTTTTTTAATAGGGTGTCAAACTGCAAGCGCGAAATAAAGTTAGGGGTTACCCCACATTCGAACGCAAGATGCTCCCATACATGAACCAGGTTTCCTCTTGTTTTGATGATATGCATTAGAAATTTTATTGGTAACCTTTCATCCTCCAGCGCCATCACTTTTGGAATGTAATTAAAATGCATTCCTAATGTGCTCAGAAACATAGGAGGCGTCTAGATGCTAGATGCAGCATATAGTTGGGCAATATAAAGAAAATGTCGCAGGAACTTCTCGATAGATGTATAGGAGCAGTATCCCCTCACTTGAGCTCCATACAAAAGAATAGCTGCAGCTGTTGATAGAAACAACTTTTGTTTGACACTGCGACTTACAAGTTTATTATTTATACATTTTCCCCAAACTGAACAGAGTGCGCATTTAGCTTGTTTATTCATACCTAAGCTAGGGGTGATTAGAACTCCAAGGTACTTGTATTCGCGCACAATTTCAATAGCCTCTCCTTGAAATGTCCAATTCTCTCTTCGACAGTACCTCCATCCACCATTTCTAAATATCTAAATATCATCTTCGATTTTGTAAGACCTACAGACAGATTTGCAATAGTTATCTAACATATTTATCATCAGCTGCACGGAGTCGACAGTAGAAAGACAATATCTGAAAAACAATATCATCTGCATCTGCATCGGCTCTATTTCACCTTTACCAGTAATATCGTTTATGTCGTGATCCAAGTAGAGATACTTTTTTCAATAGCCTTTTTTGACAGATCACGTGTGAGTCGTATCATGCTGTCATGTTATTTTTGTTTAGTATTGTTTGGCATTTCATAATGGAAAGACTTACGCGTGAACAACGTTTACAAATTGTTCAACTTTATTATGAAAATTCACGTTCTGTGAGGAATGTGTTTCGTGCACTTCGCTCAACTTATGGTCAACATAATCGGCCTACTGAGCGTACTATTCGCAACACCATCACCCATTTTGAGACCCAGCATTCATTATTGGATAATATCCGATCGAATAGACCACGTCCGTAGCTGAGAGTGTACACGAAGACCGTAGAGAGTCGATTCGGCGCCGTTCGCAGCAACTCGGACTGACGTATGGAACGACTTGGCGCATTTTACGTCAAGATCTTAAATTGAAAGCGTACAAAATACAGCTTGTGCAACCACTGAAGCCGCTCGACCATCCCAAGCGACATCGCTTCGCTCTATGGGCTCTTGAAAAGTTCCAAGAAGATCCGACGTTTTCGAGGCAAATTTTGTTTAGCGATGAGGCCCATTTCTGGCTCATGGGTATGTAAACAAACAAAATTGCCGCATTTGGGACGAAGAGCAACCTGAAGAGATTGAAGAACTGCCACTTCATCCAGAAAAAACAACGGTTTGGTGTGGTTTGTGGGCCGGTGGAATCATCGGTCGATTGGCCACCAAGATCGTGTGATATCACACCGTTAGACTTTTTCCTGTGGGATATGTAAAGTGAAAAGCTTATGCCGACAAACCGGCTTCGATTCAGGCCTTGGAGGAAAACATCACGCGTGTCATTCGCATGCCAGTTACCAGTCGAAATGCTCGAACGAGTGATCGAAAATTGGACTCAACGGATGGACCATCTGCGACGTAGCAACGGCCAACATTTGATAGACATAATCTTCAAAAAATAAATGCCAAAGAATGTTCTTTCAAATGATAATAAACATTCTCCATTAAATTTGAATTTTCTGTTTTTTTTTCTTTAAAAAATTAGGGAACCTCGAAATGGATCACCCTTTATAAACAGTATTGCTCTTAGTATGCACCTTTGTTGCACTCCCATTGCGGTCTCAAAACCCTCGGACAGGCAGGTTCCATCCCAAACGAGATGGGATATGTTGTTTGTGTACACTGCACGCAAAGCGTTTTATAGAAAAGTTTATAGAAGAGTGCTTCACGAGACACAGAATCAAATGCTGCTCGCAAATCTACAAAAAATGCATAGAGCTTTGTGTGGTTCTTCTTATAAAATTCCGCATAAATGAAAAAAATGTTCTTCATTTATTTTCTTCTTCATAAATGAAACATCGATCTTCGAATAGTTCTGCCTGAAGCCAACTTGATATTCATGAATGATCACTGCGCCAAAGAGTTTTGCTGAAGTGTGCTTCAAGAAAGACAACTTCAGCTATAAAAAAAAATAACTGCACTCATTGGGCCTTTTTTTCGTTGACGAAATGACCGTCACGTTGCAGTCTATGGAGATCGCTACAGAGACATGTTGGAACGTTATTTCTTTCGACTAGATATGTGGTTCCAACAAGACGATGCCACAAGCCACACAGCGGGTGTCAACTTTTTGAAAGCTCCATTCGAAGAACATTTTATATAGAAATTTTTTCCTGACAATTACCCGCCTAGATCGTGGTGTGATTTAAGACTCCTAGAATTTTTTTATGGGATAAAGGAACTCCGAGCGAGAGATAGCCGCCGTGTCCGTCGAAATGTGTGGCCGAGTCATCCAAAATTGGATTCAACGAATCGATCGTCGTAGACATCAAACCATAAACAACACTTTTTAGATATCTCGAATGGGTTTTTTTTTTTTTAGGAAACTTGTCAAGTCCTTATGGGACAACCCGATACAAGGAATTTCTTGTTCTTATAGCTAATCAATTATTTTTTAGGACATGCATTTTTTACCAATTATCAACAAGGAAATTTTCACAAAATCACCGTCGGATCAAATTACAAGAAGCTATCTACCGCCCAAAATCACAAATGTATCTGCAACAAAATCACTCTTCGACGGAGTCTTACCTAAATCGGAACATGGAAATCCAGCAATCAACTCCTGATATGGTACAATTGGTGGCGGCGGTGGTGCCTCTTGACCCCACAATGGAGTGAAAGGAACTTCTGGCATGTATCCCGATTCTGGATGATGCTGCATAGTCATCAAAGAATAAGGTGAGAATGTTGTAAAATCAATTTTCACAACTGTCTAACACTTTAGATATTTATTTGTGCACTAATTTTTAAGTAAACTTTTATATTATGATGCAACCAACATACACAGCCTGATTTACGTTTACACAATCAGAAAGTAATGAGGACACATTTTATCAGCTAAGATTTCACTTTCCACAAAGTCCTTTTTTTTGTTTTTTATTATTCAACGAAGCAATGTGTTGTACTACGAATGGAAGACTACGAAGAACTGAATAGAAATTTAATAAAATTGTAACATCCTGCAAAAATTCCTGCGAGTATATACCAGCAACAGCAGTGTGTGGCATCATCCCTTAGAAAAAAAACAAATATAGGAAGCCATTTTGCCTCAGTCATTATTGTGGGGTTGGAAACAGTTTAGCGAATTCTGATTGGTTACAGTTGACCAATGTCAGGCGGAGCACTGCTGTATTTGATTGTTTTTAAGGGTGAAATGGGTGGTGGTTGTTTGTTGCTGTTTTCGGGGTGAGTTAGAGTCAGAGAATTTAAAGAGTTTAGGAAATGATGTTTCAGATTTAAGCATTTTTAAAGGAGCTTACTTACAAAACTACAGAAAGGCAACAAACAAACTATTAACAGGTGACGCTATGTATTAAGGGAGAGCTTAAAGAATAATTTTTCCATGGGCATTTACAATGCAAAAAGGAAAGATTCCTTTCAGAGCATTTATAAGAATTTCAAACAGAGCCTTGAGATTTTAGTACTTTCCACAGCTTCGTTGTAGAGCCTGTGCGTTCGCAAATAGCATAAAAAAGCTTGGAGAAGTTAAGTATTGATATTGCGAAAACTTACACAGCCTCGTTAAGAAGCGAACGCACTACAAAATGGCACCGCCCACTGGATGAACTTGAACTACAGGTTATATCAAAACCACAAGTCATTGCTTTAGAGGTAGAAAATCGTAACTTTATCATCTTATGTCTTTATTAATTAATTAAGGATGCCATTAAGCAATAGTCCTATAAAAAGCTTTGTGAAGAGGTCGAATCTCTAAGTGCAACTAGTAGGCTTGTTAAAGTCCTCCAAAGGAACAGACCAAGTAAACTGGATGCAATCCTTAAACCTGATTGCACGTACACTGAGACAAAGGCGGAGACTTTCAGTCTTCTACTTGAGACTCACTTTCCGGAAAATCAGGTCACTACGTGTTCTTCAGCCCTTCAAATGACGGTGGCTACATTTGAACCGACTAATTCCACGCGGCACAGCTGGGATATTGCATCGGGAGTGGTGACTGATGATGCTATCAAATATGCTATTGCATCTTTTGAGAGTTTCAAGTCACCTGGTCCGGATGGAACAATGTTGAAAAGAATTTTCACCGCGAGCTTGGCCTTGGCCTATATACCTTCCCCATGGCGAATGGTTAAAGTGGTTTTCATACCAAAAATTGGTAAGTCTGACTACACTCTAGCCAAAAGCTTTAGACCCATAAGTCTGTCTTCCTTCTTACTGAAAAGTTTGGAAAGACTGGTTGAGCTGCATGTGCGCAAAGTTGCTCTTCGATCACATCCTCTCTCTGAGATGCAACATGCCTATCAGCGAGGAAAATCCTGCAAGACGGCGCTTCAAAACCTTGTTGGTCGGATTGATAGTGCCCTTGACCGGAAGGAGTACGCGTTGGGCATTTTCGTCGATATTGAGGGTGCTTTTGATAATGCGACCTTTGACAGTATGTGTAACTCAGCCAGACAGCATGGTGTAGATGAAAGTTTGGTGTTGTGGATTAAAGCAATGCTAATGTACAGGACGTTGGTAGCGGATGCAGATTGTGGCAAGTGCGTCATAACAGGGGTAAATAGGGGCTGCCCTCAAGGTGGTGTTCTGTCGTCCCTCCTATGGTGTATGGTGGTAGACTCTCTGCTTACGGCTCTCAATTTTCCTGGAAACTACACTCAAACCTATGCGGATGATGTCGCCGTTCTTTCTGTCGGTTCAAATCTAGTGGCTGTCTGCTCTCAAGCGCAGAGATCCCTGGATTTGATCGATGTCTGGTGCACTAGTAATGGGCTTTCAGTGAATCCTCTTAAAACCACGGTTGTTCTATTTACGAGAAGGAGAATCATCACTGGCCTGTCCCATCTCGTGCTTAGAGGTGTCACAATCCCTATATCCGATGAAGTCAAATATCTGGGTGTTATCCTTGATAAAAAACTTCTATGGTCCAAACATGTCGAATCGAAAACCGATAAAGCGCTGTCGACTTCCAGGCAGTGTAAAGGTGCTTTTGGTAAGACATGCGGCTTGTCTCCAAAACGGGTCCTTTGGATCTATACGGCCATGATTAGACCGCTACTCTCGTACGCATCAGTTGTTTGGTGGAACAGGCTTTCGCGGAAACGAGTTACTGCTTCTTTTGCCAAACTCCAAAGAACGGCACGTCTTGGCTGCACAGGGGCCTTCCCTAGCACCCCGGGCTCTGCTCTAGATGCTGTGATGAATCTTCCTCCCCTTAATTTATATATCATGGGGTGTACTCTAAAAACCATCTTTTGGTACCATGCGAAGTGGAATTTTGAAGAACTTGCTCGAGAATTATCCTTTGACCCCTGTCTTATGGATATGTGATAGCCAAGCTGCATTAAAAGCGCTTCTAAACCCTCTTACCTCGTCTAAGTTAGTGCTAGAACTCAAGATTTCTCTGAATTTGGTCGGAAGACTGAACACAGTGAATCTTGTCTGGGTACCAGGTCACACTGGCATCCAGGGAAATGAGATCTCGGATGAGCTTGCTAGGCAAGGTTCAGAAGAAGTTTTCTCAAGACCAGAACCTGTGTTGTGTCTGCCTGCATCTTTAGTCATGTCTTCTATCGATTCTTGAGTTTTTCGTGAACACAAGATTCGGTGGCGCGATTGCGGTGGGTGTAGACAGACCAAACTACTGTGCCCGGACATTTGCAAAAGGTCAGCATCTTTTCTTCTATCTCTGAGGAGAATCGACTGTAGGCTGCTTGTAGGCGTTCTTTCGGGCCACCAAGCTTTTGCTAAACACTTAAATGTGTTGGGCTTAAGCGACACCACTATCTGTCATGCTTGCGGTGAGGAAAATGACACAGCAGAACGCTTTCTCTGCAGTTGTCCGGTCTATGCTCGCATCAGATGGCGGATCTTCGCAGCTGACGTGCTGAGTGCCGAACATCTAAGCTCTTTATCTCTGAAGCTCCTTCTCGTTTTTCTTCGAAAGACGGGAAAACTAAGTACATTAATGTAAGGTGTCTGAATGGTAGTATAGTGGACCTGTAAGTGTGTTTAAGCGCTCCATCGGATAGTAGCAACCCCCGAAAAAAAAGCAATAGGCCTATTCTGAGCTACCGTAGCAAAACGTGAAATTAAGTGCTCACCAAAATGATTTCTCAACAAGTCCATTTTTTCACTCTCGCTTTTTTTCTGGTTTCATTTTTTAGCTCGTAGCACCGTCTTGTTGAAACCAGAACTCACCGAGACAATGGGCTTGAATTTCAGGAAGCACACAGTCCGTTAACATGCCGCGATAATTCTGATTTGCTTCATTTTTGAAGAAATACAGACACTCCCAGCTACAGCTGCTATAGTCTTACCACTACGTGCTGGATGTGGTCTAACCCGTCGAGTATCATCCACATGTAAACGGTGACTTAAAATTGCGGATGACTTTGGCAAATAGTGGTTTCAGTAGGTCGACTAGGCGCACGAAAAACATTTCTCACTGCACGCTGATGAATGCAGCTGAACAATTTGGATACGCTGTTGTGGTGTGAGTCTTTCCACGATGACTTGCCAAACGATATTGAACAAAAACGGCAAAGCAGTTTGATAGGAGTCACGCGTAATCTGTCAAAAAAAGCCTAAAAAATCAAACCTCACGATGAATCACCCTATAGAAGCGGACGTGAAAGGCTCTGTGGAAAATATCTGCATCTTAGTGGCGGATTCGTGATGATACATTCACTTCATTTGCACCCATCGCGAAACAGGCCGAAAATTCTGTCGAAGAAAATGTTAGTATGATTAAAAAAAGTCATTAAATAAGACGTCATTTGTGTTTGGCAAGCTTAGGTAGCTACCGTTTCCTCCGGTAATTCTTGCGCTATGACTATTTTGTCATTCGTAAGAATGATTTTCAATCCGATGAAGATAGTAACAGGTGTAGAAGGGCGTAATGAGTCGCCTATATGACAGTTATCCCCGCAGGCGGAAGGTATCGGCGCTTATCGTCAGGCAGGTGCCCTGAAGCGGCGGACTCTCTAGCGAGAAAAGAGGCAGGAACACCCTTCATAGGACCTGAACCATTCTGCGGGATAGGAGAACACACCCTTCGCGAAGAATTCAGGGAATCGGAAAAGGAAAAAAGGGCTAGAACCTTTCGAGATCTCCAAGGTCTGAGTGAGACAAGCCAGCAAATTCTTAGTAGATTAAGAGCCTGTATCAGACTTAGCAAAAATAACCTACGTATCCTAACTGGATACGGATATCAGATGAAGGTCTTTGCAGATTCTGCAATGAGTCCAACGGAAACTCCAGAACACATACTGGAATCCTGCGGGGCATTGACCCAAAAAAGGTTTAAATATTTGCGAAAACACCAAATTCAAGAAAAGGATTTGCCAACCACGGATCCACTACTCATTCTCAGATTCTTAAAAGAAACTGGACTGGATGATGTGCTCTGAGTAAGTTTTCCTTGCCAAGGCTTAAGCCAGGGCATAAACACTCCAACATAATTCCCGGCGAATTAAGCTGTGAGGGGGCTCTGGGAGAAGGAGCAAAACCTCCCCAAGATATAAGTGGGGGGCACAATAGACCACAAGGTCGTAGTGTACTACACCCTAAATTTTACTGATATTAGTGTTATTATCTGGCAGGGTAAAAACCAATAAACCCATCTCATCTCCATGCGTGACTTTAGTTGAAATTAATCTCGCTGCCAAACCGATCTGTCCAGGAATTTTTTACTAGCCAAAACCCATCTGTTAGGATGACCACAATGCTTTGAGAAACACTTAAAACTTTCTAAGATACATCTTCTTCAAACAAGCTAGCGGTAGCTGAGGTTCACATTGTAGCGTGCGCCTTTAAAATTAAATATATATATATTTTAACTTTTGAAAAAGTAACGAGAACTGGATTAATGTAAACATTTTCGATCGCACAGTGTGTTTATTTGCAAATCCAAGACAACCGCTGTACGCGCATCAAATCATCAAATACCATCCACTTCACAGAGGAAGTAAAAGTATGAGCTCTAGTCAACCGTGAATGGTATAAAAGCCGTCATCGCCAATGCGCTCGCCCTTTTTGCTTTGACAAACGTCGCAGTGGCAAATCTCCAAGTTTTTATTAAATACTTGTAATTAAAATAAAGATAAGAGAAAAATAATATTTAAAAATATACAAAAGGAAAAGGAAAACAAAATTCTATAAGTGTAGTGCGTGTAGAAAGAAAAACAAACAAACAAAAAATAAAACAGAAACCACAAAACATTTTTTGCAAGCAAGGTGCGCAATCCCCCTTTTGCTTGCCGGGAAACTCTGTGCGGTTACAAGAAACTCTGCGCTTACGTACGAAGCCAATGAGCATTCATCATCCAGGTATGAATTATTTAAAATTTCTTTAAAACCAAAAAAAAAAACAAAAATACAAATAAAAGGTACAACCTTAACGCATTTTCCTATAGGCGGCCTCAAATATCGAACGCAATCCCACCACGTGGCGGATAAAACCAAAGGAAAGGGAACGATATCTGCAGTGCACCTGACTTTAAGTGAGGGCATACAACAGCGTACACTCTCAATATCACCCGGAGGAATACCGAAGACCAAAAAGGAAAAAAAAAGAAAAACCTAGGCTTGAACATAGTCACGTGCATTGCGTGATCTCTGTCGCAACAGCACACGAGACTCAAGCATCGCAATCAAAGCGATACCACCATTCTTCCGCGCCAGCCACTCGGCGTTAAAACCAAAAAAAAAAAAAAAAAAACAAGAACGACCTATTCCACAGCATTTACAAAAACAAAATTTTAACAAATAGAAAAGCAACACAGCAACTTGCACACAGCCACCACCATTCAGCACCACGACCACGAGCTAGGCACAGCATTCAGCAGCAAGTACCAACAGAATCCAGCAATCCAGCATACAGCAACCAACAATGTACACCACACTGTACCATCAGCATCAGTATAACATCAGCACCATCTAGGTACGAACTACAGCCAGTAACAACACCTTCCAAGTAGGAAGCCAGCAAGCGGCACCCAAGGCAACAACAGTTTCAGCCAATACCACACCCATTCCCCACCATAACCCATCGCAACGAGTACCATATGATAGTTTTTAATGAACATGTATCTAAGCAAGTATTTCTAATTACATTATATATTCATGCAAGGATCGGAATGAAGAATTTTTGTTCGTTTTTTTTGATTCGCGATTTGTATTTGTAAGGATGCCTAAAGACAATATAAAACTTCCATTCTTTTTCAGATAATTTTATTAAATACAAAACAGATCCAAACGATTTGTGCGCACAAAACGGAGGGCCATCTGGAATCACATCATCTTTAACTTCATTATCGCAACAAAACTGTAAGTGCGTTAAAGTTTTTTTTTTTTTTATATTCTCTTTTGGGCATTATAAACATATTCATAAAAAAAAAAACTCAATTAATGAAACATAAAATACATTCATGAATCTAATATCTTATAACCTAAAGAATAGTACGACAAAATTATATCATAAGTTTAAATACTTTATCTTATCCTATTTATTATTGAATATTTGTTTCATTGCGAGCCAAATGATCTTTCGGTATGAAAACTCTATATTTAAACTTAACTTTGATTAACTATCCGTTACCTTGCGATGCCATAGTATTATATTATGATTATGAGGAGGGTATCCTACATTATATGATTTTAACGTAAATATATATCGTAATTACGATTGAATATGAATCAAATTCGTATTATTTTGTTTCTAATGGACTTCATTAGGAAAATGGAGTAAGTTCCTTTTTTTTATTGGTGATGGTAGGTTCGTGATCGACGAGATATATGGTGATTCATAAAGCGTAAATAGTTATTTTTTTATAAGGGGTTGCCATAAAAAATGCATCGGCACTTGGTGACCACGGCGCCATTGACCATTGGACGATGGATAAGGGAGGGTTTTGCCGAAGGATGACTTGAAGATCATCCGCTGTCAACAATAACCGACAGCCTTTCTAGTTTTATCTTGTCTCGTTATTCCTTTAATTTACCATAAGGGTCGTCTTACTACGAACCCTTCTCCATGTAACCATGAGTTACATATTTAAGGTCTACTTTTAGGAGCAACTTTTAGAAACAATAATCTTTTTATTTCAGCACGATATTTATTTTGTGGACACTATACGGACAGCAGAAAGAACTTCACCCCACCGACGAGCTAATTGCCGCGAGCAACCGCAAGCGTGCCGAACCCTCTGCCAAGGATATGGGAACAATTTATTTTATTTAACTATTTCTTGTTCCCGTACCAACATCTCTCCTCAAGTCCCGTGTGTGGAACTCCACTGCCACAACATCAAATGTATGTCGAATACTGATCTAGGCATAAGTTTCACTACATCATGCCACTTTTTGCAAACTGTCATCAAAACGGAAATTAAAGATTTACTAATCCAAAACGTGTGTTTCTCAGTTGGAGATCCGATAAAACTCGTGAGATACATGTTAGCTCTCTTCACAGCACTAAAACTGTTCGTCTGCCTACACCAAGAAGTCAACGCAAAAATATTATGTCCAACAATTATGCAAGAAAGACAAAAACATATTGAAAACATTTGCAACCCTAATTCAGACGTCAGCATCATTTTTCACCCTAACAAGGGTTTAATTCCTGGATGCGCCCAGGGGTTGAACAATTTAATTCAATCGGTGTCATAATTTGTCTTTGGTTGAAATTAATATTTTCCAAAAATTCAACCATCAAACTATAACAATTTCGCCACGGACATTATCTCTTTTTAATAAGCAAAGCGGTCCAACATTGTGTGCTTCTGTTTAGCGGCAAGTGAATTACTTATTGCTCAATGCTCACCCCTCGCTAAGAATTAGTTCAACAAAGGAATTGGCGGAGGGTTGCACGACATATTGTTCGATTTTGACTTTATTAATAATTTTATGGTTTATTTTGAATGCACCGGCTTGTTAGGGTGTCATCCCAGACATAACAGGTGAGTTGATTCCCACAGCGAAGCAGCCGGTGTTGCTGCATCTTTTCTAAAATCTTGGGAACACTCTTGTGTTTGCTGAGGTGAAACTTTTAAAATGGTAATTAGACTGTTGTACCTTTTTAGAGTCACAAAAAAGTGTTTTGACCAGATCCTCGCATGGAATTGCATTCATCCAGTTGATCCACTTTCACTAATTCCATTTGATAGTCGTTAAACCAATTCGACCACCCTTAATCAAAACACACCATCAAGTGCACGGATGCATCCCCTTTCGTTTTGACTTTCATGCAATCCGAACATCGTTAAATCACTCCCATGTCAAATTTGTTGAACTAATTTGTTGGCACCCCTTATTGAAGTTATGTCAAAGAAGTGATGCCGATACCCTTAGTCATGTTATTCCAAATTGAATAAGTCAAGGGGGTTTGCTGGCACAGATTTCCCGATTTTTTTTGGAATATTTTTGCGTTAAATATGCAACTTTTGACGGGAAATTCGCGATATATATTTCGGATTTGGTGCAAAGTTGACACTTGTGATGTATTGTTGATCGGATTATTTGATTTTTGTAGAACGGAAGCAAGCAGATGTCGAGAAGTTGAATTAAGTGACAAACAAAAAATATTCTTTCGTATTAATTATGAGGATGAGACACCTGATTTTGTATAGACGAAGGATGCAGGAGGAAATTCTTTCAAAGAATTGAAGTTTTGCGATTAATTTTTAAGGGTATAAAGATCCATTCCTTAACCCAAATTATCCCACTGTACCATATGAACCATATGCCTAGTTTCAGAAAAAAAATTATATAAAGGGTGATCCATTTCGAGGTTCCCTACTTTTTTAAAGAAAAAAAAACACAGAAAATTCAAATTTAATGGAGAATGTTTATTATCATTTGAAAGAACATTCTTTGGCATTTATTTTTTGAAGATTACGTCTATCAAATGTTGGCCGTTGCTACGTCGCAGATGGTCCATCCGTTGAGTCCAATTTTCGATCACTCGTTCGAGTATTTCGACTGGTAACGACACGCGTGAATGACACGCGTGATGTTTTCCTCCAAGGCCTGAATCGGAGCGGGTTTGTCGGCATAAGCTTTTGACTTTACATATCCCCACAGGAAAAAGTCTAACGGTGTGATATCACACGATCTTGGTGGCCAATCGACCGGCTCAAAACGTGAAATTATGTGCTCACCGAAATGTTCTCTCAATAAGTCCATTGATTGATGCGATGTGTGGGAAGTGGCGCCGTCTTGCTGAAACCAAATGTCGCCGAGATCACGAGCTTCAATTTCAGGCATCAAATAGTCGGTTATCATGGCACGATAACGGTCGCCATTGACCGATGATTCCACCGGCCCACAAACCACACCAAACCGTTGTTTTTTCTGGATGAAGTGGCAGTTCTTCAATCTCTTCAGGTTGTTCTTCGTCCCAAATGCGGCAATTTTGTTTGTTTACATACCCATTGAGCCAGAAATGGGCCTCATTGCTAAACAAAATTTGCCTCGAAAACGTCGGATCTTCTTGGAACTTTTCAAGAGCCCATAGAGCGAAGCGATGTCGCTTGAGAAGGTCGAGCGGCTTCAGTTGTTGCACGAGCTTTCAATTTAAGATCTTGACGTAAAATGCGCCAAGTCGTTCCATACGTCAGTCCGAGTTGCTGCGAACGGCGCCGAATCGACTCTCTACGGTCTTCGTGTACACTCTCAGCTACGGCCGCTATATTTTTTTCACAGCGTGAAGAACCAATTTCGCTTTTAGCAATAATATCAAAGGTATTCGAAAACTTTTTGTTGAAGCGATTACATCCGACGTTTTCCTTGACGTCTCCCAGGCTTTTGATTAGGTATGGCATACGGGATTGAAACATAAGCTTAAGTTGGCCTTTCCAAAGCAATTATATGAGATACTAAGTTTTTATCTAACGGACAGACTCTTTCGTGTTGTTGCATGGAAATGAATATTCAAAATTTAAAGAAATCGAGGCAGGAGTTCCACAAGGGAGCGTTCTGGGTCCGATTTTATTTTTTATCTATACTCGAGATATTCCGCAAGAACAAGGCACAACTGTAGCTATGTTTGCGGATGATACAGCTATGAGTCAGCAAAGAACAAGCTCCAACGGGCTATTGATAGCATTCTTGAGTGGGCAAAAACTTGGCGTATTGCGCTTAATGAAACCAAATCCATGCTAAATATTAAATAAATATTAAATCCGTAGAAGAAGCTAAATATGTGGGAAGGGAATGACACTAGATGCGAAAATTAAATGGAAATCGCACGTAAAAAGCATTGGCTGCTTGGTCGATCTGCCCAACTTTTAGTAATTCCATGCATGCAAAACAAGCTGCTTTTATATAAGCAAGTTCTGAAATCGGTTTGGACGTATGGTATTCAACTTTGGGGTCGTACCAAAGCAAATAACATCAATATTTTACAAACTTTTCAAAACAAAGTGCTAAGAAGAATTGCAAACGCCCCGTGGTATATCCGAAATAGTGATATCCATATCCAGATTTGGAAGTGGCAACCGTCGAAGATGAAATAAAACCATTTGCCCGTAAGCAACAGACTCGCCTTCGCGGTCATTGCAATAGCGTAATGATATATATTTTGAACGATATTGAATTTAGTGTGCCGACTTCAACGGATAAAACTATTTCAATTAGCGCAATAAAATTTTAACCGCGTGTATTTGGCGGTACAAGCAGGTGCCTCCGATGGGAAGCTGCCTTGGTAAACGCGAATATAAATAATTAAAAAGCATTAAGGGAGGTGTTTTTAGTGAGTAAGAATCTCACACTTTTATGAGCACGTGCGGTCGGTCCTCATAGTGTCTTATGAAAAATTTTCCACCTAGCCTTCCACTGATAACAATTGAATTAAACCTATTTGGGGATTCATACTTTCCGGGTTGTAGCTAGTTACGGGTTTTAGCTAAAACATGTCATTAAAATTGTATTTTTGGTAACTTTTTCTGGATTATATGGCAACCCTAGTCATGACAAACTTCTTAAATTCGCCGTTAAAAATCGGAATAGAGCTGGAGTGGAGTTTTTATACCCTATCCTAAAAGTATATTAATTTCGACTCATAGTTTGTAACACCCCTTTATATTCGTCGTAGATATGTATATTTATGATCAGGACTAAAACCTAAGACTATTTATCAATGTCCGTCCGTCCGTCCGTCACCAATTTATAGGCCTTTAAAATAAAGCTAGAAAGCTGAAATTTGGAACATATACTCCCTAGGGTCCCGAAATGGTAGAGTGTAAAATTATTTTTGATACGCCCACTGCCACGCCCACAGTTTAGAACAAACTGTTTTAAAGCTAAAGTTAGAGAAATAGAGTTGTAATCTTAACAAAATATGTAGGTACTGCCCTACCTCAACAAGTTTGTCATATAAAGTTTTTTGCCACTCCTACATTTTGTGGGCATTTTTCACTAAAATTCGGTTTTACTTGAAAATTTTCATAGAAACCGAAAAAAAATGTTTAAAAAGATATTTAGCCAATATTTTTTCCAATATATCGCCCATACCAAGTTTTTGGCCACGCCCACTTTTTGGGGCGTTTTTTCAAAAAATATGTATTTTTTTTTATAAATTTTATAGAATGAAATAAAATGCTATCCATCATGTTCTTAACGCTTTTTTCTTTGGGGTACATACTGATAAGGATAGGGTATCATACTGTAGCATTTCCTTATGTTTTTTTTTAGATTTTTGTTTAAATTTTCTTTCATGCCAGCACTGTTGTTTCTCCTTCGTTTTCTTCATTGTTGCCAGGAATACAAGGATCAAGAGGAGTATTACGCAGAATTGAACAGAAAAAAATATTAAGTACATAAGTAAACAATTTTAAACAACCTGATATCTAACAATCTTATCGTAGCTTGGGAATAGCATAGTTGATCTGTAAATCGGATAAAGTTGTCTAATCAATTTGGTTTTACCAAATGTATCTGAAGAAATGTATTGTTTTGTACTCTAATCTTAACCAACAAAAATATGCCTATAGATAAGTGTGTGCGTACAAACATCAGTCAGATGTTTGCGTATTCTTAGGGAACATGTATTGTTTTCGTAAAAAATTGCAAATAGGGACTGAGCTTTGAGAAAGGGCTATAAGTTGGAATCAAGATTTCCTGGTTTATATGGCCAATGACAATTCCTTCAGGCTTAAATATTAATTTTTACTTTTAAGTGATATAAATCTGTATTAACTTTGCTGCGCATTTACCTGCGACACAGTCGACTACCTAATGCACTAAGTTCATTTTTTTTATTGATATCTCTAATGTTTGGTTAGTAGTAAACTTTCGAAATGATACAGCTTTTAATCAGTTGGACATTAGAAGCGGTATCGTGAAGAAGTACAAGTAGGTGTATCCACAAAAGTTAATTTCTATGGATAAAGTGACTTTAAGTGTATTAAATGGAAATTCATTCAGTTAAAATTGTTTTTATTCAGTGATTTGAATGTAAATTAAAATAACTCCTCCATATCCCTTTTGTGGTATTAAAACATGAAGTTAAAATAAGTTTGGGCTTCAGCGGGCAGGAATTAAAGTGCGTGAAAATAACGTCAATTATGTTCATGGCCACAAGATATGTATGACAGGTTTGTCTTGCTATGCCACACTTAGGTCTTAGTGGACCCATTGTGATGCACTTTTGTGCGGGGTTAGCCATTGGTGTTAGAGATGGTTAGGCTTTGTGTCCCTTTAAGTCATCCTGATATCTTCAAAAACCTATTAAGATCAAAAAGTGAGACATCAGAAGGTTAATGAAAGTCATGGAAGTATAGGTTCCGCCGAATACCTTTTTTTTTTTTGAAAATGCTATAAAAAAAAAACTACTGAATATTTTCTCAAATTTCTTTTTTTATTTGAAAGTACAATCCTTCCGGTTAACTATGGAAAATAATTTCATTCAAATGGCTGCCTCGGCTGGCCATGCAGTAGGCTACACGATCGGTCCAATTTTTAAGCACATTATCGATTGTGTGCAGCTGTATTTCACCAATGGCTTCACGAATATTGTCCTTTAAAGCGTCAATTGTCTCTGGCATATCGGCGTAACACTTATCTTTTACGGCACCCTACAAATAATAGTCGAACGGTGTCAAATCGCAGCTCCGCGGTGGCCAAACGACTGATAATGCGATCTTCAAAAACAGGGCGCAAAACATCGAGTGTAGCTTCGGCTGTGTGGCACGTAGCGCCGTCCTGTTGAAACCAAATGTTGCCAATATCTTCCTCTTCAAATTTTGTGAACAAAAATTCCTTCAACATGGCCCGATAACGATCGCCATTGACTGTAACGGGCACTCCTTGCTCATTTTGGAAGAAAAATGGCCCAATTATGCCTCTGGACCAAAATCCGCACCAAACAGTGACTCGTTTTGGGTATATCGACTTTTCAATGTATGCGTGCGGGTTCTCTGTGCCCCAAATGCGACAATTTTGCTTTTTTACATACCCGCCAAGATCAAAATGAGCTTCATCTGAAAAGATGATTTTTTTTTGGCAAAATCGGCATCTTCTCTAAGTCGATCGCAGGCCAGCGTTTCCCAACGTTGTTCAAGCGTATACGCAACCATATTCGTTCAGCGGAAGGATAAAACTAATTATCTGTTAAATCAGACATGAGCTAAGTGTTACCATTTGCGAAATAAGCACTAGTTGAAAAAAAAACGTTAGATGGCGGACACTTTAGTAGCTTCCAAGTGTTCTGTTCCTCAAGTGACCGAGACTCGGACAGTGACAGTGGAAGTGAGGTGTGTCCTCATGGACCTCTTTATCACTACATCCTCGACATATATCGTCATCCTTGAGGTTTTATTTCATTGCTTGTTTGTTATGAATCTAATCTCCCGATAGGGTCCTTACCATCTTAGACAGTGATGACCTGTTAAAAAGTGTAGAAGTTTGATAGTTTGGCCACTATTCTATACAGGAAGTTAGTTTTGTCCATCTGTTGTTATATTTCCTACGAATCTTGTTCTTCACTCGTTTCCTAAGATGGAGGAGTGGTTTGATCGACTAAAGTGCTCGATAATAGTTCATTTCAGACCCATACTTCGCTAATCAGTCACCTCATTGCAGTCTTTGTCACTGTGTCCAGGGACCCAACAGAGATTTATGGCATGGTGCGAGCAGGAAGTCTTAAGTTGTTCACGGCAGCGGTGAACTAGCTTGGATTTTATTTCAAGAGCAGAAACTGCTTTTATGGCTGCCTGAGTGTAAATGAAAATGGCGATATAATTTCGTGGTATTGCCAACAATGACACCTTACGGGCCGCTTCCGCGATCGCCAGAACCTCTGCTTGGATGAAACTGAGCTGTCAGGAAGTCTGACTGAGAAGTGCATATTTAGTTCTTTCAGGCAAATTCCGCTACCGGTTCCACAGTCCATCTTAAATCCATCTATGTAGATTGATAACGATTTACTGTTCGTGGTTTCATTCTTTTCCAATTCATCTCTGCTCGGGAAGGAGCAAGAGATTGCTCTGTTAAAGTCCAGTTGGGGACGTAACTAAAGTTCCAAAAATCAAAGTTCCAAGTGTTAAAAAAGACCACTGGTCAACGCACTTTGCATTTTGCGCGATATTGATTGCTGTTGGTTATCGGCCTCGTGTTGATGGAACTGTCAGCTAGCCTGAGTGCAACTGGAATTAGATTTTTTCCAATCGCATGCATGAGTCGAGAGTGTGCGTTGATAGCCTGGTCTTGATAATCTATAACTTTCTCGAGGGGATCATCCGGCTTTGAGAAACCCTTTTTTAAGATTCCATTAATGAGATTCCGTTCTCAAGGATTCGATTGTATATAAATAAATTTAAATTGAAATATTCCCATGCAAATGGTTCCGTTTGTTTACAAACCCTTTGGGAGATATTTCAAAGCTCACTGCGACGTGACACTTAAGACTTAAGAAGGTTTGGTTTCTAAAACATTGTAAAATATTATAGTTTCCTTGCACACATGGCATTCCCGATTTGGGTTTAACTTAAGTATAACATATTTAATTAATATTCAACTATTTGTATTTCCAGCCTACAACTATGGCCTCACCTAAATTGGAAGTAAACGTAGCAGAGGAGCTAAAGGAGATTACTGATCCACCACTGAATCCTGCGGCGAATGGAGATGATCGCGTAATCCCAGATTGGGTAAATGAAGACAACTTTATTGAACTTATTCAGGAAAATATTGCGAATTTCAAGAAAATTCTTAACTTCAATGTTGCACAAGCAGGCGGAGAAGGAGAAAACTATGCCTCGATCATTTTGAGGATCAAAGTAAAGCTGGAACTAGAAGGTATCGTTAAAATTATTTCGTTTTCATACATCATTCTTGCTGTTTTATTTAGTCGTGAACTTAATGTCTAATCTCGAAGAGCCGGTTATTTGAACATGACATATGTATGTTAGTATAACTGATCATTACCAGGAATTAACAAAAAGGGATTCATACAAACAATAACAATATCCGACAAAAGTTTTGCTAAGGGGGCGTGTGTCCAATGATCTTCATCACTTTGTGAAATGTTTTGGTTGACTAGTTGCTGAGAGCAGTGAAGCATGGTCAGCGGAATAACTTACCAATTCTTTCTGTCCTTTCAACTGCGAAAGGACTCTCGGCTTACCTAACTAAAATAGGATATCGTTTTTACATTGACCTGACACAGAGACATCTAGACTAACTAAAGAGCTGACGCTCTTGGTAGACAAGGCTCATTATTAGCCTTTACTGACCAAGAATAGTTCATAGGGCGGGATCCTTGTTGGTTCGCGTGAAACGATTCAGTATTTACTTACATCTTAGGAAGCAGGTATTATTAAGAGGAATCCTAACTCCTTGGCGAAGACAGTTCAGAAAAAATGCGTAATACCTTCCCACTCAAGAGCATTTACTTTCAAAGAGTAGATTTAGGTTTATTAAACCCCCGGGATTACAATCAAAATTTGATTCATTATAGTGGAGGTCCACTGTATAAGCGGAGTTATTTCCATTAATGCGGGTTAGGATTCAGCAAAGTAGGGCTGTCCTTGAATCCTCTGTAACTGTGGTACAACTCTGGAACAATTTTATTCTTAGAATCCATCGTTCCAAAAGTCATATCCCAAAGTATAGAACATTAAGTCGGTAGCACCAACAGAGTAGGTCTTAGAAATCGAATTAAACATTTGTCTTACTTAAAGAACTTACAGCTAGGGGTTAGGTAAGGTTGGGAGGGCAGTTTTGCAACAACAGATGCAAATTTGTGAGTACCCTGTTTGTTCATGTAGGGACATGTGGCTAACAAAACCACTTCGATCTGTTGAGGAATAGTTTTATGTCTGATAGAGGTACCCCAGCCAAGTCGTCCAATCTTTCGAAGGACCTTGCTCCCATACAGGATGAGCAGTGGCATAGATGATGTTCCACGGACTCTATTTCCTCTTCATGTCTGCAGAAGTCATTTGCAAAAAGTCTTAGCCGTGCTTCCTATGATACCGTGTCCGGTTAATACCCGGATTTGACTTCTATTAGGAAGACTAGGGACGTTGATCTTTTGGTGTCAACCGATGGCGCTGCTCCATTGTTCCTCAGCCAGTTGTGTGGTGAAGCCGTCAACAAAAGATTTAGCAGTGTTGAAAGGCGGTAGCACCTTTCTGTCCGCTAGTTGAGGGTTCAAATCAAAGCCGTATTTGGTCAATTCGTCCGCTTTTTCGTTCCCTTCCACCCCAGCGTGTCCAGGAACCCAGCAGAGTAGAACTGAGGCAATCTGTAACACATTTCGCATTCACAAGGTTGGAGCCGATTTCTTTAAGTGCTGCTTGACTGATGGTTATTCCCGCATTGCTGGTAGTGCCATCGATAAGATAGTCTGTACTGCTTTCTTAACCGCATAGATCTCAGCTTGAAAGACACAACAGACGTACAGCTAACTATTGAACAACTATTATCTCTTCCTAGATGGGTCCACCCAAGACATTGCCTACATATTGAAAACAGTCCCTCAATCCGAGCAAGGTGCCATGATGGTCAAGATGATGGGTATTTTCCCGAAGGAGACAGCAATGTACTCGACATACCTGCCCGAGTTCGAGCAAATTTATCGCGACGCAGGCAAAAATGTTGCGTTCGCTCCAAAATTCTATTCGCTCAAGAAAGATCCTGGAGTTGAATATGTCCTCCTGGAAGATCTAAGTCCACGTGGCTTTAAAAACATCAACCGTCTTCAAGGACTCGATAAGGATCACACCGAATCATTGCTGCGAATTCTCGCTGAGCTACACGCTGCATCGGCGGTACGTTACGAAACCAAAGGCGAATACGACGATTCCTTTGTAAAAGGAATGATTTCCGACGAGAGCAGACCATCGATCGAGGCAATGCTTAAATCGTTTCATGGAATTTTCCTAGAATGCTTAGCTACATCTGAGATCTGTGCTAAATATTTGCCCGCAGTGGTAAGTTAGAAATATTTATTTGATTGTTTTAGCAATCCAATTGGTCAAATTCAACAGAAAAATCTTCAAAATGACGCAATCGATTTATTGATGAGCCGACAAACATCAGATCCTGCCGACTTTAATGTGATCAATCATGGTGATCTATGGGTGAATAATATTATGTTCCGTCACAGCGACGAAGGAAAGCGAGAGGAGACTATCCTGATTGACTTTCAAATCTCCAGATACGCATCACCTGTAACGGATTTGTACCATATCTTATTGACATCCACCAGTTTGGACATAAAATTGTCGCTGTTTGATTATTTTATTAAGTACTACCACGGCCATTTGGCTGACAATTTGGAACTTTTAAAATATCCTAAGAAAATACCAACGTTAAAGGATCTGCATATTCAGCTATTGAAACATAACTATTTAGGTAAGAAATGGAATTGGGTTTCTATGAAAAAGAGATACATAAAAAAGTTTAAAATGTTTTTCTTTTTTTAGCATTTTACACGATAACTAACGCTATGCCGGCTATACTTTTGGATCCAGCTAAGAATGCAAATATGGACAACTTCTTGCACGACGGAGAATTCAAGAAGCAAATGTATTTAAATCCGAGATATATTAGGCATTTGGAAGCTATTATTCCATGGCTGGATACGAGGGGATTATTGGGCTGATATCATCGTGGGGATATAAATAAAGAAAGCAGTTTGTAAGAAATTTAGTTCAATGGTCTTCATTCCAGACTGCAGCAATATTGTAGGGACCGCCATCCTCCAACAAATGAAACTTGTAGTCTGTAATTTTATTGGTTTCAGTTATTATACGAAACTGTGACTTCTTAAATCTTGTTCTTGAGCAAATAGTGCGCAGGGCAGTTGTCAAGACCGGAAGACCGAACCTCCATTTTAAAGACCAAACAGAGGATGGTAGGCTGCAGTATCTCAGGCAGGCCCCCGTGGTGGGGGCATTCACGGCTTTTGAAAAACAGGCGAGTCAGTTGGACTTGACGTAAATGAGGGCAAGGCAAGATACATGCTATTAAGAAACAAACAAAAATCTGTCCACCATCTTATACAAAATGTCACTGTTGATAGCAACAACTTCGAGGTAGTTAAGAAGTTTATCTACCTCGGTGTGAATATCAACTCCACGAAAGACAAGTTGATGGAGATCAAACGAAGAATTACCCTAGAAAACCGCTGCTCCGCCTAACTCGAAGGACAAAGTGTATGCTCTATAGGACCCTTATTCTTGCAGTTTTTTTGAACGGCCCCGAGTGCTGGATAATAAGAAATTAATAGTAGATCCTTTAAAAGAAAAAAATCTTCGGCAGATATTTGGCCCTGCTTGCGAGGAGGGCGAATGGAGGTGAAGGATACAACCGCAAGCTCTATGAGCTATAACAAGAGGATCTTCGAATCCAGATTCGAGACGACCAGGAAGACCGAACCTCCATTTTAAAGAACAAACGGAGCATGGAAGGCTGACGTGTCTCAGGCAGGGACTCTTCACGGGTCGGGAGCACGTTAAGTAAGGTAAGTATTATACGAAGCTGAGAGGCTTGCCGAATCAAGTCGAACCGGCGGACAAGTGGTATGAAGTAGAAGTATGATATTTTCTTCTAAAATTGATATTGCCATAGGATTGCGGATGGGGTTAATGGTCCCATCCTCTTCCGGACTCCAGAAAGGTATACATGCTGCCATCGGGTCGTTGGGTAAGAGTTTGCTTCATAGACTGAGCGATGCTGGACCGGACTACTCCAGGACCGAATGAAATGCAAAAGAATAGTAGCTCAACTGGAATGACCAAAATATCGGGTGCCTTTGCGGCATTAGCAAGTATTGGGGCTATTAAGGTTGACCCCTCGAAGGGGTAGAAGGAAAATAATTGAATTGGATTACGATCGAGTTGCCCGTTCTATAGGTATATCCGCTGCTTGACGCACGAATAAATTTTTCTGTGCAAAGAAATGAGCTTACTGTTGCATAATAAGAGCTGGATTCGCCCGCACATGGCTGATGTTGCCACAGCGGCGGCAACATGTCTATTGGAGGGAACTTTTCAGTTGTAGTGAAATCGATCAATCCCGACCATTGATAATATCGTCAGCAATTGGAAAGAAAATGTTCAAGCCCAGCCCTTTGTGGCTGACATGGAAAAAGGATACAAATATTTTATGCAAATATTGGTTTTAAGCTCTTAAGAAGCATATTGCTTTTCAGTAATATCAGACAAGGTAGGTAGGTTAGGGGAGCGCAACTGGGGCAACTGGCAACTCCCGTCACTCACGGGACCTGTGATAAAGGAATGCAGATTGAAGGTATAACTCAAAACCAACCTGTGGTATTAAGAAATGAAATTATGTTGTTAAAGTTCATATTCGAGATGTCTTAAAGAAATGCTTGTCCAGTGTAAGATATCTGGTTTTCGATAAAGCCAGAGACCTACAAAGAAGATGAGACACTGCCTTACTCTCGTTAACGTCCAGACTATCGAGGATTAACCTGTACATATGGCTACAAGCCACACTCGTTCTACGTGTAAGGTTCTGTGTTCTTAATTTGTTGGAAGTGGGCCATGTATTCATTGACTTACCCAGTGAAGAAAAATGCAGGAACATATCTCCGCCAGTGATGCATTGAGAAGTGACACATTGAGATGGCAGACAACGTTACCTATAATTCCGTGAATAATAAACCACATCTGCCTACAACTCTTGCTCGCCTTGCTTACGAGGGGTTTTCAGCCTTTTTTCTGGATTCTCTCTTTTTGTCTGTCTGCGGGGATGCGTCCATTTTCCTCTGGGTGTAATGTTCTCCCTGTCTTAATTTATTTTTCTTCAGCCTTCTGACGTGATTATTCCCAGTTGCTTGGACGTTGCTTGTACCTTCTCAGTTTAGATCGCCATAACATTTTTTAACTTTCTCGTGTATATTAGTATACTAGAGAGAAAGTTATTGCGATCGTGCGGAAATTTCGAACCCAAACTGAGTATGAGGGATGATGAAAGTGGGTCCGCCAATTCCGTCCGTCGGTCTGTCTGTCTGTCTGTCTGTCTGTCCGGGCGCCGTATGGCGGAACGGTTCGACAGATTTGCTTCAAAGTTCGTATAAAAGGTTCTTGAGGTTACATCTCGGGCATCTTTTTATTTTTTGCTTTATCTTTTGAAATAACGTTACCTCCCATAAAAATTTTTTTGTAAAAATCACTTATCACTATTTTTCTCAAAAGTGGTTCCAAGGACTTTGGTTTTTTTTTGTACTAACGATATTTGGGATGTGGTGAAAAATTCTGCTTACCCAGTTTTTGGAAAAAAAAATCGATTAACGGTAATTTTTAAAACCGGCAATATCTCAAAAACTAACAAAGGGAATTTAAAAAACTTTTACTGATTTTTTTATACTATAAACTCAAACAAATTTGCATACTTCGATTTTTGAAATAATGTTTTTTTTAAATATTTTTTCATATAACGATTTTCTTAAATTTAAATTAAATTCGTTTTCTCAAAAATGGCTCCAACGATTTTGATAATTTTTTGTATTTCGAACAAAACTGTCCAATGTGCGAAATTAAATCAAAATCGTAGGTGCCGTTTTTGAGAAAATCAAATTTTTTAAAACCTAAAAAGTGATTTAAATAAATATCTCACCATTAATTTTCGATTCATTGTGCGACTCAAAATGGCATCTCATGTACCGAGAAAGTTTCGTATGACGCAGTCGTGCACTTTATTTATTTTACCAATCACATGAGTAAATAAAGAAGAGTATTTGCGCTATTAAAGTGTGTCTTAAATTGTAACTAGAACGGTTCAGAAGTTATAATATTATATAAGTTATACCGTCAAATTGGAGTTATTAGCGTTTTAGGTGGTCATTAAGCTCTTTATCTTAACCAAGACAGTGTCCATATTAAATGGGGAGTGCAGAGAGATACTGGCCAGGGAGTGTTGCCGGAATCAAAAAGCCAACGAGCTACCTCGACATTTCTTCTATCATATTAAATCCACCACCTGCTGAGATTCTTGAAGGGAAAAACCTACTCGCACTTCTCGGCGAAGGATTCTAGGTGGATAAGTCTGACGAATTGCGTCATTTAAATTAAGATTTAATGCATACGGCACAAATGCGGGACCCTGAACCGCTTGGCATCCCTCACATCACCTACAGCCACAGCTGTCTCATTAAACAGTTTTTATGCGTGTGTTCAGCTTAAGCTGGAGTTAGGCATTGCGCAATAGGGAAGGCACTGGGTTAATGTCACCATTAACTAACCCTACAACTCGTAACCTGTCTGAATGCATTAGCGGGATTTTTACACATTTTGTAGAACGTTTAGTCTTAGAAAGTTTAGCATAAGCCTTCAACACCCTCTAAGTTGATATTGGTTGGTTTTATCACATATATATTACAGTCAACAGGACCCTCTGCGGTTCACGAAATTTAAGAAAGTATTCTGCCGCCAGAATTAAAATTTTTTTTTGCGGGGTGATCCAAGTAGAGATACTTTTTTCAATAGCCTTTTTTGACAGATCACGTGTGAGTCGTTTCATGCTGTCATGTTATTTTTGTTTAGTATTGTTTGGCATTTCATAATGGAAAGACTTACGCGTGAACAACGTTTACAAATTGTTCAACTTTATTATGAAAGTTCACGTTCTCTGAGGAATGTGTTTCGGGCACTTCGCTCAACTTATGGTCAACATAATCGGCCTACTGAGCGTACCATCACCCATTTTGAGACCCAGCATTCATTATTGGATAATATTCGACCGAATAGACCACGTCCAGCACGCTGTGAGTGTACACGAAGACCGTAGAGAGTCGATTCGGCGCCGTTCGCAGCAACTCGGACTGACGTATGGAACGACATGGCGCATTTTACGTCAAGATCTCAAATTGAAAGCGTACAAAATACAGCTTGTGCAACATCTGAAGCCGCTCGACCTTTCCAAGCGACATCGCTTCGCTCTATGGGCTCTTGAAAAGTTCCAAGAAGATCCGACGTTTTCGAGGCAAATTTTGTTTAGCGATGAGGCCCATTTCTGGCTCAATGGGTATGTAAACAAACAAAATTGCCGCATTTGGGACGAAGAGCAACCTGAAGAGATTGAAGAACTGCCACTTCATCCAGAAAAAACAACGGTTTGGTGTGGTTTGTGGGCCGGTGCGAACGTAACCGTCAATGGCGACCGTTATCGTGCCATTATAACCGACTATTTGATGCCTGAAATTGAAGCTCGTGATCTCGGCGACATTTGGTTTCAGCAAGACGGCGCCACTTCCCACACATCGCATCAATCAATGGACTTATTGAGAGAACATTTCGGTGAGCACATAATTTCACGTTTTGGGCCGGTCGATTGGCCACCAAGATCGTGTGATATCACACCGTTAGACTTTTTCCTGTGGGGATATGTAAAGTCAAAAGCTTATGCCGACAAACCCGCTTCGATTCAGGCCTTCGAGGAAAACATCACGCGTGTCATTCGCCAGTTACCAGTCGAAATGCTCGAACGAGTGATCGAAAATTGGACTCAACGACGTAGCAACGGCCAACATTTGATAGACATAATCTTCAAAAAATAAATGCCAAAGAATGTTCTTTCAAATGATAATAAACATTCTCCATTAAATTTGAATTTTCTGTGTTTTTTTCTTTAAAAAAGTAGGGAACCTCGAAATGGATCACTCTTTACCTTTCTCAAGCAAATACTAAATTTTTTGTTCAACTCACTAAGTTTATTTCATGCGCTCATTTTAATAGACAAGTTTCTTATATCGGGTTTTTCAATAAGAGCGCTACAAAAACGGTTTTGGTTATCAATGAAATTCTTGATTCCTGTGAAAGTACGTTCGATGCCATTATGTATGGAACTCGATTTCTTTTGCATGGCCACCATGGGCAGGCTTGCAGAAGTCCAGACGCTGAACCCAATTTTCGACGGTTTTCCAGCATAAATCGGCCGATACTGCTGCAATTTCACGTTCGATATTCGTATGAAGTTCATCAATCGTCGCTGGCTTGTTGGCATAGACCATAGACTTGACGTAACAACACAGGAAATAGTCTAACGGCGTCAAATCGCACGGCCAAGCGACTGGACCATTTCGTTAGACAACACGTTCTCCAAACTTGGTTTCCAATAAATTGATTGTGACATTCGCTGTGTGGCTTGTGGGGCCAAAAATATTCGGTTATCATTGAACGGTAGCGATTCCTATTCACAGTAACGTACCGGTCTTGATCATCACGGAAGAAGTACGGCCCAATGACGCCGCCGGCCCACAAACCACACCAAACCGTAATTTTTTCGGGATGCAATGATGACTCATGGAGTACGTGTGGATTGCTGCCTGACCAATACAGCATATTTTGTTTATTGACGAAGCCATTCAGCCAGAAATGAGCCTCATCGCTGAAGATGATTTCTCGATGAAATTCCGAATCATTTTCAAGTTGTTGCTCAGCCCAATTCACGAACATACGACGCTTCTGGTGGTCAAGCGGCTTCAGTTCTTGCGTCAATTTAATCTTGTAAGGCAGTTGACCAAGATCTTTTCGCAAAATTCGCCACAACGACGTCACAGAGATGCCCAACGCTTGAGAACGACGTGTGAGAGACACATTTGGGCTTTCTTCAACTGAAGCCTCAGCGGCAGCAATATTCTCGACACTACGGGCACTTCTTTGTCTCACTGGCACGGGAACATTTCGTACTGTGCCTGTGGATTCAAATTTTTCCACTAGACGCTCAATTGTTGATCTGCTAGGACGATTATGGCGACCATAAATTGGACGTAGCGCTCTTAACGTTTCGGCCACTGACTCCGAATTTCGGTAGTAAATTTTAATAATTTCGACTCGTTGTCGGCTCGTATATCTTTCCATCATGAAATGGCAAACCTTACTGAAGAGAAATGTCAAAAGAGCTACTTTTGTATCGTCCCTGTTGAAAAACCCTGTATCTTAGGTCAAATATTAGATATTGTAGTGGCTGTACATTTCTTAAAGAAGAAGCACCCCATAATTCGGATAGAATGAATAGCTTAACCTTTCAAGAATGCATAATAAGATGAATTCGAACTCCATTTTGACCAAGAAGACACCTCACTCATTAATTTAGGCCACCATTTGAGGCAAAGTTATGTCAAAGGGGTAGGAAACATGTACGAACACTTCGAGTACAAATTTAACAGAGCTCCAGGTCTCTAGATAAAATAATTGCAGATGCTGTATTATAGCCAAAAAAATCACTGCTACAGACGTCAAAGAATACCCCCCGTATGACGACGACGTACAATAAGTTTTATTGTAACAACATTGTAATATAGATTCACACCATTCTTCCAAACCTCTTACTTTCAACCAAATAAAGAGCTTTATTGAAGTCACTGTTTGTGGGGTGTTTACGGAAGAGAAGTTTGATTGGGTTTGTTCAAAAACGGGGTAGACATCGAACGAAGTCAAGCTCCGTTTCGAGGTATTGTAAAATGATTCCTTAGTGGATACTTCGAGCGCAGGGACATAAGTCCCACGTATCGCCTCATGCAGCATGTGAATCCGAAGGTGACATCTAATAACGCCAATGGATAATTCCAAAAAAATTTGATTTTTTTTCAGTTACAAAGCGAAATAAGACCAAATTCTTTTTTTTTTTCTTTATTTCGTTTCAAAATCTAAAAGATAAACAGAAAGGCTCTAGGAAATAAGGTCCCAAAATCAAAATGAAATAAGGCCCCAAAAAAAAGTGAAGCCCCACTATAAATAAGAAATAAAGGCCCAAAAGTTTCATATGTCCCTGCCTGACAAAAAGCACATACGCCCAGCGGTAACTGTCTGCAGAAAGATAATCGAAATTCCTTCATCTATTGATACTGCGTAGTAGGCCACCTGTAGGTACTGTTGGTGTGCAGATTCAAAGTTTTTCAACTTCACGCCACTCACGCATGCGGCAAGTACCGAACATGATTTTCTTCAGGCAGGCATCTTTGGGAAGAGTACCTATGTTTCGAAGATATAGTCCATAATCAAAAAAGAACAAAATAATACGACAATTTTGAAATAAAATGTTGTCGTTTTTGTTTCGCTTATAAAGGGTGATTTTTTAAGAGGTTTAGAACTTTTTTTTAAAAAAAAAACACAAAAAATTCGAAAAAATGAATGAAATATTTATTTGAATCGATAGTTTGAACCTTGCAATTTAATGTTTAAAGATAATTTCATGCAAATGTTGACCGCGGCTGCGTCTAAGGTAGCCCATCCGCTGAGTCCAATTTTGGCATACTCTTTCACACATATCGGCCGGTATCTCACGAATGAATGCATGGATGTTGGCTTCCAGTGCGTCAATCGAAGCGGGCTTGTCCCTATACACATTAGCCTTGGCATACCCCCACAAAAAATAATCTAATGGTGTCAAATCGCACGATCTAGGCGGCCAATTGACCGGCCCGAAACGTAAAATTAACTGTTCACCAAACTCGCCTCGCAATTGCGCCATTGTTTCGCGTGCTGTGTGGCATGTGGCACCGTCTTGTTGAAACCACATATCATGCAAGTCAAGAACTTCCATTTCGGGCAAAAAAAAGTTTGTTATCATCGCTCGGTAGCGTTCACCATTGACAGTAACGCTGCGATTCGCATCATCTTTGAAGAAATATGGCCCAATAATGCCGCCGGCCCATAAACCGCACCAAACAGTGGCTTTTTCGGGATGCATTGGTAGCTGTTGCAATGCTTCTGGCTGATCTTCACTCCAAATGCGGCAATTCTGCTTATTTACGTACTCATTCAACCAAAAATGAGCCTCATCGCTGAACACAATTTTTCGATAAAAAAGCGGATCCTCGGCCAGCTTTCCAAGAGCCCATTCACCAAAAATTCGGCGTTGTGGTAGGTCGGCTGGCTTTAGTTCTTGCACCAGCTGTATCTTAAAAGGCTTTACGCCCAAATCCTTCCGCAAAATTTTCCACGTAGTGGTGTAACAAAGGCCTAACTGCTGGGAACGGCGCCGAATCGACATTTCGCGGTCTTCTGTCACACTAGCTGATACGGCCGCAATATTTTCTTCAATACGCACAGTACGTAAACGTGTTGGTGGTTTAATGTCCAACAAAGTAAATTTGGTGCAAAATTTGGTCACAATCTTCCGAATAGACTGCTCAGAAGGTCGAGAATGCCGATCATAAAATGGAAGCAGCGCGCGATGAACATTTCGAACCGAGCACGAATTTTGATAGTAAAATTCAATAATTTGCAAGCGTTGTTCATTTGTAAGACGATCCATGGTTAAATTGCAAACCAAACTGAAGCTGTTTGACAGTGACACAAGGTACTAAACACACGTCAGCTGTCAAAACCAGTGTTGCCAAAACCAAACCTGCTAAAAAATCACCCTTTATAAACTGTATGAAGTCTCTGAAATGTCCCGCCATGCCCAATTATGTCTTTTATACATGGCAAAACTTGCGCTAGTCCACGCCCTACAACCATCTGGTCAAAGGCCAAACAAATTGCAACTCATAAATGACAATATTAGCAATAGCAACAGCTAATGTGAAATAAAAAAAAAAGAAATAAAAGAAATTCCTGCATAAGCTAACTTCATTACTGAGCGCAAATAACTGCGACACAGTCGATGACTTTACTTAGCCTTTTTTCTATGTCCATTATCTATACTCAGTACTTTGATGTTGTTTTGATTTCGACTCATACGTCATTCATCGTAGAGACATAGAGATAGAGAGTATAAGGCTGGTAGTAAATTTACGATGTGATAAAAGTTCTGTTGAATCAGTTTGATATTAGACGCGGTTTCGTGAAGAACTACATAACGAAACGCTTCCGGAGTAGATACTAAATATTTCAATGTAAGCTCAGTAAATATTCTTTGAAAATAGTGACTTTTGTGTCAAAAATTAAGATACGATCACTGAGATCATTCAAGTGTGCAAAGTTACTCCATTTTAATATGAAACGTTCAAGGTCTTTATTATTACTGTTTTCTTTTGTTTTTGTCGTTATTTAGTAAACATAGCTTTGCTGTAGTTTTAATGAGAGTGGGCGTATCGTGTCAAGTGTAGAAAAAAAAATATTTTCAATTAAACATCTAATTAATTATGCGAAATATTTCCTTTCAGCTTTTTAAACTTTAAATCATTTTAGTTGGAATAATGTTATTTAAATAAAAAAGAGACGACCTCATATTAAGATGCAGCTACCTTAAAAATTTCAAAATTTAATAATTATTATATAATGCGGAGCTTTAAAAAAAATCGTTTGCTCAGTAATTGAATCATTTACTAAAGAAAGCAGTCTTAGTATATTTATAGTGAGTTGCAAAAGTCTTGCTATTCTAGTTGCTTATTCAATATGAACAAAATATTTTTTGTTTATAATAATTCGAACTCAACAACAACAGTTTAAGCTATTCGCTTAAAGTAAAATATAAAAAATTTATATCTGACATGCCTGCATTTTCTAATCTCTAAAATAGCGTTAAATTTGAAGAAGATCGAAATTCTTGCCCCTCCTAATGGTGACTTTATCAAAAAAAAAAATCATACGAAACTTTCTCAGTACATGAGATGCGTTCTGGATTCGCCTTAAAAAGAATGATAACATTTGATGAAATACCAAATTTATTTAAATCATTTTTTGGTTTTAACAAATTAGATTTTCTCAAAAACAGCACCAACGATTTTGAGAAAATCCTTATAAGAAAAAAAAATTAAAAAATAACATTATTACAAAAATTTAAGTATAGTTTAAAAAATGCGGTAAATTTTTTTTTGGAGTTCTCTTCGATTTTTTTCCAAAAACTGTGTATGCAGTATTTTTGGCCCCATCCCAAGTATCCTTAGTACAAAAAAAAACCAAAATCCTTCGAACCATTTTCTAGAAAAATAGTGATAAATGATTTTCACAAAAAAAATTGTATGGCAGGTACCGTTATTTCAAACGATAAAGCAAAAAATAAAAAGATACCCCGAAAGGTAACCCGAGTAACCTTTTAGACAAACTTTGAAGCAAATCCGTCAAACCGTTCCGCCACACGCTACCGGACAGACAAACAGACCGACGGACGGCATTAGCGGACCCACTTTTTTGGACTTCTCTATAGTCGTTATGTCATCCCTCATACTCAGTTTGAGTTTGGAGATTGAGATTGGAAAACAATCAGATAAATTTAAAGTCACAGTTGAAAGCTTTAGTTCTGTCTCCAAAATTTAACAGCTTAAGAGGTTAGGTAAGGTAAGGTTAAGTTAGATGGGTTGACATGGAAGAATAGTTTTATTCTTGCCACACCTAGGTTGTGGACCAAATGTGATACCCTGATACGCGGAGCTTAAGAGCTTAAAATAGTAAAGGGTGATCCATTTCGAGGTTCCCTACTTTTTTAAAGAAAAATACACAGAAAATTCAAATTTATTGGAGAATGTTTATTATCATTTGAAAGAACATTCGTTGGCATTTATTTTTTGAAGATTATGTCTATCAAATGTTGGCCGTTGCTACGTCGCAGATGGTCCATCCGTTGAGTCCAATTTTCGATCACTCGTTCGAGCATTTCGACTGGTAACTGGCGAATGACACGCGTGATGTTTTCCTCGAAGGCCTGAATCGAAGCGGGTTTGTCGGCATAAGCTTTTGACTTTACATATCCCCACAGGAAAAAGTCTAACGGTGTGATATCACACGATCTTGGTGGCCAATCGACCGGCCCAAAACGTGAAATTATGTGCTCACCGAAATGTTCTCTCAATAAGTCCATTGATTGATGCGATGTGTGGGAAGTGGCGCCGTCTTGCTGAAACCAAATGTCGCCGAGATCACGAGCTTCAATTTCAGGCATCAAATAGTCGGTTATCATGGCACGATAACGGTCGCCATTGACGGTTACGTTCGCACCGGCATAATTTTTAAAGAAATATGGACCGATGATTCCACCGGCCCACAAACCACACCAAACCGTTGTTTTTTCTGGATGAAGTGGCAGTTCTTCAATCTCTTCAGGTTGCTCTTCGTCCCAAATGCGGCAATTTTGTTTGTTTACATACCCATTGAGCCAGAAATGGGCCTCATCGCTAAACAAAATTTGCCTCGAAAACGTCAGATCTTCTTGGAACTTTTCATGAGTCCATAGAGCGAAGCGATGTCACTTGGAAAGGTCGAGCGGCTTCAGTTGTTGCACAAGCTGTATTTTGTACGCTTTCAATTTAAGATCTTGACGTAAAATGCGCCAAGTCGTTCCATACGACAGTCTGAGTTGCTGGTTGCTGCGAACGGCGCCGAATCGACTCTCTACGGTCTTCGTGTACATTCTCAGCTACGGCCGCTATATTTTCTTCACAGCGTGCTGGGCGTGGTCTATTCGGTCGAATATTATCAAATAATGAATGCTGGGTCTCAAAATGGGTGATGGTATTGCGAATAGTACGCTCAGTAGGCCGATTATGTTGACCATAAGTTGAGCGAAGTGCACGAAACACATTCCTCACAGAACGTGAATTTTCATAATAAAGTTGAGCAATTTGTAAACGTTGTTCACGCGTAAGTCTTTCCATTATGAAATGCCAAACAATACTAAACAAAAATAACATGACAGCATGACACGACTCACACGTGATCTGTCAAAAAAGGCTATTGAAAAAAGTATCTCTACTTGGATCACCCGTTACTTAACTAGATGTTTTTCAGTTTTAGCTTACCACACAAAGTCTTCCTACGTAACATCACTGCAATTTATTTAAATACCTACTTCGACTGACATTTAAAGTATGTGCATTTTCAAGACAAATAAAAGGCTATCTTTTCATGCAAAAAAAAAGTTGAAATACATAGTAGTGCGGGAAATTAATAAAGAGCGAACTACAACTCAGACTTAAATGCGTTCAATTGTTTATGTGATATTTCGTTTACTTATTTTAAAGTGGATGTTAATTGATAGATGCAACGATTATTTCCTGCATTAACTGTTAAAGCACATATTGGGACTTACGTTTACGTGCTAATCTTTGCATTTTAGTCATTAGCCTAAGATTGGTTGTCACCAAACAATGTTTCAATGTGATTATGGCCGTGTATGCCAATGGTGCGTTTGTATGCGTTTAATGCATAAACTGCTTTCCTTATTCGTTTACTGACATTCAACCTCCAATTAACTTGCTTATCAAGGCGTAAGCCGAAACTATTAAACTCAAGGAGTTAAGGAACGAAATCAAAAGAAATGACTATGTCACTGAAGTATCACGGCGACTACTCAGAACTTAGAAGAGGAAGAGGTGGATTTCACTATTAAAACAATGAGCCGCCGGGCCAGACAGAATAGCCTCAGAAATGATAAAATACGCAGGACCAGAGGTAAAGAAAACATTAGCCAAGTTGTTCCAACAGGAATGGGAAGAGTACAGGATCCCAAATGAATAGAAGGAGAGCCTCGCTATACCAATCTACAAAAAGGGTAATAGTTTTGACTGCAACCACTACAGACCGATTAACCTCTTTTCAACAGTGTTGGAAAAGCGGCTCAAAACAGGCAGCGTTCATAAATGGGCGGAAAACACAGGACCGTACATTTACATTAAGAGCGACTGTGGAGAAGTGGATCGCTAAGGGATCTAAAAGCTGCAAACAATAGTGTCACAAGACAATATGTGTGTGAGGCATTTACAGGAAGGCATGCCTGATCAATGGAATTAAAAGGGAATTCGACAATCCCACCGCCAGAGTAAGAATAGAGGGGGAAAACTCAGGCATTGAATCAAGGGGACAGTCTCAGCCCTCTGTTGTTTAATATAAATTCCTCGATGAAGTAGCCAAGTCGCTTAGAACACGGACTGATGAAAAAGACTAAAAAGAAAAGAAATTACGGTGAATGTCGATAAGACTAAAGTTATGTGGCTCTCTAGAGTGGATAGATCGGTTGAGAATGTTATAATTCTGGAAAGAGTGGAAGCCTTTGAATACCTGGGACCATAGTAACTTGCGATGGGAGAATAGACCATGAGATGATGAATCGAACCAGGAAGGCAATATCGGTCTACTAACAAATTAATAGTGCCATTGTAAGTAGGAGAGAGATAAGCACGCAATAGCTCTAAATGGGACTGAAAGCTTACCGCTGTTAGATAAGCACTTAAGTATGCTCCAAGATGTCGAAAAAAGAAGAAGCAGGATAGACAACTGAAATGGTTTGGACATGTGCAACGCATGGACGAGAGAAGAAAAGCCAAACAAATAGCAGATGTAAAGGTTGAAGGAACTGCATCAAGAGGTTGACCCCGCAACATTTGGGATGACCGGATCCAAGTTATAGGACAAAAGAGTGGTAAGACCTTCACGCAAATGAGGAGAGATTGCCGGGACCGGGGTCACTGGAAGGAATGGATAATCCGAGGTTACCTGCGACACTTAACAGCATATTGGGCATGAAGAAGAAGAAGAATCAAGGCGTATACCCTTTGAACTCTCCGCCAACTCTAGATGATTCTCTCAATAGATGGTGGTTCAAATTGTTATAGGTCTTTATTCCCCCCTATTTCTATGTTACGAGACAGCCATTACTCCACACGCTCCCATACGATTTATGATGAATCAGATTCGAAAATATCTATTCCCCAGACCGGATTACCCTGTAGAAATTATGTTTTACGTAACGAACAATTTAAGTACTTATTCGCGAACATTTCATCACTATTTCGCAAATAGGTAAACATTTGTGCAAATTTTATCAAAAGCGTTCGTATTGAATGAATTCTGTACAATCGACGAACAAAAAGATAAGATTACAAACAAATTGATTAATTGCTAGTCACACGCCAGGCTTGGCTAGATAGTAAAACATTTTATTGATAAGAAATTAGTTAAGAGCCAAAGTCTGGCACGTTCGCCTTAAGCACCTTGTGGGGTATTAGTTGTTTTGACAATAGTGAAATACAAAATTCTGTTAACTATTCTGTCTCTTATCTTTGATTTAAGTTCGGAAGCTGATAAGAAAATGTCTGTTGTTTTAGTTTTAGATAAAAATGTCTTCGCCGAAATTGGAAACAAATGAACCACCACCAACTGCAGTGAAGGTTTGCGAGCGTCAAGTACCCGATTGGGTGAATGAGGACAACTTTGTTGATGTTGTTCGCGACAATAATCCAGGATTGAAGAAAATCCTAAAATTCGACACTGGACTCACGGGTGGCGCTGGCGAGAACTATGCATCGATAATCGTGCGAATCAAAGTGAAGTTCGAGTTAGAAGGTTAAGTGAATTTCAGTTCTATAAATTATTTCATTGCATCATTCTTTGTCGCTTCATGGAAGTTTTCTCCAATCTCAAGGAGCCCATCAATTCATAAGCCATTGTCTCAGTTCATCCGAGTACGTACAGCGTATTTATAAAAAAACTAGCTTCCCACTCACTGTCGAACTTCTCCTCCTAGATGGGTCCACCAAAGACATTGCCTACATGTTGAAAACAGTTCCGCAATCCGAGCAAGGTGCTATGATGGTCAAAATGATGGGTATATTCCCGAAGGAGACCGCAATGTACTCGACATACCTGCCCGAGTTCGAGCAAATCTATCGCGACGCAGGAGAAAATGTTAAATTCGGTCCGAAATTCTATTCGCTCAAGAAAGATCCTGGATCTGACTATGTCCTCCTGGAAGATCTAAGCCCGCGTGGCTTTAAAAACGTCAATCGTCTTGAGGGACTCGACAAAGATCACACCGAATCAGTATTGCGAATTCTCGCCAAACTACACGCTGCGTCAGCGGTACGCTATGAAACCAAAGGCGGCTACAGCGAATCTTTTATAAAAGGAATGATTTCTGAGGAAACCAGGCCAGCAATCGAGACATTGTTTAATTCGCTTCATGGAATTTTCCTCGAGTGCTTAGCTAAGTCCGAGACCTGTGCCAAATATTTGCCAACTGTGGTAAGCTTGAAAAAAAATGAAAAATATTCGACCTAACCTCACTTTCAATTGCAGAAAAAGAGTCTCTCCGAATCAGTAGATCTATTGATAAAATTAGGACGGGCGGATCTAAATGAATTTAATGTGATCAATCATGGTGATCTATGGGCAAACAATATTATGTTCCGTCACAGCGACGAAGGAAAGCGAGAGGAGACTATCCTGATTGACTTCCAAATCTCCAGATACGGATCACCTGTAATGGATTTGTTATACTTCCTCTTGTCGTCGACCAGTTTAGATATAAAGCTGTCGCAGTTCGACTATTTCATAAAGTACTACCACGAGCATTTGGTGGAAAATTTGGAGCTGTTGAAATATTCGAAGAAAGTACCGACGCTGAAATATCTACGAATGGAAATCTTAAAACACAGCTACTTTGGTGAGAAAGATTAAATTTGTGAAACTTTTTTTTTTGTAAAAATTTGACATTTTTAGCACTGCAAACGATAACTGGTGTTATGGCGGCCCTACTTTTGGATCCAAGTGAGGACGCTAATATTGATAGTTTCATGAATGATATGGATTTTAAGAGGCAAATGTATTTAAGTCCGAGATATGTCAAGCATATTGAAGCTATTATACCGTGGTTGGATATGAGAGGAATGCTGGAATGATATTTAATAAAAATCTGCTGAAAATAAGTTTCGTGGAACCTTTTATTTAGCTGAATTTCAGAAGCATTCATTGAAATGCCAACCAGTTTCTATTCAAGCTGTCATTCTACCGTTTGCCGTCCATTGCGTGGAAAAAAACTCAGCTCTAAGATATATAAAAGGCATTTGCATAGGCGTACGGAAGTATGGGGCGAAGTGGTGTCAGAGGACCCACTAAGTCTAAGTTTCTAAGTCTCCTAAACAACCACTCCATTCGTAAGTATTGGTATAGCCAGGCAGTGATGAGGCCTATTTGTTCCCAATGACTTTATTGCGATTACACGGCCATTTTAGCGAATCATTTAAATGACGCTGTGACATAAAAATCACGTCACAAAGCAGTCATTTTAATGTCGTTCGTGTGATCGTCATTTTTGGGATGACATTTTCGGCGTCATTTAAATGACTAGGAAGAAGGCTAGCCAAATGACATGAATTTTCAAATGTCAGTGTTAATTTTGGGACAAAAATGACAATGATAGTCATTTCGTGTGATCGCTATTTTTTCGGCAATGACCTATCACGAATCGAAGCTTGATTTTCTCTCTAATGCGAAAATTTGTCCTGACGTCACAGCGTCATTCAAATGACTCGTAAAAGTAAACCTTTATGTACAAGGTTTCCAAATTAACATTTATCTATATTGGGCTTCTCAAAAAATATCAGCTGTTAACCGAAGAAGGAACAATATGTGTAATTTTATTTTTCCTTGAAAAGGGTATAGTTCGTTTTCACCATTGCTTATGTATTGAAGGAGATGATGAGTTTTCTTAGAGGGTAATAACAACATTATCCACACAAGCGATCTCTATGCAGCTTATAGCTTCCAGACATGTCAGTTCTGCATGCACCACCCATTTTAAGGGAAGTTGTAAATTCCTTTCATACTGACAGCTCTCCTTGCAGATGACCCATTCAGCTTTAAAGTTGTATATCCGACTTGTAAGTTATTACCAATTGGTTCATCTGCTTTTATGGCTTACAGTAGAGGGTTAATTTAGTTCCCAAGCGGGCCTCTAGACCGCCCGCACCTACATACGAAGAAATAAATATATAAACCAAATAAGCATTTTTTTTTTTGGACAAAGGTTACCAAGGCTGGAACCTCCTAAAACGCACGCCTAATCATTTTTGATTCATTTCTCTCTCCAACATTAGTCTCCACTAATTTGTTGAGACCAAACAAAACTTTGGGAACTAGAGGGTTAAGGTCTGTGATCATTTGGACTTGCGTGTGAGAATTTATGTGCTATGAAAAGCAATTTCACTTATCCCCTTAGCAGCTAAGTGTGGACCCAATCTACACAACTCTTTAGCTATGAACCGCCCAAAGCTATTTGTCTTGAGTTACCAGAGTTAAGAGTTTCTATCAGAGATACTTGGTGGGTGCAGTGGCTTAGTGGTTAAGTGCGTTGAGCCACTAAGCGAGAGGTCGCTGGTTCAAATCCCGACCTGTACTACCTGAAAGTTTTGATTCGCTGCCCCACCTCTTGCGATCGTCTGACAAACATCCAAGAGTAAGAACTGTCATGAGAAGCTTCTCAAAAAATGTATTGCCGTTCGGAATAATATATCTTCGCACACACCGTGGTTGGAGAATCTAGGCTTTGGCCATATATTTATTTACTTTATTTTTATCAGAGACACTTGACGATGTTGTTAAAGATCACAACGACGAGCTAATTGAGAGTGCTGAAGAGGATATATGAGTTACCAAGCCATATGCTGCGCAAGAGTTTCCATGACGCAACGCTGTACTACCAAGGAAGTCAAAAAAAAAATGGTACTTTCAGACAGATACTTTCTTTAACATTAGTAATTTACCCGGAAAGCCACTGAAGTGATAAGGAGTTTAAATGTTCAGCACTCACCACGTCGAACCTGGAGCCTGTTTTGAGCAAAGGCAGGATACTAACAGAGAAAATGTTCGACTGTTTCTTTATATTCTCCACAAGCGTCGCAGATAGTAGGGGCAGATAGGCGCTTGGCTCGTCATAGTGTCTACTAGGCGCCCGCGATTGGTCTTTTCTCGCTATTGAAAGCAGAAATACCGCAGACTTCCCACAGGCATTTGGTCGAACTAGTTTGGTCTTTCTGCAGCTTGAAGAATCGCGTCCAGTCTTTCGAGCTGGAGTTCTAACTTAAGAGTGGTTAATGGATTAAGCGAGGCCTTAAGTGCATGGCTGTCACTACAGACAAAGACACTTCGACCCTTCGACCTAACATTTACAATCCATAGCCATTAAAATAATAAAAATCTCCGCTTGGAAGCCCGATCCATATTTACCTAACGAGGAGAAAAACTTTACGTTGTCACATTTTATGAAAGCACCAGTACCTGAACCCTGACAGGTCTTGGAACCCTCAATGAAGATGCGATGGCATCCATACCTTGACTCAGATCCTGACCTAAACTATTCCCGATCTTCGGGGAAGTCGCCTTTGAAATCTTACACAGGCGAAGTTCCATATAAATTAGAGAAGTTTCGTGGGATAGTTCCGCGCAGTGCCATCAAAGGCCATAGAAATGGCCTAGCAGAGTTGTTCCCACAATATGACGAAGAATGATTACCGAAAAAGTTTTCTCGAGGTCGGGCGCCTACAAAACAAGATTGTCGATTTGAGCGAATTCGTACAGGTTGCTACATATGAGCAATTTAGCAGTTTTCTCTCACATATGTGCAATAGTGTTACCGCTTGACATAAAATTTAACATTAGTCTTTGATTATAGCTGCTAAAGCATCCATTGTTGTTGTCCTTGGTAACGGGTAAGCATTATCGTAGAAACCACAAACTAGGTAGCAAATTGCATATGAAATGGTAGATACTTTTATGTCCAACTTAAAGGGCCAAGTATTATTGTAGTACGAAAGTGGTTGTTCAATGTCCATCCTAAGTTTTAAGTTTTACTAAGTCATTAACGGTAAACATTGTCAACAGAGACAACTCAAAAACATTTTGCTGCTTACATTATCACACATTCATTCCCGATCGATTCAAAACGGCCCCGAGTTCGTTCTTCTAATTGTAAGAATTAAATTCAAACGAATTTTATTTATTTGCAATGCACCAGCATCTCTAGCCAGTGAATTACAACTGCAAAGTAGCATAAACCGCAAATGCATGAACAAAATAAATAAATTTTTCTGTTAGATACATTGTTTTACATCATGCACTATTCGTCATCAGTATAAATAGAGATTGCAGTCGCAGTTGTACATTTACGATGTAGCTAAAGTTTTTTTCTTTTTTGAGTTAGTTTTATACTAGACGGGGTGGTGGTCAGAGGTACAGTGCGAAACGCTTTCAATGTATATAGGCTCTTCAATGATTCATAAGTGTAATTGTTTGGGTGTGCAATGTTTACTATGGCAACACTACATTCAATTTTAAACCTGCTCGTACGTATGGTCAGCTTGGAGAGAGTTTCCATTTTCTATTTCTAAGAAAATAAAAGATTTATTTATGACTAAAGGTGCGATCAGACGGCCAACCAAACTTGTTATCCGGATGATATCTTGATGTCACTATGACGTAGAATTTGTACTAAAGTTGTCATCCAGTGTGATCGCCTGTCACCCGGCATGACATGTGTCATTGAAACTGTCATCTGAGTGTACGTCTGATCGCACGTCGAAAGTAAGGTTGCAAGCTGGCAAGCGATTTCCAATGGAAACGTTAACCCAAATTATGTAAGCGTTAACAATGCATCACATAATAATTAAGGACTCCACACAAACAGACAACGAACTTAATTTTTATCTTCATTATCATACTATGTTAGCCTCCTTCATGTAGAATTTTGATGCAATATTTATCTTTTATTTGTTTGATGCTAAGTGGTTTTTGCTAGGCAGGCGCCTGTTCCTATAATATCTGGGCGGACCACTTCGCGAAAAAAGGGATTTCAACCATCTACGCAACTTCGTTGTTCCGCTCGGGGTATGCGCTTTTGGTCAGGCAGGCGTCTATGACATTACTTAGCTGCACGCTACGCTGAATGTATGAACCGTTACATATATAGATGCATAGGCCATGCTTATCGAACCAGAAAAATGTCATCTTTTCGATGATTCCTATTATGCTGTTGGCGGGGGGGGGGGCGTACTGAAACAGATTTTCCATATAGGCGTCCAGGAACCTAGCAGAGTGGAACCGAGTGAAAAGCACAGATGAGTAATTACAGAGATAGTAATCCTTCCTTATCCCTTTTCCCCTTAATACGTGGAACAACTTTTAAAAATGGCAGCAGAATTCTCTATTTTATTTTGAATCTGTGACTACATCTGAACGCCAGGCGATATGCTATCGACAATAATCGATGTTGGAAGCGCAGTTTGACTTAATGATCCTCCTTGACAGATTTTTCCCAAAATGGAAGCGTAGAGTAGAAATGCGATTGTGTGTGTGAATTAATTTGATTTGCATGAAAAAACAGAGATGAAGTTACACGCCTTCTTCAAGCTAATAAAAAAGGAAGGCGAGAGGCTAAAAAATCCTCCCAGTTGACTATCTGTATAATTACTCATCTGCGGTGATAATTTATAGCCCTAAGAGCCAAGAGGAAATCTGTTACGCATTTAACGTCGCTAATAAATCTATCGATAGGACGGTCTATGCTGCTTTCATTAACCGCATTAAAGTCAGCTTGAAAGATACCGCAGCAATCCGTCAGTCGATGGTAGATTGATACCCAGTGCCACTGAGAAAGCATCAGCTTCCTTACCCTTTACCGATCTCAGATAAACCTCTCATTTTCAACTGCTACTAACTCTTCGTAGGAGACACCCTGGTGCCTAATACCACGATTGGAGATTGGATAACCAACCCTTTTGGAAGTTCTAAGACACTTTCTCCTGTGTTCCGGTGGCAGCGGACGAAGTTTTCTTTTTTGAATCCCAGATCTTTTGAGAAAAGAGTTGGTAGCTGAGGAACCTAACGATAGCACTGGCATCGGTGAAGCGAGTTTCTTGCTCCGTAATGTACGGCTCCTTCTGCCTAAAGGCGTTCTTTAAAGGGCCTGGCTATCTAGGTTTTGGGCCGTACGTGGAGTTAACTGCTGAACGTTGTTACGGAGCGATTAATAGACTCGTACAAGAATGGATTCCCTATTGAAGACGCTGTATCATTTCTGTAGAAAGCCTGTGAGAATATGGAAAAAAATATTTACCCAGACTGCTATACGGCGAAGGCGATATAAATTCCGACTTAAGCCAGAACAAACCATTCAACGATGAAAGCCAATTGACAAAGTGAAGTGAGTGGGCCAGACGATGTACCCGCCGCACATAAACCAATTCATTTCCAATTTAATCAACGTCTGCATGCGATAAGTATGCATTTATTAATTTGTTTCGCCATATCCGGTTGCGATAAAAATATATTTCTAACAATAAATTGTAAAATGGTCAAACTGCATTCCAAAGAGCACCATAATTACTTATGGCATAGATAATTCCTTACATCGCTACACTATCCACTTATCGTCAAAGGTGTCATCATACTTTTTGTAAAACATTCCCTTCCCGTATGTGAAATAAATTTAACCCAATTTTATAAATAAACAAATAGATAAGATTCGAAACAAAATAAATTAACAAGTGCTTTTGCCTAGCCACAATCTTTGCGTAGGCAATCGAAAGATAAACACAGGAATAGTGAATTGATTAGCGGCAACCGCCACATACAATTGAAATATATAAAATGTTCTTATCGATCTTAAAAGTAGCGGATTTCCCTATTAAGAATGATTAAAAAAAAACTACAACAAAGAAATAAATAACATACAAGTCAACAAAGTAAAATTTTTTTTGTAGTAAATCGAACGTTTATAAATTGTTCAACTTTATTATGAAAATTCACGTTCTGTGAGGAATGTGTTTCGTGCACTTCGCTCAACTTATGGTCAACATAATCGGCCTACTGAGCGTACTATTCGCAACACCATCACCCATTTTGAGACCCAGCATTCATTATTGGATAATATTCGACCGAATAGACCACGTCCAGCACGCTGTGAAGAAAATATAGCGGCCGTAGCTGAGAGTGTACACGAAGACGGTAGAGAGTCGATTCGGCGCCGTTCGCAGCAACTCGGACTGACGTATGGAACGACTTGGCGCATTTTACGTCAAGATCTTAAATTGAAAGCGTACAAAATGCAGCTTGTGCAACAACTGAAGCCGCTCGACCTTCCCAAGCGACATCGCTTCGCTCTATGGGCTCTTGAAAAGTTCCAAGAAGATCCGACGTTTTCGAGGCAAATTTTGTTTAGCGATGAGGCCCATTTCTGGCTCAATGGGTATGTAAACAAACAAAATTGCCGCATTTGGGACGAAGAGCAACCTGAAGAGATTGAAGAACTGCCACTTCATCCAGAAAAATCGGTCGAATCGGTGGAATCATCGGTCCATATTTCTTTAAAAATTATGCCGGTGCGAACGTAACTGTCAATGGCGACCGTTATCGTGCCATGATAACCGACTATTTGAAGACGGCGCCACTTCCCACACATCGCATCAATCAATGGACTTATTGAGAGAACATTTCGGTGAGCACATAATTTCACGTTTTGGGCCGGTCGATTGGCCACCAAGATCGTGTGATATCACACCGTTAGAGTTTTTCCTGTGGGGATATGTAAAGTCAAAAGCTTATGCCGACAAACCCGCTTCGATTCAGGCCTTGGAGTAAAACATCACGCGAACGAGTGATCGAAAATTGGACTCAACGGATGGACCATCTGCGGCGTAGCAACGGCCAACATTTGATAGACATAATCTTCAAAAAATAAATGCCAAAGAATGTTCTTTCAAATGATAATAAACATTCTCCATTAAATTTGAATTTTCTGTGTTTTTTTCTTTAAAGAAGTAGGGAACCTCGAAATGGATCACCCTTTATTTGTTTTCCGATCGCTTTAATGCATAACATCGCGCCCGGGAATGTAGCCGCTAACGAGCTTCTTCAAACGTACAGGCGACGTCGTATCGTATTTCAGTCTTATCCCGATGCAATGACTCTGTCCGATCGGATCCACTTCCTGTTTCCCTCGGGGGACTAAAATTCATCACAAAATTAACCAACAAAAAATGCATAAAAAACTCTCGGACGGTGATTAGTCTGAGCGGAGCTCCACTCCAATCTATCACAACTATCGCGGCTGATACTCGTCTTCGTCAAGAAGCTCGAAATATCGTCCAGCCATATTCATAACCAAGAACAAGGAGGGCGATACGGCTTCTCCTTGGGACCTATACCAGCAGATTGTTGCTGAGTACTTTAATAGCCTGAAGAACCCAAGATGGAGACAGCTAAGCTAAGCGGTCCGCCATCAGAAAAACAAAAAAAATAGCAATATCAACACTACAATCGGAAGGAACTGATGTTGAATTTGACAAATACGACCTGCAAGTCACAATGGCAGATGAGCGCAGTACCGGCGACAAGGCAATAAGTGACGTTTGATGGGCCATAGATAACAAATGTTATCCCCTACTTTAAATCACCCGAGGTCACCAGAGGTACACGGTTTTAAAATGCATGATGACTTTTGGAAACTTTTTTTCATGCCAATTCTAGCCAGAGACAGTTCGAAAAGACCAAGGATGTGCATTTGGCTCCCTAACATGACTAGACTTGTCAATTGCCTTAGGAGCCATAACCCCACAGTTACAATGGACACAGCAACATCCTATTAGTGCAGTTGTTGTCGAGAAGAAGATCGACTGCTAACTTCGCTTTGGCATCAGAAATTCGAAAGTCAACATCTTCAGGTCCTCAGATCAGACCTACGACTTAAATGAAGTTTACAACGCCAGCACGTCCATTCCATTACAGACATTTAAATTACTTTACTCAGCATAAAAAGAGCCATCTCTTGATTCAACTACGACTCTGGTTTCCGGACATAGGGGCATTGGAGAGTCGACGAGCTGGCCGATTGTGGCTCCACACTTTGCAAATCTATCGCTGGATTTCCCAAAAGGGAGCAATCTTATTGCACTTTACCTTAACGACGGAGTCTACAGGACCACATTAGTACATTAGAGTGCATGAAGACGCCATGTATGGATGACCCACCAATAGGAACCAACGCAGCCAAGCTTGACTTATCCAAACATACTCATTTTCTATGCGTTTGTCCGGCTTAAGCCAGAAACAAAGATCTAACTTAAGACAAGCCTGAGATGACAGCTAAAATTTTAGTAACCTTTTGTAATTTTTGAATTTAACTATGTAGGTGGTTCTGAATTCCTTACATATCTTTTTCCTCATTTTAAATTTAAAGGGTATCGTGAGTAGTTAGTTGTCTTAAAATGAAGTTCATTCGCTAATTGTAGTCTTCGCTTAATAAAGGATACTCTCCTCTCCAGCCTTTATCTTTTCGAAGAAGGAACACCTAGTTAATAAAAATTGGGGAGTGACCAACCACAAATCTTTATCAAAATTCAATTGGATAGTCTTAAATATTGTTCTTGAGATCGAGACCCCAATACCTTGAAGAAATCCAAAACATACCAAATCCAAATATGGTCTCGACCCCAGACTTCAAAACAATGATAATGAAAAACTTCTGAAAAAAGCGTTTGATTTGCGTGGGAAAATCTTGCGACTCCCCGTTTTAACAACCAAACTCTCCCACTATCCTCCAGTGTTAATTACTTGGGTGTCACATAAGACCTTAAATTAAAATGGAAGCTGAAAATCGACACATGTAACTTTTGGTAAAAAGTTGGGTTTCAAATGGTTCTTTGGATTTATACAGCTGTGATATGTCCAATTCTCGTATGGTGGTCCGCTCTAAGTAAAACTTATAACATCACCAAGCTAAGAAAGTCTAGAGAGGATCAATATTTAACTTTCTCTGCGAATCGGAATGGGAGGCAGACACTGTTATGTCAACTAACGTCAAGGAGTTCGTTGTAACCATCTTCACTGATGGGTCCAAAATAGACTGTGGAGTAGGTGCGGACATCTTTTCAGATGAATGACACAGGTCCTTATCTTTCCGGCTTCCGAACTTATCCAGCGCCTTCAGGACGAGTTCCCGGTAATAAGGGAAGCAGGAAAAATACTGCCAAATAGTATGTCAACCCAAGTACCTCAACAACACAGCTATCTTCGTCGACAGCCAGGCTGCGACTACAGCCCTCATCTCTACTAAGACAACGTTCAATCTCGTCGAGGAGTGCAGGAAGATACTGGCCAGGGCGAGCCGCCAATTAAGAATCACTCTCATCTGGATTCCTGGGCATAGATGGGAATGAGAGTGTCGACGAGCTGGCCCATCCGTTTTCAAGTCCTGTGCGGAGGAGGCTTATCCTCCCTTAGGTTTTCTAAAGAGGATAATCTCCTCACACTTTGAGGCGAGGGCAGAGTCTAGGTCATATCTATGAAGATTTGGCCCAAATTCAACAAACCTATAGGACCTTAACCTCATTCACAGAGCGTGTGCGGACCTCGCTAGGCTGGTGGCCGTCATTATGGGCTACTGGGCTAGTACAACACCCTCTGCCGTAGTTCCGATGTTGTTAATGAAAGTGAAACCGTGTTTCATGTGTGTGCCCGGCTCTGGCGAGTTCCGGCTAGTACTCCGAGCGCTGGGGAAACCATTCTCGGAAGACCTTCCTGCAATATCATATATTGGTCTCAATGACATCCAACATTCTTCAATTCAACTGGATGGACCTGAGTCGACTGACACAATTTCAACCCAAAATTTTAGCTCCCAACGCTCGCACTCTAGCGTCTAGTAAAATATATCCTCCATAACCGCTCACACCACTCATTGAATCGAGTAGTTTGCATTCCAAAGGCGGAAGGACATGGTCACGATAGTGCTAAGTATTTTAGACCAATCAACCTGACCTCCTTTATGCTCCCCGAAAACCCATTCAAACTTTAAAGGGCATTTTTTCTCCGAGTGTAATGCATTCCCCAACCTTCATCTATATTGCCCGAGACAAGTAGACAAGTCTCTTTAAACCGGATATAATCCATAAATTTAACTCGTACTTATTAGACAAATAAATGAGATACGTTCATCTACGTCAATTGCACCCACAGACAATAAACGAGAAGGAAACTCTCTAAATCTAATTCCATTCCTCTGATGACAAATTGTCTGTGATCGAACGCCACTAAATTTTGCACACGATCGATCGTGCTAAATCTATCGGCATTTAGTTCATCACTACCAATTTCAATACCATGCACGATTACGCAGTCTCTGACTTTGTCACACTGATTATGCCCTGAGCTATAATTTAAACCGCAAAAATACAAAACTGATACAAGTTGACAGCACATAGTAGACTCATAGTATGATTAGGTTAAATAAACTTGAATATCATCTGTCTCGTCGTAGGTAGTGTATCTGGAGACTTAATTTATGTAGACATAGACGCGCTTGTGGTGAGGCTCTAGCTAAAATCAAGCAACAAGCAGTGCTTGTAGTTCTCTTGAATGAGTAGTTGATCATAAAAATACGTTCGCGGGCACAAACAGAGCGCGGATTGCGATAACAAGTAATTTAAATTTTTTTTTAATTCGTTAGAGCTAGTTTTTGTGAATTTAAAAACTACCAAATATTAGGTACCTACTAAGTTGTGTTGATAATTTATCTATGGATTCGATGTGTAGCTATGTATCTACGATGAAAATTAAGTTAATGCTTGTGTCAGCTAGTGAAGATCTTTTGGTAGGGTTTGCAAGCAGTGGAAAATATTGTATCAAGTGCACTAGCCGTGAGTTCGCTCGTAGGTCTCTTAGTCGAGGGCCAAGTGGATTTTTTTTGTATAAAATATTTTCTTAATTTACAAATATTGCTCACCAATTGAATGACCAATGAACCAGTATTTTTAATTGAATTTTTGAAGAAAATAGACAAAACTTGACATAGTTTTCATAATTGCTGCTCAAGTGATATAACTAGAAAGATACACATACACTCTTGACTGCTTTGTTTTGGATAAAAAAAAATGTATGGTCGAAAACTTAGTCTGTGGAAACACTGTGCGTATATCTTAATTGTTGCAAATTTGAACAAAATCTACAAGTACCGGGTGATTTTTTAAGAGGTTTAGAACTTTTTAAAAAAAAAAAAAACACAAAAAATTCGAAAAAATGAATGAAATATTTATTTGAATCGATAGTTTGAACCTTGCAATTTAATGTTTAAAGATAATTTCATGCAAATGTTGACCGCGGCTGCGTCTCAGGTAGCCCATCCGCTGAGTCCAATTTTGGCATACTCTTTCACACATATCGGCCGGTATCTCACGAATGAATGCATGGAGGTTGGCTTCCAGTGCGTCAATCGAAGCGGGCTTGTCCCTATACACATTAGCCTTGGCATACCCCCACAAAAAATAATCTAATGGTGTCAAATCGCACGATCTAGGCGGCCAATTGACCGGCCCGAAACGTGAAATTAACTGTTCACCAAACTCGCCTCGCAATTGCGCTATTGTTTCGCGTGATGTGTGGCATGTGGCACCGTCTTGTTGAAACCACATATCATGCAAGTCAAGAACTTCCATTTCGGGCAAAAAAAAGTTTGTTATCATCGCTCGGTAGCGTTCACCATTGACAGTAACGCTGCGATTCGCATCATCTTTGAAGAAATATGGCCCAATAATGCCGCCGGCCCATAAACCGCACCAAACAGTAGCTTTTTCGGGATGCATTGGTAGCTGTTGCAATGCTTCTGGCTGATCTTCACTCCAAATGCGGCAATTTTGCTTATTTACGTACCCATTCAACCAAAAATGAGCCTCATCGCTGAACACAATTTTTCGATAAAAAAGCGGATCCTCGGCCAGCTTTCCAAGAGCCCATTCACCAAAAATTCGGCGTTGTGGTAGGTCGGCTGGCTTTAGTTCTTGCACCAGCTGTATCTTAAAAGGCTTTACGCCCAAATCCTTCCGCAGCACGTAGTGCTGTAACAAAGGCCTAACTGCTGGGAACGGCGCCGAATCGACATTTCGCGGTCTTCTGTCACACTAGCTGATACGGCCGCAATATTTTCTTCAATACGCACAGTACGTAAACGTGTTGGTGGTTTAATGTCCAACAAAGTAAATTTGGTGCGAAATTTGGTCACAATCTTCCGAATAGACTGCTCAGAAGGTCGAGAATGCCGATCATAACATGGAAGCAGCGCGCGATGAACATTTCGAACCGAGCACGAATTTTGATAGTAAAATTCAATAATTTGCAAGCGTTGTTCATTTGTAAGACGATCCATGGTTAAATTGCAAACCAAACTGAAGCTGTTTGACAGTGACACAAGGTACTAAACACACGTCAGCTGTCAAAACCAGTGTTGCCAAAACCAAACCAGCTAAAAAATCACCCTTTATAAGCAATGGCTTTTGCCTTCGGCCAAGAAGTGAGAATAAGATTAGTTTGTTTTTTGCATTCGGTATTTTAGATAAATTTTCTGTGTTCTTAGTATTTTTCTTTCAAAGGGCGGTTTTGATTTTTATATAATTTATGCCCAAAAAGAGGGATTTTGAATATCCTTATAACGATCTGCAGGCATTAAGGCAGTAGAGATAGGTAGATATCGATGCACGTTGGTTTTAAATGTCGGTAAACTGTAATGTGCAGGAAAAACAGAGCGCGGAAGAGCATTCCACATTCGTACTGCCGTATGTATGGTTAAGGTTTAGGTTGCCATTCTTTATTCTATGGTTGCACAGTGTATAGGTATTAATCTCTTCGATCAATTCTATGTTTTCTGGTCATGAAAAAATATGTTCCAAAATTTCATTAATATAACAATTTTATGGGAAATGACGGTTTTTTAAGACTTGTAAGAAGTTTAGTCTAGTCCACAGATGAGCAATTATTCCGTAAAGAATTTTTAAGAATGGACAAAAAATCCTCTCTCAAATGTTTTATCTGTGAATACGGGTGAGCCAGCCAAATAAAGTATGGAGGGGTTGATGTGTCAAAAATATGTCATTAGAGCGGGCAGTTTTGCAAGAATTCCAAATGGCAACAAAAAACAGCTGATTATAGCGGATGCTGCGAAATATTGAGTTAACGCAGTTCAAGTTTAGTAGATATTTCAATTGAAATGTTTATTAAAAAAATTGTTATATAATAAATATGAAGTTGTAAAATATTAAAAGCGAAAGCGAAATTATTTTTTTTTCGACATTTGAAAAATAATTATTTTGCTCTCTTTACAACTTGCCCCATACACGGGGTAAAACGAACAAAATACGTTCGAACAGATGTTTCTGGATTTCTTTTGATGAACTTTGTAGTTGAGACATGGCTTTTCAATTTGAACGGGTAGTTTCTAAACATAATTTTTGGGAAATTTTGAGAAAAATGCATTTTAATTAAAAAAATCGAACAGCAATTTTTTTTACAATTTTGAGTTTATGGAGCCTTAACTTTTTGTTGCTGCACAGATTTACCCAAAGCATTTAAGACTTGTATGCACTTTCCACTTTATGCACTTTATCTTTCCAAAATGTCTAAAACCATTTTTAACTTTCTCGTATAAAAGTTATTGCGATTGTGCGGAGATTTCGAACTCAAACTGAGTATAAGGGATGATATAGAGAAGGCCGAAAAAGTGGGTCCGCCAATGCCGTCTGCCGGTCGGTCTCTTTGTCGGTCTGTCTGATCGGGCGCTGAATGGCAAAACTGTTCGACGGATTTGCTTCAAAGTTCGTATATAAGGTTCTTGGGGTTACATCTCGGGGCATCTTTTTATTTTTTGCTTTATCTTTTGAAATAACGGTACCTGCCATACAAATTTTTTTGTGAAAAAATATCACTATTTTTCTCGAAAGTGGTTCCAAAGATTTCACTCTTTTTTTGTACTAAGTATACTTGGCATGGGGTCAAAAATTCGGCATACTCAGTTTTCGGAAAAATAATCAATTAACTGTAATTTATAAAACGGGAAATATCTCAAAAACTAATAAAGGAAACTTAAAAATATTACAGTTTTTTTTATACTATAAATTCAAACAAATCTGCATACTCTGATTTTTTAAATAATTTTTTTTTTCATAAAACGATTTTCTTAAATTTAAATTAAATTCATTTTCTCAAAAATGGCTCCAACGATTTTGATAATTTTTTGTATTTCGAACAATTATGTTAAAAGTGTCCAATGTGCGAAATTAGATCGCAATCGTAGGTGCCGTTTTTGAGAAAATCAAATATTTTAAAACCTAAAAAGTGATTAAATAAATTTCTCACCATTAATTTTCGATTCATTTTTCGACTCAAAAACGCATCTCATGTATCGAGAAAGTTTCGTATGACGCAGTTGGAACTTGAAATGGATTGAAAATAGAGCCCCCCTGCCACAAAATTTGTTGTTAGGCAGATGCTAAACTGGAATAGACCTGAATAAACTTGAAAATGTAACAAGCCATTGCAGACGCAATAGGTCCAAGTTTAATTAAAAATCTTAAAAATCCGTCACATGTTAGGCTTCAATTAGGAATGGTCAAAATATAAATATAACGTATAAGCCTATAAATGTGGGTGCAGTGGCTTAGTGGTTAAGTACGTTGGACCCGCCCGTACCGCCTTTAAGTTTTTTATTTGCCACCTCTTGGGAACCTCTGACAAGAGTAAGAAATCGCATGAGAAGCTTCTCAAAAATAGAAATGTCGTTGGAAATCGGCATTAAACTCTGAGTCCCTCCATTTGTGTCAAAATATATATCTTCGCATATACATTGACTGTAGAAGCTAAGCTTATTATTTATTTATTTTTTAAGCCTATCATAGCAGGCCAACCTTCTTCTGAATCATATTTCAATGAGAAAAGGGATTTTTGTTATTTGCAAAACAACTGTTCGGTGCTCCCGTACATGGATAGCCCACTGTCGGGAATTTTATCAAATTCAAGTCCCTTTTGGCTGGCTGTCCATACAGCTTACGAACCTTCACAACCTGTTCGTAAGTTCGGTCGATTGGAGTGCATTTATTTTGTAAATGTTACCCATCAAAAGCCGTCCAATAGTGCCCACGTGCTGCGTGCACAAATATTGAAACCTATAATCTATACGATTCAAATATGGATGTAACCTTCAACTTGTAATTTGTTTGACCTTAACCTCACATTACAGTGATTTCAACTCCTCCTGCAGAGACTGGCAACATCCGGATTGCTTGCGACTACAATTAATTCCACTACTACACCTAATGACCCTTTAATAGGCACTTATAAACTTATTTCCACTCTATACGCAAATGTTGCATCACCTCCCTTTGTTTTACTGTTAATAACAGGTTTGTTAATTGATAAAAAAAATACAACATCATGTAGCTGTATAGATACATTCGCACGTACCTACGCGCACAATCTCAATGTCCATAGCACACTTCAAGTCGATATATCTTATTTACTAATCATTTATTAAGTTTTTTTACCGCACCAACTTCAAAACAATTACCCCCCCCCTCCCTAGGGGCTCATGAACTCGAATTGTATATCGACTGAATTCAGTTGTCGTCAAACGTCATTTACTGCTGCTCCTATGAATAGCCAAAATGTTGATAATAAATATTTTGATCAAAATTGTACATATTTTTGGTATTCCGATACGCGTGACAAAATTTGCGAGTCATGCTTGGGGTCTCCGCGAGTAGATATTCAATTTTGATTAGATAAAAAGAAAAAGAAAAAAACCCATCGAATTGAACATAAATGGTTCCGTGGGAACTTTTCAAACTTCAGTTTACTTTCTCAGTTGCATTCCGTCGTGTAGTCTAGTCTATCGATTCGAAAAGTTTGACAGTGCTTAAAGGGAAACTTCGACATTTCATTTCAAATAAGTAAGATCGGAAGGATTATGTGTGCGTATAGCGTAATCAATTATTATCTTTTATATAAATAGTCTTGTAGTCCGTACTCTTCTCGGCATAACGTAGCTTTCTGTATATTTTGTATCTCTTTTATCTAATGAGCAAGTGGCATTGGGGAACAAAAGCTAGCCGTGGCTAGTTGACTCTGTAATTCAATATAATAGTTCCCAAATACAGGGTGGCGCACCAATTGTGCTACAATAAGAAATTCAAATAACTTTTTTTTTAATCGATGTATTTCATTTATTTTTTTTTTATTGGTTAGAAAATTAAATTTTATTTTAAATAGTTAGTTGTTTTTAAAGATTATAGACCGCAAATGACCTCCACGCTGTCCCACGCATATGCGGCACCTGGTCAAAAAATTATTCATTGCGGCCTGAAGAGTTGAAGTTGGGATCGCCTCAATTATTGTCGTTATGGACTGCTTTAATTCAGTTAAATTGCTGGGCTTCGTTTTATACACCTCTTGCTTGACATAACCCCATAAAAAGAAGTCTGGTGCAGTCAGGTCAGGTGACCTTGGGGGCCAGCGAAGAGTGGAGTTCCTAGAAATTAATTTGTTTGCGAATTTTTTGTTTAGCTCCGCCATAACTGGTCTGGCTATATGTGCAGTTGCTCCATCTTGCTGAAACCAAACGCTGTTGAATGGTATACGTCTTCGGCGCAGTTCTGGGTAAAAAAAACTCCTTCAACATCTTTAAATAACGGTTCAAAGAAGTACGGCCCGACAATACACCTTGATGAAACTGCGCACCACACAGTGACGCGTTCTGGGTGCAGTTCCGTCTAATGGAGCATTTCTGGATTAGACTCATTCCATATACGGCAATTTTGCTTGTTTACATTGCCGTTAAGATCAAAATGGGCCTCATCAGACATGAACAAACAATTGATCAATGTGTTGTCTTCTTCGGCCATTGATATCATTTTTAGGCAAAAGTCCAGGCGAACAGGCAAATCCTGAGGGTTTAACTTGCTAGTAATTTGGACTTTGTACGGAAACAAGTTTAAATCGTCATGAAGTATCCGTTGTAATGACCGTCTACTAATTCCAATTTGCCCCGATAAGTTTCGGGTCGAAACGTTCGGATTGGCCTGTATTGCAGATGCTACTGCTGCGATTGTATCCTGAACCCGAACATTGGCATCTCGATGGTACGGCCTTCGTGCGATGCTTCCAGATTCGGCAAACATGTTTACAAACCTCATAATGGTCCATCTACTCGGGGGATTACCGCCAAACTCCCGCCTAAATTCCCTTTGGACGGAAATGACGGACTGCAAAGCATGGTACCGTTGCACTATCCAAATTCTCCGTATCCCAAGCATCCATTTTTATAAATCTAAATAGTAACCTACAAAATAAAAAAAAAAAATAAGCCGATTACTCACACAGAAAAAAAGTTATCACGTTTTATTTTTGTAGCACGATCGTGCGCCACCCTGTAGCTAGTAACATATGGTGCAGCGGATAAAAAAATTAGTAGAGCAATGCTTGCCTCCAAATGTTTGTTGAACCGTGAAATGTGATACATCGTTTTTTTTTTCTCCCTTCCATGTGGGAACATGGCTGACACTGCGATCTCAAAGATCTATTGTAAAAGGTGACTTTCCTAGTGACTGTCAGAACGTCCTTAGTTGCAGAGTTTCTGAATTCTGCTGATGTACGGAAGTCTTTTTGGAAGATCCGTCCGAACATTCACAGAGGATATGTTCCGAAGTTTCATCATACATTCAGTCTCTGAGCACAAGTTATTTTTTTATAAGATGATATCTCAAGGCGTAATGGCCTGTGAGGAAGCCCAGCAGCTTCCTAATATTCTCCTTAGTTAATAGTAGAATTTCCTTGTGGGAGTAGGGCTTAATTAATATTTTGGATTGTCTTAAGCCCGGGACACTTTCTTAGAGGTTCAGACGAAGTTGTTGTTCCCAATCGTTAATTAGCCTTAAAGCAGCAGCCCAATTGACTTTACAGTAGGGTTTTGTTCCTAAGAACGCAGCTCGCCTGCAGATTCGTTGCCTGCAATACCTTAGTGGCCATTTACCCATCCAAGTTTTGACTTTGCAAGGCATCGTAGCAGTTTTCTTGACTATCAGAGAAGATGTGAATTCTGGCACCTTTAAATCCATTTCAGGAAATCAAATTTGCGCAGATCTCACTGAAATGCATTTTCGCCGTGGGATACGATTCTATGGGTATCGAGACTTTGGTGTTGGGTCCAAAGACACCAGCTCCAATTCCAGTTTCCATTATTGATCCGTCGGTGTACCAGATCAGACTTCTCGAATCTAGTGGCGAAACAGAATTTGCCCACAGAATTTATTAGGCAGTGCGGTCTAATATTTCAACCTCGAATAGATTCCCGAACTTGTACTCCCCAACCATAATGTGAGGGGTGCAGTAAGACATGTTTGGGATAAACTCTTCATGGTGCCTTTTATAGTAGTGGGTTTTATACTGACCAATCTTTTTCCAGTGAAAGGCACTAGAATGGTTTTGCTAGGATTTATCTAAATTTTTCTAAATGTATCTAAGACTTCTAGTAATGGTTGCACTAAGCTTGCCATTAATAAATTACTGCCAGTTCATCTGCAGTAGCCTAGTCTCTCTAGGATAACTAGTAGATTGTCAATGACTAGTGACCATAGGAGTGGGGAGAGTACCCCTCCTTGTAGGCAGCTTTTTACTGCGGTCACAGACACTGACACACCGCCTGAGGAGGAAGATATGATACAACTTACAATTAGTCGACATTAGATTTGCAATTATTTCAAAAGCTACTTGTTAAGTCGACTTAGATAAAATTCATGCAACAATTTATCATATTTTCCGAATATTTAAATAAATTTTAATTATAATTTCATAAAATGCTATCTTTATAAAGTTTGTCTTTGAGTTTCTATTGAAACAATTTTTGGAATCTTGTAGGTCCTTAAGATCACTCAAACTGTTTGAGGTATGTTGATGATCTTAAAAAAATTACGTTCATATTCTGTCAATCTCTGTGTCTCAGGCAGAGAATCCTCACGGATTGGGAGCCAGTCCAATGAGTTGTAGCTTTGAAGCTCTGCCTTCCATTTTTCAACCTTTTTTTTGGTAAGCTGTACTGCATACGAAGTGCTCTGGTATTGAAATGTCACGTCTAGGAGTTAATGTTAACTCGAGATAGGGGAAGTCTTTAACTACGTCAAGGTTTCTACTGTCAACTTTTAAGTTTTGTCGTAGCCAATGGCTTACTTGATTGTTGAAAGCATGCACTTGCTTTTGTGCTCGTTTACTTTAAGATAATCCAAATTCGCCTATTTTTCAATTCTCGTAAAAGCCCCAAAAGCGGCACGTTGAAAGCATCCGATGATGTCGATATCGTCTGCATACCCCGAATGTTGTAAAGAGCTGTTGAACTACTCCAGAGTAAGATTAAAGAAGTGTCCGTAACGAGCTGCTGCCGAACTGCACATTGCAAAGCATGTTTGTCTATAGCGTCACGCGACAACTCTAGATAAATTTGGTAGCAATCACGAATTCTGATATCGACATTCTAGAAGAAGATGAAGATGAAAATATGCGGCTTTGAAGTCTTCGAAAAGATGGTGTGTCTGGACTTGAGATTCGTTCATATTTTTCAGGATTTGTCTAAGTATGATGATGTTTGGATCGCGAGACTCTCTCTTTACTTTGTACGCAGGTACTTCTGTCTCTCCCTTCATCTGGCTCGGCACTCTTCCCTTGCTATCTTTGTTTTCCGCTGTAGCTTTTTCATGTGTGCGTCTTCTGTCACCTTTTTCCAGTATATGAATTCATCATCATACCACGGATGGTTTCACTTACTTATCTGATGACTGTTTTAGGTGAATGCACAATGGACATACCCTGGTCACTCAAGGTGTGGTAAGGTGTACTACATCAAATTTGGACCTAGGTCAAGTGGCAAAAAAAAAAGTGGTCAAAATCGACATTTACTCCCGAAAAGTGTACACATTCGAGATGTTGACTTCGTGGCACACATCGATTGGCCCATGGTCGATTTGGAGTATCTGAAGAGCTTAGTGAAGAGCTCTAGTGAGACTAACCCGTCAAAGAAGTTTTCCTTTTCGACTTTAGCATTGAAGTCCGGACAGATTACGGTCCTCAGCATCAACTTGTTGCGGAATATTTTCGCGCAACAAGAACCACCTTCTATTCCTATCTTTTCCCGACCCAATCTCTTCTTTTCTTGGGAGGTACCTCCAAGGTCATAGGGAAGTGGAGGGCAACCAGGGTCCCATCAACCTTAGGGCCACTTCCCACGAACCCTGAGGGAACCCCACCCCACAGGTATACATCACCTCTCAACCCGAAACATCGAGGGCTTACCCCAATTGTGAGCCACCCGGATGAGTGCCCCGCTGACGGTCAAGGAAGAAAATCCGTGGAGAGCCACCCGGACGAGGGTTCCGCTCTAGTCATTAGTACGTACGTTGCGAACAGAGGTGTCCATCGAAAGCCACCCGGACGAGGGTTCCGCTCTAGACACTTCGACGAACGAAAGCCCATCGAGAGCAACACGGATGAGGGTACCGCTCGAATCGAATCCTGGTCGGCGGCAAAAGCAGTGACCTAGTACGGAGCCCACAACCACCGGGCCGTACAACAGTTGCGTCACGGGCGGAAAACAATTAAACGCCCCAGCAAATTAAACACCGCCTGCAGAACATTGCGCCAGGGCAGGTGTCCAGCAATTGAGGAGCACGGGTGGACGGCACAAAGTCAAAAGCTCCAAGTAAACAGTTGCGAAAGAACTACCACAGTCCCGGTAGGAAGAAATGTTCGATGGGGGAGGAGGTGACGATCTCTTTCGCTACTCCGTCGGGGGAGCACCGGAGGAGCCACGGAGGAGTGTGGGCGGACCGCCTCGTGAAACACCCTCACAATGAAATCACGCTGCATAATACAACAACAACAACACCAACGCGTAATGCGACACAAATCAGCGGATGACAACACAAACACTATAGAGAAAAAAGAAAAAGCGTTTTGTAAGGAATGACCTGCTTTTCCCACCAGACAGGTTAAAGACCGCGAATTTTAATTACACTGACACAACACTTGGCTTGGCCAATTTGAATTGGGTTTAGATCTCCAAGAGGAGATGAACTACACTCTGCCGATTTTAGGTTTCTCCTAATAATTAGTAATATCGCGCGCGATAATAATAATGTATTCGTAAACACTTGTTTACGTTTTGATATTATTTGGTTTCGCAACGATTGTTGCAAATCTAAATTATCGTTCAGAAAAAGAATACATTAGCTAAAGTTTTGTTCCAGGTCGGACGAGGTTTGAACACTCAACCTTAACCTGGCTTTCCAGTAACGGAAAGCTCAAGTGTTTGGGGTATAAGAGTGAAAAGTGTGAGAGAGAAACGGCGAAAGGGTAACAGTGAGACACTCGCACACCGGGGGCAAATTATGCTCCCTTGTAGCTGAATAGTGTCTCCTGTTGGTTCGCTTGGATGTATGGAAGGTAGTGGGATATGGCAGACAATCTCCAACACAAGGAGAGCGTCTATTGCACGCTATAAGTGGAAACCCACTACCAATGTAATATATGAATGTGTGAGCCGAATACCGTCCGAGCTGGAACAAAGGAAAATTTTGGTCGTCACTTCTTGGTTGACCAGCTAGCTTGTCGGAGCAGTGTTACTAACGAGGTTTTTAGTCAAAAAAAAATTCTTTTAAATTAGTTTCTATTCGGGTTTCTTTTGAGATTAAATTGAAAAAAAAGGAAGAGAAAACGGAGGACAGGACAAATATTAGTCCATTGACGTTTTGGGCCTGATTGCCATTTGAATGGACTAATGTTGTCTTTTTCAAAAGTTGAAATCTATTAAGTCTGTCTATCTGTCAAATGTGCGTTCTTCACTTTAATATTGCTCAATCATCAGGTGTCCTTATTTTGTGCGTTGTAAACCTTCGCTCGGAAAGAGTTCCAAAGTTCTGTAAAAGTTAAGATTTAAGGCATTTTAAATGGAATCATGAGTGTATGCTTCGGAACTCTTATAGAAGTACATTAGCAACTTTTTAGGTTTTGTTCCAAAAGATAATAATTGGTTCTCACCCTCTAGTGGTCGGTTCAGATCAGAGACGTATCTGGCCATTTCATCCGCTTTTTCGTTTCCTTCCAATCCAATCCGAGTACTCAGCTCAGTCAGTCGGTAAGAAAGATTAATATAATGTGCCTCTGAGAAGACCCCAGCTCCTGCACCTTTCCCTGTCTATAAACCATCCACGTAGATGGGTAAAGCTTTGATGATAGTGCTGAGTGTGCCCTAATCCTATCTTTCGTGTATAGTGACTCTGCATTTTTTTTTAGAAGGCATACCTGGGTTTCTCGTAATCAGTAAGTGACATGCGCCCATTTCGATCAAAGCTTTATTATATCTAAAAATTGTGATTTCTCTTCGTCTGAGAGGAGCTTTGGCTGCCACGTTCTTTCTGAAGAGCTGAATGGACTGCAGACTGAAAAGCGTTTCCAAATCTTTTGTGGTGTTGATTTAATTGAACAGTTTAGACCCTTGCATGTGCGTGCAGTTGATTAGTGGTTAAAGGCGTTGCACTACTAAGCGAGAGTTTTGCTGGTTCAAATTCCGACCTGTACTAGTTTCAAGTTTTTACTCTCTGCCCAACCTCTTGCAAAAGTCTGACAAACGTTCAAGAGTAAAGGTGCGATGTTATGGTCAACCAAACTTGTCATCCGGATGAGCTTCCCAAAAATTAAATTTCCGTTCGGAATCGGCATTAAAGTCCATTCATGTCAAAAAATATATCTTCGCACCCACAGTGGTTGGAGAAGCTAGGCCTTGGGTCCTGCATCTGAAGTTTACGTCTAATATTTATTTAATTTTTTTGCCCAGACACCGCGTCCCATGAGACAACTGAATCGTAGGTTAAAATGGGTCCCACAACAACTGTGTACAACCATTGCACAGTGCAAGGCCCACTTATTCCCAAGGGAGTTTTCCTTTCCATTCTTCAATCTTTCTTCAGCATTCCGTTTCCAGTTTATTTTGGACGTGAATACCACTCCAGGGGACTTGTCCTCGGTTGAGAGTCGGACATCTTCTACCTTCGGTGTGTCTCATATCGGAACTTCGTATTTCGTGGTGAACAAATGAGTTCCGTCCATTTGATGACAGTTTGCTTCTAAAAAAACATTACTAAATTAAAATGTAATCCGTAAAATATAATAAATAAGTAAATAATTTTTTATTTAAGTTCTAAACCATGACATCAAGTAAACCGGAAACAAATGGAACGCACGAAACTAAATCGGCAGCTAATGGCGGTCCTCCATCTATACCAACTTGGATCAATGAAGAACATTTCATAGATGTTTTCCGAGAAGCATATCCCACAGTGACAAACGTTCTAAAGTTTGATCCCCAACTAACAGGTGGTGCCGGCGAAAACTATGCCTCCATAATGTTGCGAGTTAAGGCGAAGCTGGAACTTGAAGGTCCAACAAATTGTTTATGTTGTCACGGTAACTTTTACTAACAAAACTTAGTTTATTCATCTTACTTCACTAAACACAATTTTCTCATTCTTTCCGAAATTTTTAACCTCTTTAGAAACCATACTGACAGTAGTTGCCATCTTTACTTTTCAGGCCGTTCCACCAAAGATGTAGCTTACATGATCAAAACTGTCCCACAAGGCGAACAAGGCGCCCATATGATCGCTATGATGGGACTGTTCCCCAAAGAGACCCTAATGTACAGTATCTACGTGCCCGAATTCGAGGAACTATATCGTAAAGTTGGCAAAAAAGTTATATTCGCTCCGAAATTTTACAAGCTGAAAAAAAATCCCAACGCCGAATATGTCCTCTTGGAAGATCTAAGCCCGCGTGGTTTCAAAAATGTCAACCGCCTCGAGGGACTCGACAAGGAACACACCGAATCGGTCTTAAGACTCTTAGCTGACTTCCATGCCGCATCGGCAGTGCGCTATGAAACCAAAGGCACCTACGACAAAGCTCTGTTGAAAGGATTCTTTTCGGAAGAACAGCGTCCAATGTTGGAGGGAATGTTCAAATCAATTGGGGAGATTATGATTGAGTGCTTCTCAAAGTACAACATTCCACCCAAGTGCATGGAAAAAGGGGTAAGATTCAATCCTTTTCGTGCTGAATTGAAGTCCAATTCTCTTGCTTTTTTTACAACAATTACAGAAAGTGTTTATAGAAAACTTAATCGACGTGTCGATCAAAAGTAGCAATATCAATCCGAACGAATTCAATGTACTTAATCATGGTGATTTGTGGGCAAATAACATAATGTTCCGTCACGATGATGCGGGAAGGCTCCTGGAGACTATCTTTGTTGACTTACAAGTCAGCCGATATGGACCACCCGCTGCGGATTTGTACTACTTCCTGTTGTCATCAACCAGTCTCGACTTGAAGCTGTCACATTTTGATTATTTCATAAAGTACTACCACGACCATTTGGTGGAGAGTCTTCAGCTGCTGAGGTATTCGAAGAAAATTCCAACTTTGAAGGATTTGCGAATGCAGTTACTGATGCATAGTGATTTGGGTGAGTGGGGCGACTTGTCTGGGAGTTTATAAACGAACTTATATATGTATTTCTGTAGGATTCTCAACAGCAACCGGAATATTGGCACCAGTACTCTTGGATCCAACCAAAGATGCGAATATTGAAGGCTTCCTACAAAAGGGGGAAGATGCAAAGAAGTTTAAGAGGAAAATGTATGAAAATCCTCGATATGTTAAGCATATGGAAGCCATCCTACCATGGATGGACACCAATGGGCTATTGGATTTTTAGATAGGAGATTTTGTTTGATAAATAAATAAGTTTTAAAATTAAATCCGACTTTTTGATGGATAAGAGGCCCATTTCAAGGGCTCGATGAGTTTCCTTTTGGGGAATAAGTAGAGTCTTCTGGAGGAGGAGACGAAGCAAGCCGATGGCGCACTAAATGTGCAAGCGAGTAAACTGTAGCAAAACAAAGTATATGCTGTCAACAAGAAGGGACACTTAACATCGACGAATCGTAGTCTACCTGTAAGCGGCTTTGTCAGCCTCGGCTCTGCTATCACATCTGAAGATGACATCTTTTCAAAAATCGAACGAAGAATAACGCTTGCCAATTGCTTAAGGTAAGGTTTACGGGTTTGTAGAGCAGGGCGAACCCTTTCCATTTATCGGGATTAGACGATGGTGTTACAGATTATGAGGCTTTTATGACCCCATGCGGTCCAGCCATAGCGATATCCTCAAAAACCTGTAAAGATCAGCAAGTGAGACATCAGAAAGTTCTTGCAAGTCTGTTTCTCTAGTGACAGAGAAAGTTAGGTGTGTCCTCATGGACCTCTTCGTCCCCACAGTCTCTACAAACAAAGTCATCCTTGAGATTTAATTTCATTCTATGGTTTCTTAGGAAATTATGATCTGCTAGAGCCCTTATCAAACTTTAGAAGTTATAGTCTGTCCAAACCTTCCGTGATACCTAAAAAGTCATTAGTTCTCTCAACCTGTTGTTAGTTTTCATATAAATCTTTTTAATCACTCGTTTTCTAAGATTACAGAGAGCTGCCTTGATCGACTGCAGTGCTCGATCATGGTTCATTGCAGACCCATTCCTCTCCAGTTCGTTAGACCTCTTAGTACCGGCTTTGCCTCTGTGTCCTGGGACCTGGAAGAGATTCGTCAATTAAAATAGGACCAAAGTTGCTTGGGACCTAAGTGTTAGTTTGGCTAATCCTTAACGCATTTTTGGTTGCAGATTCCTCCATGTATTCGTCTTGATGGGTTAAATTGAGAATTGCCTCCAGTCCAGCTGTTGGTGTAGTTCTCCATGCACTAGTTGCTGCACGATTAGTTGCCTTGCGGGCCCTGCCACCAGACTACGCTGCCTTATGTGAGTATTGCCGTGTACAGGATTATTTAAAGGTTAGGTCAGCCAATTAAGGCCCTCTCCCGACCAACTAAGGAAATCCCATATAAACCCAGTCCTGCTTCATGTATCTGAAGGGCGGGCCCTTGGTAAAGCATTAAGTTATTTTGATAGAAAAATTATTCGCACGATATTTTGTTCCGTTGCATGCGTTGACGAGTTTTGGGCACAAGTTTTGGGCGCATTAGATGACTACAACATGTAGGGCGAACCAACGCTCCAGTTTGCAAAATCTTCGACTATAATCCGGAGGGACAACGAAGTAGAGAAAGGCCTCGCCTTAGGTGCCGCGCACAAGTTGAAGGGGAACACAATAAAATTGGAGCACGTAACTGGAGGCACTTATAGCTGAAGACCGCGCTAAGCAAGAATCTAATTGCTTGAGAGTCTGAAGATTGACTTGATGGATGATCACCAGTGTCGTAAACAAAGAAAATAAATTCAAAGAAGCAGCATGTACGTTAGGCCTAAAAACCTTTTAAGTGATAAATAATCCGCAATCGGAAGGCCTGTAGAAACTTTTTGATGTCGAACCGGCGAACCAGCAGGGATCCAGTAAAAGTGGAAAAATGTGAAACCTCATTTGTGAAGACAAATCTAATCGTTTGAGATGCTCATGCGATTACACTTGTTCAGCTTATTAATGGGAACCACTAAACCCTTATCATATTTGTTGCATTTTAGTGAAGTCGCCTGACTATATTCGATTAAGATAAACGACGATATAGATTAGAGAAATATTTTTGGTAACATTTTAGGTTTTTAATTTTTTTATTGAGTTTTGATATCTATCAGATATAATTCCAACCAATTTGAGTGCCTAAAATGAAACAACGGCAATAGAATTCATTTGGAAGATTAAAGTGCTCTATAGGTACAAGTTTTTTTTTTAAACAGAAACAGATGCTGTACAGTTATGTTAGTAGGTCAAAGTTTTTTGTACTCTTGGAGACTGTAAAGAGTGGTAAAGCCTGACGGTGACGGTTCCATTACGATAAAAAACCCACTTTCCTGGTATTTGATTTTATAAATGTATGCACGAACTGCAAAGACAGATAACTTGAAGAAGGTGGTGCATTGTTTTAAATTTGGCATTCAAGTATGCTTACAAACTTTTGAGGGTTTCAAGTCGGCTCCCACCGATGGAAATTATTCAGATATTTTTAATCGTGACATAAACCACCTGTTGCTGGTCTTAAAGATAATCTTCTCTAGCTTGGTAGTGGCTAACAACCCATCCATCCCATGGCTACTCAAATATCCCATTGCAAAGAATATCAGGCCTATTCGTCTTCTAAAAAGCATGGAAAAACTGATCGAGCTCAGAACCTTGGAATCGATAGCTCGCTCGAAAGCAGAGAGTAGACATTTTCATTGAGAGTACCTTTTCCAATCTGTTTTTTTGACGTAATGTGCAGCGCCTCTAGATGACTAGATGACACATTGACTCAATGTTGGAGAGCGTGATAGATGCGGGCAATATGTAGTGACAGGTTTTTTTTTTTTTTTTTTTTTTTATAGTGTACGCGTACGCGCACTAAAGGGACTTTGGATACCCTTATAATGAAGTGACACAGTGCGGGCATTAGGGAAATGAAGGATAAGAGAAAGGGAGAAGCCGATGCACGTTGATTTTAAATGTTTGTAAACTATAATGCAGAGGAAAAACCGAGCGTGGTAGAGCATTCCACCTTCGGGTTGTGCGACAAAGAAAAGAATCCTTATATTTCACTGTACGTCCAAAAACAGGCTTAAGGGTAAACTGATAAGCATTCCTGGCTCGGAATTCCACGGGTATTGCGGTTGAATTGCTGTATGGGTGGAATGCAACTGGCTATTTCATTTGAGCACTTGTGGTGGAAATACCGATAAAACAATTACAGGCAGGAGACATTACGACGATGACTAAGAGAGTCAAGTGATTTCGCAATGTCTCGATCGCCAATAAGTTTTACCGCACGTTTTTGGATCCTGTTAAGTAGCTCCAAATATGTAATTGCAGCACCGGACCAGATATGAGCGTTGTACTCAAGTTTTGGGCGAATAAACGCCTTGTAGATTCTAGCCAGATCAGAAGGGGTGAAATATTTCTCGCATCGCTTAAGGAAGCTCAGACATTTCGCAGCGTTCTTGGCGACATCGAATATGTGGTCATTCCAACGAAGGTTGATTAACACAAATACCGAGAATGGAAAGTCGTTCGGTTTCAGCGGTGCAAGTGCCATTCATAGATAATGGGTTGGCCTTAAATGACCGAAAAGTTACCTCTTTAGCCCTGATAGCTTCTTTACAGCTCAAGTCACACCACGCGTTTTCCTTAGGTCTGATACACTTTATCCTGTTAGGGATAAAGCGTTTCATACCCAGGTGAATTAAATTTGTAATCATATCGGCAGCGTCATCCACGTCGTTGTTGAGGAAGCACAACGACCAGTTAAAACTCCTAAAGAAAACGTTTAAAGCTTCCCAATTGGCTTTCTCGTATTGCCATACGGTTCTTTTAGGAGCTTGTTCTTTAACTGTGTGGCTGGAGTACGAGAAATTCGCCGATATGATACAATGGTCTGACGAACCTAGAGGCGATAATACATTTAAAATGTATTTATCAGGGTGAGAGGTAAGAAACAAGTCCAGAGTGTTGGCGTTTTGACCGCTAATGTCCGGTATCCGTGTCGGCTCATTTACAATCTGGGTTAAACTATTAACCTCAGCAAATATCTCAACATACCTTCCTTCGGGTGTTGTCTGTCCAGAATGTCGAAGCCAACTTGAATTGTGTATATTGAAATCGCCCGCAATGACGATTTCAGTACGAGGATAATGGGTTACAATTCTGGTGATGGAATCAGACAGTGCATCAAACTCATTATACGTTGAATGCCTGTCCTGGTTAGGGCTTCTGTAAATAAAACAGTAGTGAATTAATTGCCTACGGACATGGAATTTTAGCCAAATATAATTAAATTCCGGATTGGAACATTGGCCATATTGAGGTAGAAGTTGACAGGCTACATCACTACGTATATAAACGGCTATACCACGATGGGAAAAGAATAATGGCACCGAGCTATATCCAGGCAGACTAAACTCCGTTAAATCGGAATCAATGCTGACCTGTGTTTCACTTAGTGCCAAAACAGCTGGTTTATTGTGAATCGCAGGGCGTACAATGAAAAAAAATTCGATCTCAACCCACGAATATTACTCACGTCCACTCTAAAATTCCTACGCATAACAAAAAACAAACACAAAAAACTCAACTCCGACGCTGACTAAGCTGGGCCGTACCATGCAGATCCTGACGTTAGCTTTCCAAAACAAATCACTGCGTGTGCACGCGTCGGGTGGCAGATCGGAACACGGAGTTATAAAATCTGGTTGCCGTTCTGCAGGTGGTCGACTCTCTGCGAACCACACTCAACGTTTCTGGCCTCTACGTGCAGGCTTATGTTACAGATATTTGTGGCGCTGAATATGTTCAAAGGTTGGTGTACTAGAAATGGGCTCTTAGTGAATCCTCCTAAGTGCCGACTTTGGTCTGATTTGGCTCTTCTAAAACTGAAAGGCGTCACATTGCAGCTATCAATGGAAACTTACTACCTTGAAGCAATCCTCGACAGGAAGCTCCTTTGGACCAAAGAATGTTGAGATGAAGACATCTAAGGCATTTTCGGCTTTCTGGCGGTGCAAGCCTGCCCTTGAAAAACATGGGATTGGTCACACAATATTGTCTTACGGCAATGATTAGACCACTCTTATTATAAGGATCGGTTGATAGGTGGAATAAGCTTCCACGTTAATACATCACTGCTAATTACATTAAACTTCAAAGTATGGTATGCTTAGGTGGCTTTGGGGAATTCCCTAGTATAACTGACTTGGCTTTAGATGGTCTAGACCGACTTTCTGAAGGCCATTTCTCGTCCAAAAAGTAGTGCTTGTTGGAGATCTAAGCTTTTCTGATGGCTATGGATTATATTGTGAAGAACTGGCGGAGGAGTCGAAATATTTGTGACTGCAATTATAGCCAAACTGTACTTAAGGCTTTAACCCAAGAACTCTTTGATCTTAGTCGGAGACATGAACACTTTGAGTCTTGTTTGAGTTTTGGGTTATACTTGAATCAAAGGAAATAGGATTTTCAACTTACTTGCTCGATCGGAAGAAGTTTTCTCAGGATCTGAACCTTTGTCGGGTATGCCAGCATCCATAGTGAAGGCCTCCATTGATGACTGGGTCTCCTATAGTCCAATATTGGATGGCACGATTCGTAGGGCTGCAGGCAGACCAATATAGAAGAGTTCGGCCAAATATCCTTTGTAAATCTGCGCCAATTTTTCTATCCAAAAATTTCCCATCATGTTTTACGAGGGGTACCCATTTTTTAAATAGAAGTATCACAACAGCGCCTTTTAAGTCATAATGAAAAATTTCAAACAAAACCCAAAATCGTAATGAAAAATCCCTACTGTTTACAAGAGAAGTTATTGATGCAATTAAATCACGTAGAAAAAAGGATTTAATGTGGAAACGAGCTCGTTGTGACATTAACTGGTAAATTTATTGTCAGGCTCGCAATTTTGCAACACAAGTAACGAGAAGAGTCAAGACTAGTACTATAACTTCTCTAAGTTTAATCCGCTAGTCGGTTCCAGCAGTTATGGAATAATTTGCGTACCATTAAGATAGGCAATACAAAAACTTCAATTGCATGATAGATCCTTAACATTCTAAATGACTGTTTCATTCCGGACAATGAAAATCCTTATAATTTTAGTCCTAACCCAGATCTCTTCAATCGTTATGAATTTGACTTCGAAACAGTTAGCGACAGTGACGTTGCTATTTTATTTGTAATTTTTAAAATAAATAACACTATATTTTTCCAGCTCCCTTACACATGTCATTCATTTTTTTCTTACCTCATCATCCGTCCCCGACAAGTGGAAACTGGCAAGAGTTACACCTCTGGCTAAAAAGCCGCGAGTATCGGTATCTTGTCATATCCGCGAAATCAGCATTTTACCAAGTTTGTCTGAGAAGTTCTTGGTTTTTGGATTAGGCTCAGTTTCGACCAGGGTGATCAGACTTTTACTCTGTTTGCCAGATTTTTCAAAGGCCTTTGATAGAGTTGACCATCAAAGGCTTCAGCCAGAGAGGTTCAAAGCTAATAAAAGATTACCTTAGCAAGAGATTGCGAAAAACTAGTTATTAACGGTAATCACTTAGATTTAAACAAATAACAATTGGGTGTACCGCAGGGATCAATATTGGGGCCTGTACCTACATTTCTATATAAATGTTAACGACTTCCCCAAAGGGAAGTCTCGAAAATTGTGGTTGTCGGATATTACTTACTTACTTTACTTATTTAACGGGCTCCCGACCCGTGTCAGTCCCTGCCTGAGATACGGCAGCCTTCCGCCCTCTGCGATCCCGAGCATGCTACTTCCAATTGTCCAGACCAAGCGCTCTGGCATCCGCGATGTCTTGGTCTTTAAAACGGAGGTTCGGTCTTCCTTGTCGTCTCGAACCTGGGGGCTGGGATTCGAAGATCCTCTTGGCTGGAGTATTGCTGTCTATTCGCTCGATGTGGCCGAGCCAATGTAGTTTTAGCTTTTCGGACTACATCCACATCTTGGTACAGCTCATAGAGTTCGTGGTTGTATCATTCGCCCTACTCGCACACAGGACCAAATATCCGTCGAAGGATTTTTCCTTAAAAGGATCCCAGTATTAACTCTCCTTTCCTGCTTATCGTCCAGCACTCGGCGCCGTGTAGCAGAACTGGCATGATAAGGGCTCTGTAGAGCACTTGCACTTTGTCCTACGAGTCAGGAGTTTTGAACCCATTTGTTTTGCCAAACCGAAGTAGCAGCGGTTTCCTAGGGTAATTCTTCGACGAATCTCCACGAAGATGTCTTTTGTGGAGTTGATATCCACACCGAGGTATATGAACTCCTTAGCTACCTCGAAGTTGCTGCTATCAACAATGACATTTTGTCCTAGTCGGTGGACAGATGATTGTTTGTTTGTTGAAAGCATATATTTAGTCTTGTCCTCATTCACTTTAAGGCTAACTAGTTTCGCCTATTCTTCAATACCCGTGAAAGCCTCTATCATGGCACGCTGGGATCGACCGATGATATCTATATCGTCCGCCTACCCCAGCAGTTGGACTGATTTGTTGAAGATAGTGCCTTCCGTGCGGACACCTGCCCTGCGCACTATCTGCTCAAGAACAAGATTGAAGAAATCACACGACACCTCCATCTCCTTGCCGAAATCCGGTGCATGTTGAAAATAGTTCAGATGAACTGCTGCCAAACTGCACATTGCATCGCGTGTTATCTAGTGTCACGCGACACATCTGGATCAGTTTTGACGGGATCCCGAATTCGGCCATCGCCACAGAATGCTCCTGACAATGAATGCTGTCATATGCGGCTTTAAAGTCGATGAAGAGATGGTGTGTCTCGACTTGAAACTCGTTTGTCTTTTCCAGGATTTGCCTTAGTGTGAAGATTTGGTCTACAGTTGATCTGCCGGGCCGGAAGCCACACTGGTACGTGCCGATTAGTGTGTTGCAGAAAGGTTTGTGACGTTCGCACAGTACGTTGGATAGGATCTTATATGCGACACTAAGCAGGGATATGCCTCGATAGTTCTTGCAAGACATAGGATCGCCTTCCTTGTAGATGGGATATATGGGCATGATTTCCTCCACCCAAACTTGGTTGATGATTTGGTGCATGCGCCCTACCATAACATCACCTCCGTATTTGAAAAGCTCTGCAGGTAGACCATCAGAGCCGGCGGCCTTGTTGTTCTTTAGCTTTTTTATAGCTAAACCAACCTCTTCTATACTGGGCGGAGGGACTGGTTCTTCATTGACTGGACGCGGGTTCTCTTCTTGCCCCATCACTCTCTCTACATTTTGTCCGCTAAGCAGCTGCTGGAAATGCTGCTTAAATACATATACTATTCCCTGCGCGTCGGTGACTAGGTTACCATCGCTGTTACGTTCCAGTCTTAAAGCCAGCAGCCAGTTGCTTGGCTTTCTTATAAAACTTCCGGATGTTGTTTCGGATCGGTACTCTTCGATCTTCTAGAGCTGAGAGACTGCGTGCTCTCTTTTCTTTCTAAGCAGGATCTTCTTCTCCTCCCGTCTCCTGGCTCGGTACTCATCCCTTGCTGCCCTTGGTTTCCTCTGCAGCGTTCTAATGTGTGCATCTTCTGTCACCTTTTTCCGGTATACGCATACATCATCATACCACGGGCTTTTTCTCTGGGGTGGCTGGTATCCTAGGGTGGTTTCGGCTACCTCCTTGATGATGACGCGATACTGAAACCACTAGTTGTTGACGTCTGTGGTAGGTGAATGCACGGTGGGGAGTTTCTCACTCAAGCGCTCTTTGTAGTCTCTGGCGACTCCAGATGTGCTAAAAGGCGTCCAACGTCGAATTTCTTCTTTTGGGCAGTTCGCAGCTTCTTCTCGTTGGACAATCGAGCTCTGAATCTAGCTGCAACGAGAAAATGGTCAGAGTCGACGTTTGCCCCTCGGTAAGTGTGCACGTTCAAGATGTTGGATGCGTGCCTCGCATCGATTAGCACCCGATGTTGGATATTATTGAAATTAAAAAAACCACATGGCAACCATTAAATTGAGGCCATAAACGCCGTGAATCTTAACAAGCCTAAAAGGCTACTTTCAAAATAAATATGATAACACTACCACATTCTCCAATTAAACATTTTTTACTATCATTTTCTTATCAACATCAAATGTTTACAAACAAAATGTTTAGAAACATGTCAGGAGGCAAAATAAACCTACCATGGTGCATCCATTCCCGCGATTAATTATTATGAACAAAAAAAAAAAAAAAATAAAACAAAACAAAGCAACAATATAGCATGACTAATACTGTATGTAGGTGCCTATCGCAACAAATTTGAATCACATGTCTTTTATAATGGTAGCAGTTATCAGCGAAACAAAATATCTACCATAAGGGGCCGATAAACAAAATTTTTGAAAAGTGGTAAGCCAAATTCGTCAACTCTGCTTTATCTGAACAATCTAGTTGTTCAGTTAATTCTAGAGCGACATAGGGTTTGGATTGGTGTACAGGACAAAGACGACCGACGGTGGCTCCTTAAAACTTACAAATCGTGAGTGTTATTATTTTATTAAAAATATTTTATTGAATAAAAAAAAATCAAAGTGAATTTGTTAAGAATGGAAATATTTACCTAGCAAGATTAAGTTTATCGGGTAATAATTGGTTGCATGCGATAAGCCGTCAGGTGCAGTTTGACATAGATAGAAATTTGTTCAATAACATAAATGGAGGAAGAGCGTTCTCAGGAGAAATACTCTTCGAAATTGATCCTGGGAAATTGGAAAGAAAGGAGTGCTTGCGATAGATATTTTACTAAATATTTTGCTACACCTGGTCTTAGTCACTATGCCGGTCGGTCCGGTGATGACTTTAAAGCAAATCTATTTATTTTGTGTCTCTCGTGACATTTCCGAATTGATTGATCGGCTTTTAAAATGAAGGAAAAACTCATTTCGATAAGAAAAACTCATTAAATATGATTCAAACGTCTTTGGTTTACCCAAAAATTGAATATTGTCTACTTGCACTCATTTTAATACTAACGTAGATAGTTATTGATTTATATATTTATTTCTTCCTCATTGGGAGTGCGAAATAGGGTGGACTGAAAACAATATTAAATTTTAAGTATACAGCGAGCGTCACATGAAAGTTTGTGCTAAGAATACAGAAACGAACGCATTTGTGCATTTAAATTCTGTAAGCCAAACTTGGACCTAGCTTCACATCCAATAATATGAGATCCTTTCAACAGCTTCGGTTCAACGAATTTGAGATCTTTGTCTAAGCTCGAGCCAACAACATGCGAACCACTGTACCCGCGGAGCTGACTACTTCGCCCCTCAGGCTACTGAAGGCAGTATTTGACAACATAACAATACTCCTCTGATCCGAATCTCCATCTCTTCGCCTACATGTATTTTGTTGCATTGTCCCACCACCGCTTTGATGGCGTCAACTGTGGAACCACCGAGAGTGGCCTATAGTCTATGGTGGGTAGCTCGTCATAGGCTTATGTCAGTTAAATTTTCAAAAGTTTACCGCTTTTACTGGATTTTAAAAGCCAGCTTCAAAGATTTTGACTAAATTCTGGTCACGGTAGGGATTGAATTTCGTCCTTTGACCAGTAGCAGGATGAGTCAAGTGAGTTGGGCTTTATTATTTAAACACAGAAGCATCACATGCATGGAAGCGCTGAGTTCTTCACTATTCTGCGCATCAGTTGCTGTCTTTTGATAATGTCCTCGAATATCTTCTTGTCGAAGACTCTGTCTTGATCCTAAGATCAGTACTTTTGCTACGCTCACGACGCTTTTGTTTCCGAATAACTTAGCCTGATCGTCACTCTGGTGTAGTAATCACTAAAGTGCCACCTCTTCTTACTTCTTAAGCTAAATCTCTTAGAAGACATTAAGCCTCCTTTATAAGCAAGCTGAGGTTGGGTAGATGGAACTCTTTAGCTCTAATCTGGGTTCCCAAAAATGCAGGTATTTGGGGTAATAAAAGAGCTGGCACACTGTTATCCGTCTTTCTTCAATCATGCAGACATTGACGGCCCAAATGTTGGTGGTAGCCAAGACCTAAGATCCAATCATTAGACAAATGTCTCTGAATTAAGTCTTTTCAAAGAGTATCTCCAAGTCATCAGGGTTAGTGTATGCCCTCGTGACGGTAGTCACGGCCTACTTAGACTAACAAACTGCGTCCATTTGGGTACCTTCCTCGAAAAAAAACACCTGAAAATATACAAAAAGAAACCGCTGTAAGAGTCTCAAAGTGTCGCTCTCTTAGAACCATCCTGATTTGTACACAAATCTAAGAAGGTCTTTTAGCTCGACTTTGCTTACTTCCTTGAGCTCATCAAAGAAGAATTTCCCGTTAGTATTCGGATATCCTTATGCCCGATCATGGATTTTGATCTCTCTTTATTTACCGCTGGCCATAGCTTCTTGGTATATCTGCACTCTTCGAGGCACTACTCAAGGACTCGATTTCGATTTTTCGTGCAATAAAGTGGTGTACTTTTTGCCACCGAGACGTGTCCGTATGGTTTTTGGATCCAGAAGAGTCCACACTCTCTTAATTAGACGGCCGTGGTGCAGTATATGTCCCAGTGGGGTTAGGTTAAGCAGTACATCCAAAGCTGCAGTGGGTGTTGTCCTTAGGGACCCTGTTATAGCCATACAAGCGGCCCGTTGGACTTTGGTGAGGTTTGAGAGGAGCTATTTCTTTTCCATAGCCTTCCACCATACAAGCGCCGTATACGGCCAGTGTACCATCTGCGGTTTAAGTTTAAGTCCTCATCTGCTACCGAATGTTCTGCAACAGGCACGTACGTGCCCGCTTAAAAAGGTTAACTTTATACTCTCTCCAGTTAAATTTGGGGTCTTAGATTACGCCCAGGTATCATGGTGAATAGTTAGACCAATTTCACCTATTTTCGGTGTCCTGAAGTTTGGAATTGTGCTGTTGCTGGTAAACAGCAAGACTTCTATCTTAGATGGGTTAACTACCAGCTCCCGTCCAGTGACCCATTTGCCAACAATAAGGAGTGCCTAGCTGAGTCGATCACTGAGGACTGAGGTGAATTTGCCTGGAACCAGGATTGCTACGTCGTCCGCCTATGTCTTCACGATGAAGTAGTCCTTCTCCAGTTACTTCAACTCATATTAACTTTAACTTTCAGTCCAAAACAAATTTCTCCTAGGCTACTCTCAATCCGAGGTGTGCCTAGCTTAATTCTGATATAGTCGCATAGGCTGCTATCCATGTTGTTCGTTGTTGTACCTAAGGATTTTACCCAACAGATGTCAATTTCCAGCCTTTCCAGCGTCTTTAGAAAGAACAAGGCCAAGCTTATCGGTCTGTAGTTCTTTATTGTTGTGTGGCTTGCCTTCCTTCTCTTCGGAATGAATATCACTCGAAGTTCTCTCCATGCTCTGGGAACATAGCAAAGCCTCAGACACTCAATGTACATAATTCTCATCCATGGAATGACAGTTTCCTTCAGCTTTTTGGATCATTATTGGTCATGTTATCCATAAGTATTGTCTAGAAGCTGCCAAAATGACATGACGCATTATCTGCGATTGCCTGGCTTTTGCCAGAACTGAATTGGGTATTTTTGGGAAACACTTCTTCCGTAAAGATGATCTAAAACAAAATTTAACTAGCCAACTTTCTTTGCTTTGATAAAAAGCACTAGCGAGTTTAGCACTTCACGCTCCGATATAAAGGATTAATTCTGTGGCTTTTTTGGGCAGCCTGCCTGAGGTCGTCCCCACACTAACAATTGATGTTGCTAGCCTCCATCATCAATACTTGTATTCTCTGAATCAAAAGTTTGCGATGCAAATTGTGTCCTCACCCGTTTTTGAACCTGTTCGAATCTGGTGACTGTTATACCCTTTTCACGCCGCATTGAAATCTGAGCTGTCACAAAAACTCCTGATAATTTTTTAGATTTCCAAACCTCGTTGTTTCGATGAAACCTACTCAGAATATGGTTTCAATAGTGAGGTTGTCGAAGCAAGCACAGGCTACAAGTTCCACAAATCAGTTGACTGGTGGTTGACAGATTTTCAACTGTTTTACAAGTCTGCAACTGCAAGTCACCTAAGAGTCAGCTTACCGATTTCTTGAACGATGCATTGTAGACTTGCAGTGCACTTGCAACTTGAACGCAATAATTGTTTATTCCCCTTTTAATTTTCGATGGCCGACTGAAACGTCAAACAAAACCCAGGTAGTGTTCGGCTTTAACAAGATTTCGAAACCTTTTTTTGTGGAAATCTCAGATGTCAGGGCGGTGCGAATAGGGTATTAGGTTCCAATACGTGCCCATTCTGATCGGTTCAACTTGTCGGCGGTAACTGAAAATGAACGAAAGCGAAAACAGGATGTACCAAAACGAACCGAAAAAGTGTAAGATAATCTAAAACAAGCAGTGATATATGTAGCTAGGTGGGTTGGTAAACGAGGTAACGGTTGACCTATGTCCCATGGCAGCAATAGGCACGCTTGCGGATGCGCGGCGTCAGCTCGTCGGTGGGGAGGGGTCTTGCTGCCTCCCTAGACACACATGTTATTATCGTGCCTGCTAGTTTGTTTTGATTGAAATACGGAAAGGTATAAGGAGAAAGAATAGAGAAGAAGGGAGAGGGTGATTCCAAAGAGAGTTAATTAACGGAAATGAAGACAAAGAGTGAAGAGTAAACGTATGAAGCTGGTATGTTTCTGGTGTTGCGAAACATTATGGACATTCCCTACCCACATGCATCTAGTGATAGCCTACGTCCTTATCTATATAGGATAGTCCCAAAAGATACCCTCACATGTATCTTCCCGATACACAAAACGAATTCATTTTAAATAACTGCATCGAATTTATGTTACAAAACATTTGATTTTACGTTTATTTAAATTCAGTAAAGCAACAATGCATAAAAATACGGGGGGGGGGGGGGGGGGGAACTTCATTATATAAATATATGTTAAATTAAGTTAATTTAGTGACTATGTGTTTGTGTAATTGGCTGTTCAATATATGTAAAGGGTGATCCATTTCGAGGTTCCCTACTTTTTTAAGGAAAAAAACACAGAAAATTCAAATTTAATGGAGAATGTTTATTATCATTTGAAAGAACATTCTTTGGCATTTATTTTTTGAAGATTATGTCTATCAAATGTTGGCCGTTGCTACGTCGCAGATGGTCCATCCGTTGAGTCCAATTTTCGATCACTCGTTCGAGCATTTCGACTGGTAACTGGCGAATGACACGCGTGATGTTTTCCTCCAAGGCCTGAATCGAAGCGGGTTTGTCGGCATAAGCTTTTGACTTTACATATCCCCACAGGAAAAAGTCTAACGGTGTGATATCACACGATCTTAGTGGCCAATCGACCGGCCCAAAACGTGAAATTATGTGCTCACCGAAATGTTCTGTCAATAAGTCCATTGATTGATGCGATGTGTGGGAAGTGGCGCCGTCTTGCTGAAACCAAATGTCGCCGAGATAACGAGCTTCAATTTCAGGCATCAAATAGTCGGTTATCATGGCACGATAACGGTCGCCATTGACCGATGATTCCACCGGCCCACAAACCACACCAAACCGTTTTTTTTCTGGATGAAGTGGCAGTTCTTCAATCTCTTCAGGTTGCTCTTCGTCCCAAATGCGGCAATTTTGTTTGCTTACACACCCATTGAGGCAGAAATGGGCCTCATCGCTAAACAAAATTTGCCTCGAAAACGTGAGATCTTCTTGGAACTTTTCAAGAGCCCATAGAGCGAAGCGATGTCAGTTGTTGCACAAGCTGTATTTTGTACGCTTTCAATTTAAGATCTTGACGTAAAATGCGCCAAGTCGTTCCATACGTCAGTCCGAGTTGCTGCGAACGGCGCCGAATCGACTCTCTACGGTCTTCGTGTACACTCTCAGCTACGGCCGCTATATTTTCTTCACAGCGTGCTGGACGTGGTCTATTCGGTCGAATATTATCCAATAATGAATGCTGGGTCTCAAAATGGGTGATGGTGTTGCGAATAGTACGCTCAGTAGGCTGATTATGTTGACCATAAGTTGAGCGAAGTGCACGAAACACATTCCTCACAGAACGTGAATTTTCATAATAAAGTTGAACAATTTGTAAACGTTGTTCACGCGTAAGTCTTTCCATTATGAAATGCCAAACAATACTAAGCAAAAATAACATGACAGCATCACACGACTCACACGTGATCTGTCAAAAAAGGCTATTGAAAAAAGTATCTCTACTTGGATCACCCGTTATATCACGATTTTGTATTTAGAATTTAATAATTCTGTATTCCGTTGGTATATAGCCACTATGGTGTTATGTAATTTTACAAAAATGCTCGAGGAAGCAGCGTTGCATGAGCGGCTGCCGCGTGCGTGGGCTTTTGGTCACGTCACAGTCGCTATGCTATTTCGCGTCTTCTGACGTTATATATGATACTGCGTGACTGAGCTAGTATTGAGCGTGGCATCTTGAGCGAGGAAATTGTTTGCTTTTCGCCACAATTGGTGAGAGGAATTAGAACAACAACAAATTAGAGAATTGCGGACGCTCTTGTATGGTCAGTTCGGTGATCGTGAATAGTGATAACGCAACGATGCACATCCAAACCTTTTTTTTTCTAGGCGTCCGCAATATCTGTGAACGATGGTAAAAAGGGGATCAATTACTCTCTTTGAGTGGCTACTAAAATAATTATTACGTACCTTTCTATGTTTTGCGTTAAACTTGTTGTTTTTCCGAATATTTTAAGGAAATCTTACTTTTGATTCCATCGAAATTTTGGTGGCCAGAGAACAAGGTTATGTGCAATAGTATGCACAAGAAAACAATGCAAAATCCTAGGAACACAATTTTTCTTTTTCTTTTTTACTTCATTCCCGTACTGAGTGGAATTAAAAATAACAGGATCCTACCCTTACCTGTGGATTGAATCTTATTCAGCTTAATAATTATATTTTTTTGAGAAAAATCCACGTTACGGATTTTAGCTTGTAAGAGTTGGTCTTCATTTCCTGTGCATGAATTATTAAAGTTCAGTGGCAGCTGCAGCTGATCGTGTAGATATTATGCGTTTTTTTTTTGTTTTGATTTATTAGGCTTCAATACCATATACATCCGGTTTGAGTCCAGGACAAGGGAAGCAGCAGTTAAATTCAAAACTTAACGAAGCAAATAGATTGTTCAAGGTATACGCTACAAAGCTTAAATGTAGAAATATGATTAAGGGCTTAACAGATGCGCACTTTAAATATCTTATATTCAGCGTTTATTTTATTTCAAAAGATTTAATTACAGATCTGAGCTACTCGCTATATAATAGTAAATAATGTTGAATAATTTTTAGTGTGGATATTATCCATTGCCTTAGTCGGTGCAAAATGTGCAAAAGTTATGAGTCCACTATTTGATTCATGATATGCAATCTCCTTTCCAAGGTAACGCTTTATCAGATATTCCAATTGTTGGCTGTCAAAGGTAATTAACTACTTAGTATGTATGCACGTACAGTTTTTTTGTTTTATTCTCTTTCATTAGAAATTTGATTTGTTTGCGATTAGAGTCAACAATAGAACTCATAAATTATACAATTACATGATTCATTCCAATTAATAATATTTTTATATATTTTTTTGGGAAATGATTATACAAGATCAAATATTACGCAATTGACAGATAACAAGATAGTGTCGGATCTACCCAAATTTTGATCATTTGTTTAACTAATTAGGAATATTTAATTAGCTACACGAAAAAATTATAACAAACGATCAAGTTTGCTTGCATTGGCGTGCCAAGTACAATAAATTTATTCGGAACGATTGAAGATGGAATCAAATCTGAATTGCTATCTCTTTGCCGATCATAGATTAGCTATGTATATTTTGCTGTTTCAAAGTATCTATTTATCTATTGGCGTTTTCTACATAAATAATTTCTTATCATTCTGATATTTTGCAATCATAATGGATGTGTATGGTTGTCAATCAGGGATTACGTCTTGCAGATATTAGCCCAGGTACATATGAGACACAATACTGTACACAGTACTGATAGCTTTAACTTTGAAATGCATACAGTGCATCACAATTATTTGCTTAGATTCGTTTTGTGTAGTGAATAAAAAAATGTTCACATGAATTTCTAAAGTTTTCACAAGGATTTTTGGGGCTCTCAACCCGCATCAGCTTACTTTCTCATCTAATGCGATTCGTTGTAAATTCCAAATCATGTAAGGTTTAATATACGGTCCGTCATCTAACGTTTTTTTTTTCAACAAGTGCTTATTTCGCGAACGGTAATACTTAGCTCATGTCTGATTTGACAGATAATTAGTTTTATCCTTCCGCTGAACGAAGATGGTTGTGTATGCGCTTGAACAACGCTGGGAAATATTGCGACATAGCGACATAGAGAAGATCCCGATTTTGCCAAAAAAAATCATCTTTTCAGATGAAGCTCATTTTGATCTTGGCGGGTTTAGTTAAACAAGCAAAATTGTCGCATTTGGGGCACAGAAAACCCGCACGCATACATTGAAAAGCCGATATACCCAAAACGAGTCACTGTTTGGTGCGGATTTGGTCCAGAGGCATTTTCTTTGAAAATGAGCAAGGAGCGGCCGTTACAGTCAATGGCGATCGTTATCGGGCCATGTTGAACGAATTTTTGTTCACAAAAATTGAAGAGGAGGATATTGGCAACATTTGGTTTCAGGACGGCGCCACTTCCCACACATCGCATCAATCAATGGACTTATTGAGAGAACATTTCGGTGAGCACATAATTTCACGTTTTGGGCCGGTCGATTGGCCACCAAGATCGTGTGATATCACACCGTTAGAAAGTCAAAAGCTTATGCCGACAAACCCGCTTCGATTCAGGCCTTGGAGGAAAACATCACGCGTGTCATTCGCCAGTTACCAGTCGAAATGCTCGAACGAGTGATCGAAAATTGGACTCAACGGATGGACCATCTGCGACGTAGCAACGGCCAACATTTGATAGACATAATCTTCAAAAAATAAATGCCAAAGAATGTTCTTTCAAATGATAATAAACATTCTCCATTAAATTTGAATTTTCTGTGTTTTTTTCTTTAAAAAAGTAGGGAACCTCGAAATGGATCACCCTTTGTCTTCATAGCAAGATTTTTGCTTGTTGGGTTGCGCAACAATATTGTCAAGAAGACAATACAATCTATGCTTTCACCGCTTTCCATAATTCCTTCCAAATTCTGCTCAAGCATTGCAGAAATATCTTCCATCTCATCTCCACTTTCTTCATCAGTAGAAACATCCCAATCGAAGTTTAAAATTCGCTGAATGTCTTCCTTTGATAATCCTTTATATCTTTTGGTCTCATAACTAAAGGCAAACAAAATTATTACCACGATTGCCCAAAGTTGCTCACAAGCAACTTAACAACTTTAAATATTACTGCAGTACTGCTGCAGTCTATTGCTAGTAACTTTGCTAAAAGATTCACTAATATGTTATGAACATGGGAAATTGCTCACAGGCAACGTTGGGGTCGAAAGGGTTAATGCTTTTTGCTTTGGGGCATATAGGGATATGGATAGGGTATCATACTCTTCGCCCCAAACGAACTGTAGTCTTTCCTAATGTTAATGAATGTTCTTTGTGTATTTTTCTATTTTTCTGCTCACAATTAGACACCAAAAAGCAAACAAAAAAAATCACTCTTTTAATTAATTAAATTAAGCAAAATCTTGTTCGTACATTGGTTGCGAACAACAACTGCAATTAGCCATGCATTCTGATAAAATCATGCTAAATCTTGTTGCCACGATAAGATCTTCTATGACAAAACCAAAACATATATAAAGCTGTGTAGTGGAGTATCCCTCAGTTAAATCTTGTTACAACATTTCAACCGTAATGAAGTCTTTAGTTTGTTATTCAGTTTTTTTAACTTTAATTTGGTGTTACTTTCTCTGCGTCAGTGTATGTATCCGCAAAAGGCTTGTTTCACACGTCCCGTATTCGGTCTTTACACTCTCGCGGATCCGAATTCACGCCGTAGGAAACCGCTTTGGTGTCGCGAAAATATTTGGTTGTAGAACGTGCCTCTCTAATGGTTCGAATGGTTCGAATGGATAACACTTACTATGGACGGACAGTCATCATTTTGTTTAGTAGTAGCCTTATTCTGCTATTTATCTGCCCGGTTCTGTTCGCTTATCCGATTCCCTTTCACTGAAAACGTTCATTCCGCTCTCGTCGATGCTCGCATCGCCGCTATCTTAGCAGCTCTGGAGAAGTGTCAGTGTGTCTGTGACGACATTTAAAGGCTGCTCCCAAGGAGGGATACTCTCCCTTCCTCTTATAGTGATCGTCATCGACACAATCCTTAGGTCAGTCTTAACAGACTAAGTCATAGGTTATGCTGGCGAGCATTATTGGTAGTAAGCTTAGTGGCAAGCATGCACATGCTTTAGAAAGATATAAACCTTAGTTGAAAAAATTAATCTGTGTATCTGCTAACTGAATGTAGGTTCTCTCTAGAGGATGATGAAACCCCTGAACTGAACTGAACTTTTAAAGTTCCGAAATTCGGTAAATAACCGGCTCTTCATTGGTTCAGACGACGAATAAAAAAATTCTCCTACACACCTTCTTGGTTCTAGTACGGTTCACTTTCGTTCGTTTCTTACGTAATTTTTGAATACAAAACGAATATAAGCCGCGAGTGTGTAAAACAAAAAAAAAAAAACAAATACAGGCCATACTGATTTATGCCGTTGTATTCTCTTTTTTCTTAAAGTGCATAGATTATGACATAATTTTAGAACGTGTCGAACATATTAGCGGTGACAAGGAAGATCTGGGGGATTTTTCAAAACTAAGGGTACTACGTATAGGTCGAGCATACTTCTTCAATGGAAGCGTAACACAATTGGTTGATTTGGATAATACCTATCAGGTATTTTGGTATTCAAACTTGAGTTCGTAAAGTGATGATTTGTTTCAATTCCTTAAATAGTGTGAAGTCACAACAGCCTTGAGTCGTTTGGGTAATAAAAATTTCGTTCAACAACCTTTTGCTATTCCCAAAACACCGTTTTGCAATTTTCTTAAAAATATTGTTAAAAAGTACATGGAACCAACTATAAGAGGACACACTAACTTTCCAATAATTCCGCCAGAAGGATTGTGTCCCCTTTTAAAAGTAGGTGTTTATTTTTTTGTTTTGTTTTAATAATTACAAGTAACTGGTTGTAATATAATTTATTTATATTTTAGGGCACTTATTTTGTTGATAGAGCAGAATTCGAGACAAAAAATTTACCAAATTACGTGCAAAGAGGTTTATGGAAGGTTCAATTCAAAGTATATAAGGGAAATTACGCTGTCGGCGGAATACGATTTTTCAGCCAAGTAGTATCTAAATAAATAAAAAAATTAATGAAATAAAAACAAAATTTGTTAATAAAATTTATTTGAATTTTTAAATTCGAAACACACGTTTACGGTTACGGTTGAACATGCTCGCACTGCACTGCCTGACTACCACTACAAAAAAACATCCCTACTGGTTTGCTGGTTTGACCTCAAAAAAAATCTACAGGCCTCCCGGTTTCGTATCACTTCGTCACTAAGCCCAAGCTAGCTGGTGTTGTTGCTTCTCTTTGCCGCATCTATTGGACATTGCCACTCCTTTTAAAATGGAAATACCAACTATTCTTTGACGTGAAGGCTTCCTTGGATTACCGAACTTCTAATTTGGTCAAGTTTCGTTACTCCTGCTGTTCATCTCAGCTGCTGTCAATTTGTGAACCGTATACGAGCGGTGGACTCACAACTGAGGTGTAGAGCTTTCCTTTCAGCTTAGAGAGCATTTTTCGGTCACAGAAGAATCCACCCTACGCTTCGCTTGGTGTCGTCATCCACGGTTGCTTCGCTGTTGATCATTGATCACAGTTTTTTGAACTTTTCACACTTGAGAATCAGTTTTCCATTCAATCACATGTCTGGAATAGGTAGGAGTGGATCAAATAATGGGCAGAATGATCCTCGCTTCTGGTGTTTCCATCATCATTAACGAATACCTGATGTACACTTTTCCTTCAATCAAACAGTCGAGAAAAGCAATAAAGAGCAAAGGACTTAAGACGCTTCCTTGGTGCACCACACAGACTTTGCTTAGGAGCTCATCGGTGGCTCCCGGAGGTCATCTTACTTTTCGCTTTGCGAACTAGCATTTGGGTTTCAGGAACTCCTCGTTGTCTTAGCGCAGCTCATATCAGATCTGTTGGTTGACTATCGAACGCTTTTTCAAAATCACCCAACACCATTTTATACAAATCCTTGAAGGAATCAGGATGCGTTTTTACATTATGATCCTTATACTTTTGATTGTAAATATCTGTGTTTGATTTAAACGCGACAAACCCGCACAGGTCATCAGATAGCCATAATGTCGACATCGGCAACCTAACACCCACTCGGCCATAGTATGTGAGATCAGCTTGATAGCACGGTAATCACCGTAGTTCCTTCGCTTCCCATGAATTTGAAGCTAACAATCATGAGCTATCTTAATTAAAGATGGTTGTGCTCATGTTCAAGATTTTGCCATTGCTCCTGGGTTAACTGCTTTATATCAGCGGCCAAAAGACTTATGATGCAGGCTCGCCATGTACTTTGCTTCTTCGCGAGGCTTTTGCAACGTTTGTATTAAAAATCAGGACGAGCCTTACCATTCATGTTGTTACAGGGGCACTTTGGCTGAGATTTAAAAGCCACATTCTTTTCCTTTATTGCTGCCTGAATTTCCTGTCCACCACCAAGTTTCCTTTCCGTGCTGGTAGCGACCCTTCAAGGCTCCAAGGAGTACTTTAGCTTTCTCTAAGCAGGCTCGTTGTAGGGAATCCCACATATCTTGTGCGCTACCCTCTTCATCCTCAGCTTCATTGGTGTTATTACGGAGGAAATTTTTCAGACCGGCCTGCCACTGGGTTTCCTTACCGCCACTGCTTTAAGTGACCAAATGCCGACTTTGTTTTACAAACATGGCGCTTAGCACGATTAGATATGACTCGCACATGCTTCACTTCTTCATCAGAATAATTTCTGGTGCTAAATCCCAGTTTTCGATGGCAGTTTTTGGAGTCCTCATTCGATCGCCAACAGAGAAAAGCTTTTCCCTCGGAATGTTCCTTGATGTTCTTGTGTCGTTGTAGGAATTTAGCCACGATGCATCCTTTTTCCTCTGGTCGCACCTAACCTGGGGTGGTTTGACAATGAGCCACACCTCACCTTGTTCGTTATGCTTGTGCGTTCTTTTCTATTATTTGTTGTTTTTTGATTTTTTTTTCTCCTTTGACACCGGTAATCTCCGGTTGCATGCGAACTTGCGGGACAGTTACTAGATGTTAAATATTTTTTTGCTGGGCTCACATACATGTTAAAATTGCTTAGAAGTAAAGACTCCTCGTAAGTTGCCTTTTACGACAAGTACAATTTGATTGTAATTGCGCTGAGTTTCTCTTCTGCATTTATGCTATATTTTTCACAGGCGGATGAAATGGGCCTACTTTTACCCGCTGCGCAGTGTTTCCCTAAAACACTCTATTAATATTGAATGATTAAGTGCACCAGTACGTAAGTTTTTCATTACTGTTTCCAGGCAGTGGTTGCCGCTACGTTTTATTCCTCAAAAATATGGAGCATATTATGGCCAGTATAGGGCCAAAATAGGGCCTCACTGAAACCCTCTGTTTCTTGGAGAATATCTAAATGCCGATAAGAAATGATTTTAATAAAAACATGATTTTTTTTGTGCCTCAGTCACCTACACAAAGATAAGGGCGAACATTATGATAGCCTATCCATATCCCTAGGTGCCCCCAAGAAAAAAGATTTAAGAACATGATGGATGTAATTTTATTTCGTTTTCTAAGAAATTCATTAAAAAAAAAAAGCAAAAAAATTAGGCCTAAAAATTGGTGAATGCCGAGCGGACATTGCTGGATCGGCATAACTTTTGATGTTTACCATAAACATTACACTTTCATGTGTCTACGACGAATAATTAGTGCTGTTACAAGCTATGGAACAAGATACATATATACCCTTAGGTTAGGTTATGTAAGGCTAGGTTGAAATACTGGTACTTTGTTATAACCCAGGGATCTAGTACAAAGCTTCTCTCTACTCGTTGAACCATTTGGAGATTTGACGGATTGGATCATTCGTTTTTCTGGAGAGAGCAGGAGCAGGGGGATCATATCTTCCTCCTCTTCGTCCTTCTGTAGAAGTCGTAATGATATCTTTAGACACGTCAAATCTTTAGAGACATCAAATCTTTAGAGCACTTCCTAACCCACCTTATGCCGGATCTGTTTCGTCGCTAGACATGTCCACCTAAAGTTTGTTTCCTCTATAGCAGCCAGCCTTAGTAAAAGTTTACAAGTAGTGATCGAGCAAGAAAATACCGATAGCATTGAAGGATATCGCGTCTCTCCTCAGCCAAGAGTTCTTTTTTTGCCGCCATTTTGGCAGGGTTTCGTTACAGCTGAGGTTTGCAAATGTTCATTTTTTAGAAATCTGATTTTTGGTATAACAGCTTAACTTCTTTCTTAAACGAAAGAAAATATCAACCTTATTACGAAACTTGTTACGCACAGCCAAGGTGAATGGCCAAACATTTTAAAACCATATAGATCCGTCTACATGATAGCTACACCAACAAATTCACGTGAATACATAGATAAGCAAAAGACTAACTAACAAATTTCTTATACAAACTTCAGATACATTTTCTTCATTGTTTAAAATATCTTCCAATCTATAAGGTGTGGCAATTTCGTCGAACCATTTGACTTCGAATATATTGTCCTCTAAAACCCAACCATTCTCAGAAGGTAACAGCTGAATTGGTTCATTTTTTAACAGCATTCTTCCGAAGATGACATATATAGTTGCATCTACATAGTTGCTGTAGTAATACCCCTCTGTTTGGAGGCAGGGGACTTCCTTAAAAACCTACGGTAAAATAATATCTGTTTTATAGTAAAGGGTAATCCATTTCGAGGTTCCCTACTTTTTTAAAGAAAAAAACACAGAAAATTCAAATTTAATGGAGAATGTTTATTATCATTTGAAAGAACATTCTTTGGCATTTATTTTTTGAAGATTATGTCTATCAAATGTTGGCCGTTGCTACGCCGCAGATGGTCCATCCGTTGAGTCCAATTTTCGATCACTCGTTCGAGCATTTCGACTGGTAACAGGCGAATGACACGCGTGATGTTTTCCTCCAAGGCCTGAATCGAAGCGGGTTTGTCGGCATAAGCTTTTGACTTTACATATCCCCACAGGAGAAAGTCTAACGGTGTGATATCACACGATCTTGGTGGCCAATCGACCGGCCCAAAACGTGAAATTATGTGCTCACCGAAATGTTCTCTCAATAAGTCCATTGATTGATGCGATGTGTGGGAAGTGGCGCCGTCTTGCTGAAACCAAATGTCGCCGAGATAACGAGCTTCAATTTCAGGCATCAAATAGTCGGTTATCATGGCACGATAACGGTCGCCATTGACCGATGATTCCACCGGCCCACAAACCACACCAAACCGTTGTTTTTTCTGGATCAAGTGGCAGTTCTTCAATCTCTTCAGGTTGCTCTTCGTCCCAAATGTGGCAATTTTGTTTGTTTACATACCCATTGAGCCAGAAATGGGCCTCATCGCTAAACAAAATTTGCCTCGAAACCGTCGGATCTTCTTGGAACTTTTCATGGGCTCTTGAAGCGAAGCGATGTCACTTGGAAAGGTCGAGCGGCTTCAGTTGTTGCACAAGCTGTATTTTGTACGCTTTCAATTTAAGATCTTGACGTAAAATGCGCCAAGTCGTTCCATACGACAGTCTGAGTTGCTGGTTGCTGCGAACGGCGCCGAATCGACTCTCTACGGTCTTCGTGTACACTCTCAGCTACGGCCGCTTTATTTCCTTCACAGTGTGCTGGACGTGGTCTATTCGGTCGAATATTATCCAATAATGAATACTGGGTCTCAAAATGGGTGATGGTGTTGCAAATAGTACGCTCAGTAGGCCGATTATGTTGACCATAAGTTGAGCGAAGTGCACGAAACACATTCCTCACAGAACGTGAATTTTCATAATAAAGTTGAACAATTTGTAAACGTTGTTCACGCGTAAGTCTTTCCATTATGAAATGCCAAACAATACTAAACAAAAATAACATGACAGCATGACACGACTCACACGTGATCTGTCAAAAAAGGCTATTGAGATAAGTATCTCTACTTGGATCTCCCGTTAGTTTACAATTAAAAAGGTCTGACACATTGTACGAGAGATAAACAAACAAATCTTATTATTACGTTATTCTCCAGAACGCAATATTCGTCGATAGCTATACTGCAGCGTATATTGATTTTGTTTATAAAAAAAAATGTATCATTTAAAGAAGTTATGCCTCAAAATCGAAAACTTGTCTTGGGGTGAACTAACATTTACAACCCAGAAGTATCGTCCTATCAGACTATTACTTAGGGATATAACATTCTGCAAAACAACATAATTTATTTTTATATTTTCGCTAAAAAGTAACATTTAAACAATTCGCAAATTTTAACTTTTATTTACTTAGATACTACTTGACAGATAAATCTTATTCCTCCGACAGAGTAATTTTCCTTAAAAATTTTAAATTCAGCCTTCCACAAACCCCTTTGAATGTAACTAGGAAAATTGTCTGTATCCAGTTCTGCCTTATCAATAAAATAAGTTTCCTAAGTTTATAAATGTAAACGTAAAAAAAATATAATTATGAAAAAGGGATAAAAATTTAACTCACCTTTGCAACGGGACACAATCCCTCTGGCGGAATTATTGGAAAATTAGTGTGTCCAATTATAGTTGGTTCGACGTACTTTTTCATAATTTTTTTGACAAAGTTGCACACCGTTATTTGGGGAAGAGCAAAAGGTTGTTGAATAAAATTATTATTTCCCAAAGTACTCAAGGCTGTTGTGAGTCCACACTATGTATTTAAGGAAACAAAACAAATCTTCACTTTACGAATTTAAAGTTAAAATATCCATTTACCTGAAACGTGTCATCCAAATCAACCAATGGTGTTACGCTTCCATTGAAGAAGTATGCTTGACCTATACGTATTACTTTTATTTTTGAAAAATTCACAAGATCTTCTTTGTCGCCGTTAATATGTTCGACACGTTCTAAAATCAGGTCATAATTCGCTTTGCACTTTAAGATACAAAAAAAAAAAAAGGTATTAAAAAGGTTTTTAGGTTTCGTGAACCTTTCACGAACTCGCGACTCATATCAGGTTTGTACTCTGTTAACAAGAAGAACTTAAAAAAAATCATAGGAATAAGCTACGGTCCGCTTGGGGCAAACATGTATTAAAATCTGACATCTATTCTATGCTATTGACTCATTATGTCTCTTAAGTCGTTCTGAAACCTATAGGAACGTATCCCACGGTATTTCACATGGAAATCCACAAAGCTTTGCTCAGACCAAAACGTTTTCTTTGGTTCATAAGCAAAAGCAGATCCAACAACTCCATAACGTTTAGTCTTCGAGACACAGGGGCCTAAGCTGTCGATCAGGATGGTGAAAGAACTGTAAAAGTGGGGAGACGCCTTTAAAAAAGAACTTGCTGCAATGCTTGACCCTAATTAGTCTTCGTTGGAGCAAAAAAAATATAATAATATTAAATAGCAGGCGTGCATTCGCTTTACATGTCCCAGGCAACTCAAACGCCCACGGCACAGCCCGTATTGCTCTTCGCTGAATAGTCTCCTCGAGAAACAATTTAGGACTTACTAAAACTGCACTGATAATGTCGGGACAGGTAAATCAGGTCATTGACAAATGGTTACAGGCGCTCAATACGGCAGACAAGATCGTAAACGGGATGTTTAGGAGACTGATAACTCTAAAGTTGGTTTCTTGTGAAACGGACAAACGGTGCTGGGGTTCCATTTATCAGGCCCACAATCTTGTATGCTCTTTTTCGAGTCATATCATATTGCTTTAAATAGTTTGGCGGGTCCGAATTATAGACAGTCCGGCCCAGCAGCCTTCAGCTTAGATATTGCTATCATCACTTAATTTTGGTCAGGTGGACAGAATTCAATAAACCGAACACTTTCACATAGAAAAACCTATCTATGCAACCTGCCGGCCTGCCTTTCGTATATGTTTTATGCCACAACAGAGGGTCAAATGGTCCTGTCGGGCACTTTTTGACTACGCTGCTCATGACAGTTTTTACTCTTTGGGATATCGGGATATCTTTGACGTCTGGATTTGAACCAGAAACCTATCGCTTAGTGGTCCAACGCACTTAACCACTAAGCCACTGCACCCACAAACGTTGGAACAAAAGCTTAATGATACAGTCAACCAGATAGCTCTTGAATTGGAACAGAAAATTGAACTGATCGCCGACAAGCTTGAAAGGGATAAACTCAAATCGGATGTGAATTTGTATTGTGCCAACTGCGACGCTTTTGGTACTCCTGCACAACAGTTTAAGAGTTAAAACATCTCGGAAAAGCGACACAGCCCCAACTGACGCTTTAATTTTGTTGAAATTTTCCAATGACCGTTTTGGGTCCAAATTTCATTCCATGTACCATTTTCGATCCGCCAGTGTATCAGATCAGACTTTTTGTGAAATTTGTAGAAGTGAAGAACCCAACAATGGCCTCTTGTGCTGTTGCTTGTTCTTCGTTATCTGTTCAAGTACTTTTCGAGTTCATTGGAGTAACTCGTTATGGTGCCTTACTGCCTTATATGATAAAAGGTTGAACATTGACCAGTTTCCTTCGAGTAAAAGTCCCTGAAATTATTTTGCTAGGACTATCTATCGTCTATCTTTTTTAGAGTATTCAGAAATGCGTCATGCATTTATGGTTTCACATTAATACGACTTATATTGGTCGGCAGGTCATCAGCATAACCTTTAGCGCTATTGCCTAGTCTGTCTAGAATTACTTAAAGATTGTCGATGGCTAGTGACCATGAGAGGTAGGATAGTACCCGTCCGTGAAAGCACTTCTCTAGAACAGCGGCAAGTAAGAGTTTAGGGCGAAACACAAATATTACTATACAAAATGCAACGCCGTCTGTCCGACTGTTCTATTCCATAGTTCGAGTTATCCATTCGGTATCATCTGACCATGGTTGACCCCGAACAGTGTGAGCCATCAGAGAGGCACGTACTACACTCGAATCGTTTGTCGACTCGAAAGCGGGTTCCTATGGCGTGAATTCGGATCCGCGAACGTTCGAAGACATTCCCGATAACCGAATATGGGACGTGCCGAAAAAGTTGCGAAACAAGCCTTATGCGGATACATACGTCGACGCAGAGAAAGTAACACCAAATTGAAGTTAAAAAAACTAAGGACTTCATTACGGGTGAAATGTTATATCACGACTTAACTAAGGGATACTCCAATACACGGCTTTATATATGTTTTGCTTTTGTTATAGATGATCTTATCATGGCAACAAGATTTAGCGTGTTTTTTTTTATCAGAATGCATGGCTAATTTCACTTGTTATTCGCAAATAACAAGCCAATAACAAGATTTTGCTTAATATCATCAGATACCATTTCAAATGTGAATTGTTGTTTGCAACGACAATTGCATGTCCAACTACTAAGTGTTTGCAGAAAAATACACTAACATCATTAATAATTATATGATGACCAGATGTATGGAATAGCAGATCATTTACAGGCTCGCCTCGGTCTCGCTGGCAGTGCTTCAGGCGGCCGGTCCATTTTTAATGATGCGCTGCAAAATATAGTCGCCCAGTCGCCTTCAATATTTCCTTCATAACATGCAGCGCCATCTTGTCGGATATATCGATGCTGTCGAGTTCTGGCCATAGAAAGTCAATTGACATCGCTCTATACCTGCAAACATTGACGTTAAGTGTGTCTCCTTCCTCGTTTTGAAGGAAATAAGGTTCAATACATTTTAGAGGAATGCTTCTGGCGGGAGAAACCCGTTAAGGCACATCTTCTCATGGTACCTATATTTGGGGTAGTTAGCCCCGAAGATCAGTTTATTCATCGACACATCATTGCCCTCGCGATGTGCCTTCGAATCGCCTTGATCAGGAAATTGTCCACTCTTATTAGATTAGCTCTGTTGTCCAATGAGGTCCTATCATAGGAATAGAATTGTATGTACTGAGACTCTGGTGTTCTGCAGTATAAGTGAAGGTAAGCCCGAAGGCAATCTGCACGCAGATTAAGTCGAGTTGGCTGCTATAAAAAAGGCTCTCTGTAAGGGTATAAGCATCTCGGGCTCTTGAGAGAGCAACACCTACTTGTTTGTTAAAATGTAGATATTGGTCTAACCAAAGTCCAAGGTGACTGATCACATCAGTGGACGCCCATTCGTTTCAACAATAGGGAGACAACGGTGTTCTAAATAGACTAGTTTCCGATTTCTGAAATTTGATCTTCTACTCCCAGTCTTTATCGCAATATCGCTGATTCTTATCGAAGTCACGCTGCAATACAGTTTCAATGACGGCGATCTATGGACCTGATCTGTACTATCACATCAGCTGTGAAAATATTAAAAAGGACAGTCGAATTAACCGCTTTCTGTTGAAGTCCATTTTCGATGTGGAACAACCCATTAGAGGTCACATTGCCATTTTTTACAATGTGCTTCCTTATGGTAAGCAATATTTAAAGCATGCATCAGTCTTAGTAAAACAAAAAAACCTACATATCCTAACTGGTTTCCTAACGGGGCATTGCAAACTCAGGGAACACCTAGGGAAGATAGGGATATCAGATGAAGTTCTCTGCAGATTCTGCAATGAGTCCAGAACACATACTGGAATCCTGCGGGGCACTGACCCAAAAAAGGTTTAAATATTTGGGAAAACACCAAATTCAAGAAAAGGATTTACCAACCACGGATCCACTACTCATTCTCAGAATCTTAAAGGAAACTGGACTGGACGATGTGCTCTGAGTGGGAGTTTCCTTGCCAAGGCCAAAGCCAGAGCATAAACACTCCAACATAATTCCCGGCGAATTAAGCTGTTAGGGGGCTCTGGAAGAGGGAGCAAAACCTGTTCATGGTAACGGGTGATCCAAGTAGAGATGCTTTTTTCAATAGCCTTTTTTGACAGATCACGTGTGAGTCGTGTCATGCTGTCATGTTATTTTTGTTTAGTATTGTTTGGCATTTCATAATGGAAAGACTTACGCGTGAACAACGTTTACAAATTGTTCAACTTTATTATGAAAATTCACGTTCTGTAAGGAATGTGTTTCGTGCACTTCGCTCAACTTATGGTCAACATAATCGGCCTACTGAGCGTACTATTCGCAACACCATCACCCATTTTGAGACCCAGCATTCATTATTGGATAATATTCGACCGAATAGACCACGTCCAGCACGCTGTGAAGAAAATATAGCGGCCGTAGCTGAGAGTGTACACGAAGACCGTAGAGAGTCGATTCGGCGCCGTTCGCAGCAACTCGGACTGACGTATGGATCTTAAATTCAAAGCGTACAAAATACAGCTTGTGCAACAACTGAAGCCGCTCGACCTTCTTGGGCTCTTGAAAAGTTCCAAGAAGATCTGACGTTTTCGAGGCAAATTTTGTTTAGCGATGAGGCCCGTTTCTGGCTCAATGGGTATGTAAACAAACAAAATTGCCGCATTTGGGACGAAGAGCAACCTGAAGAGATTGAAGAACTGCCACTTCATCCAGAAAAAACAACGGTTTGGTGTGGTTTGTGGGCCGGTGGAATCATCGGTCAATGGCGACCGTTATCGTGCCATGATAACCGACTATTTGATGCCTGAAATTGAAGCTCGTGATCTCGGCGACATTTGGTTTCAGCAAGACGGCGCGCCACTTCCCACACATCGCATCAATCAATGGACTTATTGAGAGAACATTTCGGTGAGCACATAATTTCACGTTTTGGGCCGGTCGATTGGCCACCAAGATCGTGTGATATCACACCGTTAGAGTTTTTCCTGTGGGGATATGTAAAGTCAAAAGCTTATGCCGACAAACCCGCTTCGATTCAGGCCTTGGAGGAAAACATCACGCGTGTCGAAAATTGGACTCAACGGATGGACCATCTGCGACGTAGCAACGGCCAACATTTGATAGACATAATCTTCAAAAAATAAATGCCAAAGAATGTTCTTTCAAATGATAATAAACATTCTCCATTAAATGTGAATTTTCTGTGTTTTTTTCTTTAAAAAAGTAGGGAACCTCGAAATGGATCACCCTTTATAAGAAGTTGGCACAATAGACCACAAGGTCGCAGTGTACTACTATATATATATTATTATGGTAGGCATATTAAGCGACATACACTAAGCGATGGACTATCCTCTACACCATATAAAATTACCTTAATTCCATAGTTTCTAAGGTTGTTTATTTTTAATGTCAGGACTCAGCCTAGGGTTTCCCAAGAACTAAACTTATTTTACCGAACCTGATTTCACTTAGCGATTTAAGGCCTCAGGAATAATTCAAATAGCAGATTCTAGGTGGCCTTAGATGGCTTATACCGCGATTTAGGCTAGTTTTGCACAGGTTTTTCGCTTAGTGTATGATCCAGGAGAAGTCTTCTCAATGTTTGGTCATGAGTCGTGAGTTTTAGGGATAAAGGGTATGAAAAGTGTGGGTGATAGCCAAACACGGATGGGCCACCAATTCCTATCTGATTCTTGTACTCTCTTTTGGTCTTCTACTGCAAAATTCTGCGTTTGCCTTATTCATATTTTCGTGTTTGCTTCGCGTTAGACAGAAATTAACCAATCAGCAATCAAGAATAAATAAATGTCGGATAGCGAATGAAGAAAACAAAAGAAATATGAAAATTAAAAAAAAAAAAGGCACGGAACGAGAAAGCCCAATCCGTATGACGATTGACGTTTGTCACAACCTTAAACCAGGCAAATTGGCCATGCAGTTAGTTTCATAAAAATTTTCGCGCTCTGTCAGAGTACCCAACCCACTACGAAATTAGCTTACAAAGTTTAAAGCTTATTAAAATGGAGTAACAAAAAATTCTTTCTATCAGAGATGTTCTAAATTGAATACCAACAGCAATACTAGTAACCATTATATTATACCGTAAAAAAAAAGTTTACGTCGGTACACATCGAACTTTCATACGACATTGTTGTTGTAACAATTTATTTTGCAATTTATTTGCTTATGCAAATAGCAATTGCGGTTGGTGATTAATATCATAGAATGAACTGAATACAGAAGCACAAATGCACAGTAACTGTTCAATTAATTGAACTCGTGTGTGTCGACTAAAAGTGAGCTTAATTTCCTCTAATTATAGCTGCAATAAAAAATGCAGCCGTGCTAGCCCCTATCAAATTGCATTTTATTATTGATTTGCTAACAGATAACGTTGGCATGGAATTGTGTTTATTCAAAAAAAAAAAAAAACTATGAAATTGTTATAAATGTCTTTTACAAATCCATTGAAAGCTATAAATAATAAATGCAGTTGGTAACAATAAAAGTGCAACAAGTCGCGTTCTAGATGATCTAGTAAACGTCAACAGACCAATTTGATGGTAAATTAAATAAAATGCTTCAATTTCTGAACTTTATTATAGCTAGAGGAACAGGTTTCTTCATTTTGATGAGATAATTTAATGGCGCCACAAAGACGTTGAATGTCTCGTGTGATTTCATTCGCTCAACCAAAAGTTACAGCTGCTTCAAAATAAAAACAAAGTTTTTAAGCTTTTCGTTCAAAATAGAATTTTCTCAAACCTGTATAGGGAGGTTCCCAAAGTCGTCATCTCAAATTCATCACGGATCACGCTGCGTCAACAATTTCCGCGCAGATTTCCCGGTCGTCCAACACCAACTGGGAAAAATACCACGACTATGTAGGTATCGACCAGACGACGTTCCACGCAATTGGGCATCAATCGGCGGGCTTTACAGAGTTTTTTGGTAAAAGACTTGAAGATTTTCCCTTACAAAGTGCAGATTGTGCATCAGCAGTTACTTTTTGACCGCCAGGTGCATCCAACCTACACTCAAGCCATCCTGAATTCGGACCACAAGGGAGACAACTTATCATCGAAAATCATCAAAAGCGAGAAGCCCTATTTCCCTCTCTGTTGATATTTTAATATCGCTTCTGGGACACCAAAAATCCGTGTATAACCCACGAAGAGTCATTACACCCGGTAAAATTTACTGCTTGTTGTGTTTTTTTGACGTTGGTAGCGTAGTCTGGCTTTATTTTGTCGAAAACTGATGTAGACAGCTCAACGACTTTCTCTGTCTTTCAATAAAATGAATTCGGAATGAAGAACATGTGGGTTCCAACAGGATGAAGGCTTCATCTGGGAGTCTCCTAATATCTCGTTTTGGCGATATATACTGGCCGGCAAGATCGCATGATTTAACCGTTCCTAGACCTTTTTTCTGGAGTTTTTTGAAGTCTATGACAACAAGCCCCAGACTTTTAAAGCCCTCAAAAAGAATATCCGTCATGAATGCAGGACCAATCGCCAAAAGTTCTGGCAAGAGTGATAGAAAATTGCATATATCGGCCGGCAATGATTATAATTTCTGGCGGCGGCCACTAAGCCGATATCATTTTCAAATTAAGACATCAAATATACACAATCCAAGCAGAGCCAAAGTTTTTCATTTACATTGGACAGAGCCACCTATACACTGTAACAGGGATTACCCAGAGATATATGTATATAAATAAAGGGTGGGGCCGAATACAAGTTTCTTTTTAAAAATGCAATAAAATGAACAAAATTAAATTGTTTCCAAGTATTACGGCTTTATAAGGAAGAGCAATCAAGTGGAACACAACTTCGTTCAAGTGGCTAGCTTCGCAGTAGGGCATTCTGTCACTCAAATTTTCCAAAACCTTATTGATGGTTTCGGGCTGTAGCTTTTGCTTGAATGATATTGGCTTTAAGCGCTTGAATCGTTTCGCGGTTGTTGGCATTACATTGGTCCTTCACAAAACTCCAAAGGGGTCAAATCGCAGCTCCGAGGTGATCAATTGACATCACCAAGACTACTAATAATACGGTTTTGGAATTTGGTGCGCATGGGCTGTGTTGCATGGCGCGCCATCCTGCATGAACCGGAGGTCGTCCATATCTTCAGTATCAGTAAAAATTAAAGTCGGTTAACATGGCTCTGTAACGCCCATCGTTGACCAAAACGTTGTTTTCAGCCTCATTTTCGAAGAAAAATGGTCCAAGGATACCACCACTCAACAATCCTCACGTTCTCGCCTGTGCGCACGACGGGGATCATGAGTGTTGTCCACTAATATACCAGTCTCATGAGCTTTTTGCACAAACTTGCGTACAGCTTTATTTCGGCCAAAAGCACTCACTTTAGATATACATAAGTTTTCAATATTTCCCACAGATGAGTAATTATACAGATAGTCGACTCAGCATACCTCTGTCCCTTTGAACCCGCAAACAATTTTTAAGAATGGAGAAAAAATCCACTCTCAAATGTTCTATCTGTGAATACGGGTGAGCCAGCCAAATAAAGTATGGAGGGGTTGATGTGTCAAAAATATGTCATTTGAGCGGGCAGTTTTGCAAGAATTCCAAATGGCAACAAAAAACAGCTGATTATGGCGGATGCTGCGAAATATTGAGTTAACGTAGTTCAAGTTTAATAGATATTTCAATTGAAATGTTTTTAAAAAAAATAGTCAGGTATATAATAAATAATGAAGTTGTTGCAATTAAATGCGAATATTTTTTGTGTTTACAAGAAATAGTTCTCAATTTTTTATCTGCCTTAAAAGAAACAAACTTGGGTTGTTATATTTTTTCCATTTCGGTTATTAAAGTGAGATAAAATGTATATATTATTTTATAATTGCATGAATATTACTAAATTAGTAATGTTTGGGTGCTAAATATTTATAGTTAATACAAGGTGGCGCGAAAGTAATCCTCCTATCAGAAAATGCTATAAATTGTAGGATTGTCCCCTAATGTCAGTTCTGTTTTGACATTTGTGTAGTAAACACATGCGATATACACGTTAATAAACAATGTTACGCTACACTGCTCCAGAACGCGGAATATTGGTTACTATTTATTTGAGCAATAATCGGTCGGTGACTTTGGCACAACGTGAATTTCGTCGCAGATTTCCCAGCCGTCCAACGCCTACTGGTGAAACACTGCGACGTTTAGCCGCTCGCCTCGAAGAGACTGGCAAACACGAGATGCTGCCAGGCGTGGCAGACCCCGGAGTAGCCATTCTGCAGAGAATATTGCTGCTGTAGCCGAAGATGTCATGGAAGCGCCGTCGACATCAACCGGACGACGTGCCACGCAAATGGGTATCAGTCGACGGTCTTTACAGCGAATTTTGGAACAAGATTTGAAGATGTTTCCGTACAAAGTCCAGACGGTGCATCAGCTGTTAGCTGCTGACCGCCAATCGCGTCTAACATACGCTCAAGCCATCCTTAATCACCACCAAGAGGAAGATGATTTTTCATCAAAAATAAAAATGAGTGATGAGGCCCATTTCCATCTTAGCGGGTACGTAAATAAGCAAAATTTACGCTTCTGGGGCACTGAAAATCCGCGTGTAACCCACGAAGAGCCATTACACCGGCTCAAAGTCACTGTATGGTGTGCTGTTTTCGCTGGAGGAGTCATCGGACCTTTTTTCTTCGAAGAAGTCGCGAGCCAAACGGTTACTGTGAATGGTGAACGCTACAGAGCAATGATCAACGAGTTCTTTTTGCCGCAACTTGATGAATTGGGATTGGAAAACCGACATGCTGAAGGATGCATTTCCCGGGCGCCTAATCCCCCGTTTTGGCGATTTGCACTGGCCAGCAAGATCGCCTGATTTGACCGCTCCAGACTTCTTTTTGTGGGGCTTTTTGAAGTCGCGGGTTTATGTCAACAAGCCTCAGACTCTTGCAGCTCTTAAAGACAATATCCGTCAAGAATGTGAGGACCTATCGCCGGAAGTTTTGGCCAAAGTGATGGAAAATGCCATAAAAAGGGCTCAAATGACAATCAACTGTGGCGGCGGCCATTTACATGACATCATATTCTCGACTTGATGTAAAAAAAATTAAAAGACCAAATAAAAATAATCCACAAGAAGAATCAAAGTTTTTCATTTCATTTTTTTAAATTACAGCCAAAAAACATCGGAAGGTTATTTTTGCGCCACCGTGTAGTTTTGGATTAGTTTTTCATGCATATTAAATTCTTTGGTTGTTTATTATGTTTTTATTGAACATATGAAAGTTTAATATATTTACATACCTACATATTCGGAAGGTTCATATGAGACATATGCGACGAAATAACTTTAAATGCATTTTTAAACACAAACTGTCGACTTGACTATTTCAATTCCAAGATAACAACGTTATTAAATTTATTTCATCATGCTGAACAAATTTAATAGCGTTATTATCTTCAAATTGGAATAGTGAATAGCGGTGAATAAAAAAGCAGTGAATGTATGAAATACTATGTTAAATTATTGAAATGGTCAGTTAACTAATAACGCGTTGCTCATTAATTTCATTAATTGAGCTTTTATTTATTTTACCTACAATTTTAGTAATTTTACAGAATATTTCATTAATTCACTGCTCAAATATTTATCGCACCTTCCATTTAAAAATTATTTAATTTTAATTATTTTACTCGACATTCGACAAATCAACCAACAAAATAATTTAATTATTACTGACAATTTAAAACTGCTAAATTAGTTTAACTACTTATGATAACCCTTATTTTATGTTTAACTTGCGCAACTGCCAAAATGTTTACGAAACTGCTTAAAACTGTTTACCCAAAAAATATGCTTGTTTGGTAAAACTATTATTTTAGTTTACACAATAATTAACCCATATGTAATGGCTCGAAAACTGTCCATTCAAAATTGTTGAAACTTTGTGTGCGAACCAAAAAAAAAATTAGAGTCGTACCTGACCAGGGGTACCGTGGAGATGGTGGTCGAGATTTCGACCAATAGTACCATACGATATACAAAAATGCAAAAGTGAACCAAAAATTCAGAAATTATTTTTTTAATATTTTATTAGATAAATAGATTCGATTATAGAATAAATAAATAAATATGGTAATGGAAAATCGTTATTTTATATGCTGTGGAATGAATTAAAACATTTTGTGTGTAATGCAACATCGCATTTGCTGCACTTGAATGAGGCATGTTTGTGGCAGACACGACAACGATGTTTTTTTGCGCGCTGTGAATGATTCCATGGTCGGTTCTATCGCGGCGAATATCGTCGCGTTCAATGCGACCTTTTCGCTTATTTTGGTTGCATTTGGAGTCTTCGGGATTCCACTTCTCTCTTGGCGCAGAAAGCATTCGGTTACGTAAACACGGAAGTCCAGTTGGCTCATGATGACACATTTTTTCTTCTTCGTGTCTTGATTTATGTGGTCTTCGTGTCTGCGCAGCATACAATTAATTTTCCATGCATTTACCATTGCTGCATCAAATGCATTGGTAAACAATGGCCAGTACCATTTCTTGCCACGAACGCGGATGCGATAATTATTCATTGCATTGTCGAAAAGATCGACACGACCCATGCGCTTGTTGTATGCCTTGAGAATTTGAGGCATTTCCACGGTCGTCATTTTTCGAGTTTTTCGGTCCCAACGCTTTACTTTTTGCATTGGCTCGATCGCTTCGTGGTTGGATGCGACAGTGACGACAGAGTAGTCGTTCCATCGAGCCATCAAAATCTCATTCGTCTTATCGAAGGAGTAGTCCAATGAACTGCGGTTTTTCTTTTTCATTGTTCGAACCTCCATAAGTGTGGCACCGTTGGTTCGATTTTCCCGAATAGTACCGGTGGCGAAATAATGAAGCGAAGCCAGCCGACACATCAATTTATGCGATGTGAAAAAATTGTCGAATGCAACGCAATGTTGCAATGGATTCGCCACATTGCTCATCAGCTTCATTACAATATAATTGAATAATTATCTTCACTCGTCTATCCAATTATATACCTATCCCTACCGCTAATTCCAAACACCATTCTTTCGAATACAATAATATTCCGCGGAATCCCTTTCCGAACGGTCGGACGTTTTATTTATTTAGGACCACTGTCCATATCCCTACCGTCACTCAAAATGGTATATTTATGAGTTTATGACCTTAACCCTTTTCTTGTATGAAATAGGCAATAACGCAAAACAATAGCTAATGACGCCGCGCCGTAACATATAAAGGGTGATTTTTTAAGAGGTTTAGAACTTTTTTTAAAAAAAAAACACAAAAAATTCGAAAAAATGAATGAAATATTTATTTGAATCGATAGTTTGAACCTTGCAATTTAATGTTTAAAGATAATTTCATGCAAATGTTGACCGCGGCTGCGTCTCAGGTAGCCCATCCGCTGAGTCCAATTTTGGCATACTCTTTCACACATATCGGCCGGTATCTCACGAATGAATGCATGGAGGTTGGCTTCCAGTGCGTCAATCGAAGCGGGCTTGTCCCTATACACATTAGCCTTGGCATACCCCCACAAAAAATAATCTAATGGTGTCAAATCGCACGATCTAGGCGGCCAATTGACCGGCCCGAAACGTGAAATTAACTGTTCACCAAACTCGCCTCGCAATTGCGCCATTGTTTCGCGTGCTGTGTGGCATGTGGCACCGTCTTGTTGAAACCACATATCATGCAAGTCAAGAACTTCCATTTCGGGCAAAAAAAAGTTTGTTATCATCGCTCGGTAGCGTTCACCATTGACAGTAACGCTGCGATTCGCATCATCTTTGAAGAATCGTCGCCGAATCGACATTTCGCGGTCTTCTGTCACACTAGCTGATACGGCCGCAATATTTTCTTCAATACGCACAGTACGTAAACGTGTTGGTGGTTTAATGTCCAACAAAGTAAATTTGGTGCGAAATTTGGTCACAATCTTCCGAATAGACTGCTTAGAAGGTCGAGAATGCCGATCATAAAATGGAAGCAGCGCGCGATGAACATTTCGAACCGAGCACGAATTTTGATAGTAAAATTCAATAATTCGCAAGCGTTGTTCATTTGTAAGACGATCCATGGTTAAATGGCAAACCAAACTGAAGCTGTTTGACAGTGACACAAGGTACTAAACACACGTCAGCTGTCAAAACCAGTGTTGCCAAAACCAAACCAGCTAAAAAATCGCGCTTTACTTATCTTATCTCTCAAAGCTGCAGCTAACGCGTAAAAATTATCTTAGGATACTTATTTGAATTGACCTGATGTTGTTTGTCTTACAAGTGTCCCTATGATTTGGAGTGGGTTTCGTGGCATCAACCATCGGAAGCTGAAATAGCGGAAATGTCTTGGCTATAAAGTTTGATCCGATTACAAACCGAAATAAATTTACAGTGCATTTTTGTATATCGCATAGTACTATTGGCCGATATCTCGACCAGCTACCTTCTCCGCCCAACTAGCCCATGACGAAAGATCGCGATTCGTGCCCAAACATTTTTTTTTTGTAAAACAGGCATGGAATAGCTATTGTTTGCGGGCGGTCATTCCGCTGCTGTAATTTTCCTATTTTTCCGGAATATTTCTTTTTATTGTCCAAAAAGGTGTTTTGCAGTTTTCCGTAAAAGACCACGCAAAAATCTAAATCGTGAAAAACGCAAAAACAGGTCGATTAGATATTAAACCAAACTATCGAAACTCATATTCTATCAGGTAGATCGATTTTCTCCCTCGCCTACGGAAAATGACAAAGATATATCGACCAGCCGTTACATATGGGTTAAAAACATTCACCAAAATTTTATTCTTTTGAAAATTCATCACAAATCGTCGCATGTTATTACGATGTTATTGGACACAGCCCAGTTTTGACTTTTAATATGTCAACATGAGATCTTTTCCAAAATGGATTCTTAGGCGCAGAACTGCTATTGTGTGCGTGAGCTGGCTCAATTTGATTTGCATGTAAAATCATATACGAACACAGTACTGTGCCTTTTTGAAGCAAATAAAAAACGATAGGCGGGATAGCCAAAAATCCTTGCAGTCGACTATCTGTATAATTACTCATCTGTGATATTTCCCAAAGTTGTTCAAGCGTAAATCAACTCATTTCGTACCGCGGAGATATGATACTGACTTTCTGTCAAGATTTCGAGCGGGAAACAGCTGTCAGTGTCAAAATAATCTTTGATTTAAAACCAAACCACTAGATGGCCCACCCTGTGTAAATAAACCACAGAGTCGTGTCGAAGGGTTCAGATGTCGTTGTGTCCAGGCAGCACACAGATCATACTGATGCTCAAACTAGTTAACTGTTGAAGGTATTAGGAATGGGAGGTCATTTAGGTCCAATTTATTTAAAATTTTCGATAGCATGAGTCATCAGTTTCAGGCATACATTTTTTCTAGACTTAAAAAGCATATTTATTTCGGACGAATTTATTTCCTTCCTCAAACTGGTAATTTAATTATTTTATTACGATCAAACCTCTGCGAGTTCGCCACAAAACCACCCAAATAGTTTTAAGCAAAAGCAACACTCTGTATTAGCTGAAGCTGTTTATCTTCTTTTTTGATAGCATCTTTTAAATAAATTACAAGCTTCAACGTTGTTCAATTAATCGCATGAGTTCCGTTTGATGATTGGCGTGCCATGATGCCATCATTGTCATTGTAACTTAAATTGATGGCTTTTAAGTTTGTTATATTTTTACAATCATGATAAGTATGGTCTGGTCATTAAAAACTAACAAATGTATTATCTGCTTGGAAAAATCTACATTTGAACAATTAAATATTTTATCAATTTTGAGTAATAGCATTAATACACATGTGGAAAACAAGGGCTGCGAGGGTTTACACAATCAGTCATCGGACATGGTTTCTTTCAACCGTACAAGGTTAATGAAAGATGTTTATAGAATTTTACTGGCAATGATGCAGGTCGCTGTGAAGACGAATAGCAACTGGGAAAAAGCTGTGCACTCAATGTAAGCCCTTCCAAAACGGAACTGGATCGTTTTACCAGGAAATACAAAACACAGCAATTTAAGCTCCCAAAACGCAATGGAGTGGACAATAAACTGAATTGGAATCTTAATGTAGCGAAAAGAATACAAAAATAAGCTTATAATGCCCTTTTTATCTGCAGAAGAACTTAACATAGGGCTTAAAACCTGCTACGGTGCACTGGCTATATACGATGGTGGTAAGGCCCATGCTGAATATGGCGCACTAGTATGGTGGAAACCAGCAATAAAGAAAACGATCTACGGCAAACTGGTGGAGGTTCAGAGAACGGGTACGCTCCTAACCGCCTCAACGTCAGCTCTGGGCACCCTTCTGCACCTTACACCATTTGATTTACAGATCGAACAACATGCTGGCAACAGTGCGATAAATCTCACTAGTTTGGGACTTTTCAAGAGTAGTAGTTTCGGACTTACATGGTATGGTTCTAGGGGAGCTACTCCCAGGTAATCCAATTATATCAGATGAAATCCCTTTGTCGACTTCGAAATTCGAAGAAGAAGGATTCGCAAAGAAACGCAATGACCTGGTCGAACGAAATTGCGATTTTTACTGATGGTTGGAAAACAGCGGAAGGAACGGGTTCTAGTATCTTCTCAGAGGTTCCGAAACAGAGAATTCTGACACAAGCAGGTCCTTCCAATCAGAGTTCCTAGCTGTCCACAGGGGGGCTGAGCAAATGCAGATAAGATCTGTGTCCGGAAGGGATATCGCCAACTACATCGATAGCCAGTTCGCACTCAAATATCAATCAATGGAATCACCAAACATCAATGCGGAACCAGGACACTGCGGTATTGAGGGAAATGAGCTGGCGGATGGGCTTGCAGTAATAGGAGGGCTACTACGTTAATAGTGAGGCTGCAGACATCAAACCTCTCCTCTGCATAATAAAGGACACTATTGAGGAAAAATACATTAGGTCTGGCAATCTAGGGTGGATAAGTCTTGAGGCTCTATGGCCACTTTTCGATAGTAAAAGACTTATGGAGTTAAAAAAAAATTAGCAGATATAAGTTTAGTACATAAATAGGAACTCTGACAGGACACTGTCTGCTGCGGAATCGCAATGGGCCGGCTTTGGTGCCTAGTTTGTGCGATGATTTCGTTTTCACGACACCCCTATTTAAGCTAACCTAACCTTCATTGGCAGGTCATCAGAGTAAGTGGAGTTGTTGAACTTTTGAACTGGAAAATTGAATTTGTTCTGCATTAACTGGAGGAGGGTTCACTCCTTTCTCTACCATTTAGCAGCTTCTTCTAGTTCCGATTGCGGGACTCTTCGATTTCCTTAGATAGCCAGGTAGATTGCGAATCCTACCTCCTGGCTCCATACTCGAAGCACTTGGAGATGCACATATTGCCATACCTATGGTGGTCTCGCCAACCTCCGTGATGGTGTTTGCATTCGTGGTTGGTAAGAGTTTCTAGCTCAGGCGCTGTCAGTTACCTCAGCTACTCCATCCTGGGGCCTCCAACGTTAAATTTATTTTTCTATGCAGTTTGACCATCTGGAGAGCACCAGGTTGCTTTCGTAGCCTTGTGAAGCGATTGACTGCGAAAATGTCTTACGTGGAAGCTTATCCGCGAAATATGTTGTTCTTACCGATTTGAACGTTAGGCACTTCCGTCCAGGAGGCCATAAAACTCCTCCTTGATTGGATCTTCAGCTTTATCGGTAGAGGGCGTGTGCAAAAATTAATATGGTGTTCTAAGCGGATTACTACTGAACCCATCCAACGTATCTCTTGGACCGCGGAAATATCTGCCTTATTAGCAACGGCCGTAGCATTTGTCCGCCATATTGACCTTTCATTAACTCAAAATGGGGTGGGTCCATATCTGAGGCTGGTTTGTCTATCATAATTTAGTTTTTCTATGTTGTAGGGAAGATACCTCGGCATATTCCATCTTCCTTCTATAAATATGTTAACAGCTCTTAATCACTACATTTCAGAACATGTCCTTAGCAACAAATGGAACCATTGCAACCAATGGCACTAACGGAACCAATGGTGTTCCCACTCCATCCGAGCCAGAGGTTATTATCAACAAATTTGTAAATGTGCCAGATTGGGTGAAGCAAGAACTCTTCACTAGTGTCCTGAAAAGTGACATAGGAGATTATGTGAAAATTGTAAGTTTCACTGTTGGACCGGCATTGAAGCCTGGCGAGAACTTTGTGTCAGTAATGTTGCGAGTAGCTATTGAAGTTCAAGTTACTGGTAAGTGGTGAACCATGTAAGCTTTGAAAAAACAAACTATTTAATGTCCTCTATTTTTAGATGATGGCCCAATCAAAACTGTTTCCTACATCCTCAAGACGAACCACTCGGACCCAAGCACGGCTGCATTCCTCGACGTCCTAATGCTATTTCCCAAGGAGCAAATAATGTACGAATCCATTATTCCCAAGTTTGAATCTCTTTTCAAGGAAGCTGGAAAATCCATCTCATTTGCTCCGAAATCGTTCAAGTTCGAAAAGACTCCACCAGTCGATTATGTCCTTCTGGAAGATATCTGCAGGAAGAGTTTCCGTAACGCCAATCGTCTCAACGGGCTGGACATGCTGCACATGAAGCATGTCCTCACCAAGTTGGCAGAATTTCATGCTGCCTCCGCATGTCTTCAAGAACACAACGGCAACTATTCGGACAAATTTACAAGTTCCATTTTCACGGAGAAAAACCGACAAATCCTTCAAACTTTGAATAAGCCCGATGTGTTCTTGGCAAACCTTAGGAAATGGAAGAACTGTGAGCAATATGCTGATAAGTTGGTAAGTAAGGACATGCACTTATTGAATGGAATCTGTTACCGAGGGATTTGTTTTTGTTTTTAAGGCCGATTTGGGCAGCTATGTTGTGGACAGAATTATCCAAGCAGCAAAGTTCAACAGTAGCGAGTTTAATGTCCTCAATCATGGGGACTTGTGGAGCAACAATATCATGTTTCAATACGATGCTTTTGGCAAAATAAAAGAGACTTATTTTATTGATTTCCAAATTGGAAAGTATGGAAGCCCCGCTTATGATCTTTACTACGTCATCCTTACTTCGGCACAATTGGACATCAAGTTGGCACAGTTTGACTACATGGTGAAGTTCTATCATGACAATTTGATTGAGAATTTAAAGTTGCTGCAGTACCATCGTCCGTTGCCAAAGTTGAGGAACTTGCACATGGCGTTACTTAAGAATGGACTTTCAGGTAGATTGTTGCGGTACCTTTTTTGTTTTTAAAAATCAAGCTTATATTCTGAAATCGTTTTAGCCTACTCAATTGTCTCGAAGATCCTTCCTGTGGTTATATTGGACATAAGCTCATTGGATACCATTGATGCTGATGATGATGCCAAAATGTATAAAAATCCAAAGTATGTTCAGGCAATGGAAGCCATCATGCCGTGGCTCGACAATAGGGGTCTATTAGATTTTAATTAGAGTTCGATTGATTTTCAAAATAAATTTAATCATTCTGCATTTGTGTATCTAAGTATTGTTCCAACTGATTATTCTTCCAATGTAAGTAAAGTCTGCGTCTTTAACGTTCTTAAATGTTAAATGAGGCAAAGCTAATTAGGGTTATTTCAGGCATGCCGCCCTAAGACACAAACCACCACGATCACGTTTGCAGCGATCGATTCTTTATAGCTAATTTTGTGCCATTCTTTTGCATGTATCCGTACCAGTGTGGCTTTCGGCCCGGCAGATCAGCTGTACACCAAATCTTCACACTAAGGCAAATCCTGGAAAAGACCAACGAGTTTCAAGTCGAGACACACCATCTCTTCATCGACTTTAAAGCCGCATATGACAGCATTCATCGTCAGGAGCTTTTTGTGGCGATGGCCGAATTCGAGATCCCGTCAAAACTGATCCAGATGTGTCGCATGACACTAGATAACACGCGATGCAATGTGCAGTTCGGCAGCAGCTCATCTGAACTCTTTCAAACATCCAACGGATTTCGGCAAGGAGATGCGCTGTCGTGCGATTTCTTCAATCTTGTTCTTGAGGAGATAATGCGCAGGGCAGGTGTCAACACGGAAGGCACTATCTTCAACAGATCAATACAACTGCTGGGGTATGCGGACGATATAGATATCATCGGTCGATCCCAGCGTGCCGTTGTAGAGGCTTTCACGGCTATTGAAGAACCGGCCTTGAAGTGAATGTGGACAAGACTAAATATATGTTACCAACAAACAAACAATCATCTGTCCACCGACTAGGACAAAATGTCACTGTTGATAGCAGCAACTTCGAGGTAGTTAAGGAGTTCGTCTACCTCGGGGTAAACATCAACTCCACAAGTGAAAGCTTAGTGGAGATCCGCCGAAGAATTACCCTAGGAAACCGCTGCTACTTCGGTTTGGCAAACGATTATCGGATGAAATTATCTGATAGGTAGATCGCGATCGCGTGTGCTGCAAATATCCTTATAAGGAAAAGACTTAAAGATTCTATCTTGTAAATATGCTCAGATAGCCAAGCTGCTATGAAAGCCTGCTCTGCTCTAAAATTGTGCGAGAGACCATATACAAGCTGAACAGGTTGGGCAGAGTTCCCGGTCATACTGGTATTCAGGGTAATAGTACCTGACGCTCTTGCCAGACGGGGCTCATTGTTAGCCTTTATTGGCCTACAACTATCGATCAATCCACAAAAGTGAAATGATTGAGATTTTACGTCTACAACAGTCCAAAACCCAACAGGTGACTTACGAACCTTAACCGGTCTTGTCACTGGTTTTAGTCCTCTCAACGGGCATCTCAAACCTATCAGACTTAGAAACTCCGGTCTGAACGGCATCACACTTTATCTGTAAATGTCCAAAATCGGGTGTGGTTCCGGATACGAAGGAATTGAGGGAAATGAAAAAGTTGACGAATTGGTTAACCGAGCCATTCTGTCCAATAAACAAATCACCTATAAATCTGAAATTAAAAAGAAGGGAGCACAAAATTTGCATCTCTTATTGGGAAAGCATTCCAGGCTTTAGACAGACCAAAAAGCTTATACAGCCGGTCAGAAACGATGCCAAAAAGATACTGTAGCATGTACCTTGTAAATATGTATACAAGATGATCTGAATCTGATTAAGCTAGCCAAACACCCCGCTTTGCCAAAAGCACTGGCAAGTTCAGTAATCAGTTCAGTTGTGATCTAACAGTTCTGTGGGAAGTTGGACCACTAGGTCTAAGTGCTTGCTGGCTTAGGACAACTCCTCCCTAAATATAAACAAACATACATATTGCTTGTGGCCCAGACTCCGCTTTGAGGGAATTTTTTTACTAAGATTAGCTGACATTACTTTCATTTTATCTTTGACTTTGACGTTTGGAGCAGTGCTGTAGTTTTTCAATTTCAAAGAGAACTAGACTGTGGATTAACCCATAAAGATGTTGGTATCGGAACTTCTTTAGTTGTTTTGTTGATTTTTTCCTTGGATTGTGAGGACGGCGGATTCCTTTGTTTCCTTATTAAAATTTTAAATAAACAAATTAGCTGCAGCATAACGAGAGGTGCGATCAGATGGTCATCCGGATGACAGCCTGACTATGACGTAGAATTTGTCCTAAAGTGGTCGTCTCATTTCAAATAAACAAGTTTTCTGACGTCAGCATGTCAACCGGATGACAAGTTTGGATGACCGTCTGATCGCACCTTAATGGCTGGTCTACCATGCAGGATAAGTGAGATGCACAATACTAAAAAGTCTACTGCGTGACACGTATTTTGGTCGGTGATGTTAATTTGCGTGGTAGCAGCCGAATGCAGACTGTTTTATCTCTCATCTCACTCTTACATCTTTAAAATCATTGACGGCAGAGATCTCTCTCTCTCTCTCACTAATCTCGTGCAAAACTGCATGCGTGGCCAGGTAAACCAGCCATAACACTAGGAAAACTGCATTGTCTATGCCCATTCGAAAATGAAACGTCATGAAGGGTGTTTGACATTGGCAATGGATTAGAGAAGTGCATTTATTACTCGAAATAGAGATGTGCAAATTAGCTATTAATGCAACGAATGTTTGTTACCAAGTTGTAAGAGAAGGACAATTTTTGTTTAACTTACTTATGCAAATCAAGAAACAACTATTTGCCAGACCCAAATGACGGGACAAAAAATTCACTAGCCACCCCTATCCCTTTCATTCTTTTATAGATTTTCTACGAATTAATTAAAAAATTTTTGTTTTTGTATACATCTCATTTAAACATGAAACTATTCGCAGTATTTTTCTATTCTAAATCGTTATCTAGATATCTCTTCAGATTAGCATTTACAATTATGTGGGGTGCATACCCACCTACGATATTGAATCCAAGGTTTGCTTACGAAGACCTAAGTCGGAGAGCAAATGCATTTTGAATATTTAAACACACACCGACAATTTGCTAATCGGGTTTTAGTGCATCATTTACTTAGTAACTAAGCCGATTGGTCATAAATATTTAAACACAGTCGCATAGTAAAGGCAATTTATCTTGTATAGAGGCTGAACACATTTGTAACTAGCTGCACAACAAGTTCAAATGCATTTTTGTAAAATCTACACTCTACAGTATCACATTGGCATTTGAATATCTCGGATGTCAGTTACTGTAGAGTTTTCATTAAAAATCAATTCAATTTATTTATAGTAGCTATCTAGTTGTTAGTTGTTTGCGTGGTAAGTGAAGTTTATTTATGATAATAATTGAGTGACATAAATTGACCTAACCAAACTAACCAAATGTTTGTATCCAAAAATATGAAAACAATTTAAAAGTATCTAGATTTTAATAGCTTCCTCTAACGAACTTGGACTTGAACTTAGACTCGATGACGTTTATCAAGTTAATTACTGTCATCTCCTGCAGGTGCCTACAAGATAATGAAAATTGCAAATCATGGTCAAACATGCATTGAATGATTTAACGCTTTAGATGTGTATACATGTGGATGAGGTATAGGTAAAATACCATTAGCAGCGTATCTGATTTGAAACTGACCGAGGACTGGCACCTGATGCCATAACTAAAGCTAAACCTATCAACGCTGCTGAGTTGTCGTAGTCAGTGGTTGTTAGTTTACTACTCATATAATAGGTGAATGTGTATCTAAGAGGTTCGCATTGCAGTACGATTACGCTGGGTTACTTCAACTTACAAACAGTAGGTAGTTACAAATTGTTTAAGTATACTGTAAAGCTCGGTGAGAACAAACTAAATATATTTGATAAGTGAAATTCTGAGCTCAAACTTGACTTAAATCATTATGGGACCTTGTAGGAGTCTTAATTAGATTTTTAAAGTTAATTTTTCATAGTTGGTTAGGTAAGGTCAGGTTAACTGTGTTGACTATAGGAAGATCAGTCTCTTGCTTGCCACGGTTATGGCCTCCCTTATTGGTTCTTCTCTCCGCTCGTGTCTACTGAATTTTGTCAAGTCATCCAGACGTTTCCAGAAACATTTAAGGACCAGAGAGTGAGACATTTGGCAATTCATCAATGCCTTGGAAGAAGAAGCTTCCAAGTGTTCTGACTCTGGCAGTGACAGAAGGGTTTCCTCGTGGAGTTCCTTATCGCCGCAGCCTCTACAAACGTCGTCATCCTTGAGATTTAGTTTCATCATGTTTCTTAGGAAATTATGGTCAGCGGTGCTCTGTCGTTCTGTAAAAGGTTGTTAGTTCGGTTCTTATTATCAGAAATCGATTGAAATGAAATCAAAATCGAAATTGCAAGTCGAGTGAAATAATTTTCAGTGTTATATATTTCGGCAGATTTGGTAACTTCGAATTTTTTTCGAGATGTGAAATTTGCCACATATTTAAAAAAGTGTTTTTATTTTGGGAAATAGTTTGCTGGTTAATTATTTAGTTGTTCACGCGTTTTAAAGTAAAATTAATGAGTGCTGTGTTAATTGCTGCGAGATTGCAGACTGAAAGGTTTAAATTAAACAAAAGAAAATATAAAAAGATGAGGGCTGAGAGATATAAATTGGAGATGGATTTGTTCTGCAAATTGTGGTACCTCACCTTGAGCAATATTTAATTCCGTGTTCTTGGCGCGTTTTCTTGGCGAAGAGAATTTCCAAAGGTCAATCGGAAAAGATGCTAACGTCGCTTTGGCGCGAAGCACTGTATTAAAAAATTTGGAAAAAAGTGCGATCGATTTTGGAGAATCGAATTTGTTTTTTCCATCCACTCAAATTTTATCACAAAATTCTGTGACACTCGATCTCTTCTTCTAAAACCTCTTCGAAGATCTTTACTTGATTAAAATTTAATTTCTTACTCTGTTTGGCATCATCCCACATCGAATGACATAGATGGCTTTGACTTCACTTTGAAATAGACAACATCGAATTTCCCTTGTAGGATTTCGAAAAATATGAAATCGAAATCGGTTAAAGTGAAATGTCGAACACACAAATTCATTTTCGATCGATTTCGATTTCATTTAGAGTGAAATGTGGAACATAGCTGTATATTCCATTCCGGCCATAGTTTCCGTGATAAAAAATAAAATCACAACCTCAGCTATGACCGGAGGGTCTGATCGAATTGTGTATATTTAATTCCGCAGACCGTTCCACAATCCATCTCTGTATATGAACGTAGATTTCATCCATTGGTTCATTCAACTTGATATGTCTGCAATGGGAGCGACCTCTAAAGGCTATTTCTAGATCCTACCACTACAGCCAAATGGTTGAATCCAATGATACCAAAACTTTAGCTGCGTTAAAAATCTCTTCCACTTGCATCAAGTTCAAGAATGGTTTCTAATGGAAGCCTGGATGAAAGTAATGTGACAAAGTAAGTCGTTGTTTGGTGGTCTTCTAGCCAATGTATTGTAAAGTTGAACCATTGGAAGTTTTCTCAGGACCTGAGCCTAGATCTAGCATTGTCAGGATTTGCCTACTGGGTCTCCTGTTGACCCAATACTCTTTAAAAATCTCTTCCACTTTCATCAAGCCTGGATGAAATTAATGTGACAAAGTAAGTCGTTGTTTGGTGGTCTTGTAGCCAATGTATTGTAAAGTGTGCGTAAGGCCTCAATAAATCCCTTAACAACTTCTAAGTTAGTTCTGCAACTCAAGAACTCCTTGAAGATTGAGCAAGACTGGGAACACTTGAGTACATACTGAACCGTTGGAAGTTTTCTCAGGACCTGAGCCTAGATCTAGCATTGTCAGGATTTCCATTGCCTACTGGGTCTCCTGTTGACTCAATATTCTTTAGATACATTCTTCGGACTACAGGCAAACCAAACTAGTTGTACCGAATGCCAGTGGTAGGTCTGTCTGCATTTTCGCTATCACTCGTGAGAACAGACTGTAGGCGAAAAATATGCATTCTGACGAACCACCATTTTCCTAGAAATGACCCTAATGTGCTTCAGTCATGAAAACATCTGCAACGTTTGTGAAGAGAGTGAGGAATGCACGGAGCATTTTCAAGCTTTGGCTTTGCTAATTTTTAAACACTCAAACTATTGGAAGGCAACTGGAAATGGTATCACTAGACAAAGAAGCAGGCAGCAAAAGCTGAAAAAAACCACCCTCATTGCAGCTATACGAGCTGAGTCAAACGAAAGCAAATGAAGTGTGATTGGCTAATTGGCGCCCATCAGTCTATCGAACGATGAACATGTTTTGTATCAGTCTATCCCATATTTTCAATTCATTTTAGAATCTTTCGCATTTAAAACTCGAAGGATTGAGTGCCTTCTAAAATTTAAAATAAAATTCAAGGAAAGATGAAACGTTCGGGTCGGGTTAATGTATTTATTAATGTTCCCCTCTGGGGATTGAACCTACACCGCTCCATTCACAAGCTATTACATCAATAAATTATGTTTCAGATACTGGAGTCTAAAATGCCGCCAAACAACACATCCGAAAATCCCAATGAGAAACTTGAAATCCCCGCATGGATAAACGAAAGCTACTTTCGGCAAATTTTGGTCAACGATTACCCTGACTTCCAAAGAATAATAAAATTTACCCCAAATGCTGCCACAGGTCCTGGTGAAAATTTCACATCGATCATGGTGCGGGTCTACATCGATATCGAGTTGAAAGGTGAGCTTAAACATTCACTCAAAAATAATTTAACAAAAATAGAAGTATACCTCAAACAGATAGCACCGAATTGCAAGCTTCTTACATTTTGAAAACCATGCTTGGAGGCACGTCCGCAGTTGACAAAGTGCTGAACAGCATGAACTTGTTCCCCAAAGAGCGAGAAGTTTACCAATCGATCTTACCCCAGTTCGAGAAACTCTATGCCGACTCCGGGAAGACTGTTCACTTCGCACCGCGGTGTAAATTTGTTGAGGAAACTCCCGAAAGAATCACCATCGTCATGGAAGACTTAAAGCCGAGAAAATTTCAAAATATTGATCGCCGTTTCGGCTTCGATCTGGCACACATTACAGAGGTTCTCAAGAAGTTGGCCGAATTCCATGCAGTGTCTGCCGTTCACTACGAACACTTCGGGCCGTATTCGGAATCCTTCCAGCAATCCTTTTTCGGTGAAAAGAATCATGAGTATAGGAAAAAGTACAGGGAGCGAAAACGACAATTATTTCTGGATTCATTGACCGAGTGGGGTGATTGCGAAAAATACGTCGACTTATGGGTATCTATCTTGCATTCATATCTATAGAAGCCCAAAATTTAGATATCTATTTCCGTAGCCAGCTCAAAATGAAGTCACCTCATGGTTTATTAAGAACCAATACGGAAGTCCTAATGAGCTGCTCGTCCTGAACCACGGTGATTTGTGGTCAAACAATATAATGTTCAACTATAATGAAGACGGTGAGATAGATGAGACACTCTTTGTGGATTTTCAACTCTGCCGATGGGGATCGCCGGCACAGGACCTTTATTACATGATAACAAACTCGGCGGGCTATGACATACGTGTGAATGAATTTGACAGGTTATTAAGGATATACCATGAGAATTTAGCTGAAAATTTGAAGCTACTTAAATTCACAAAACCAATTCCGTCACTTAAGGATATTCACATTGTAATGATTAGGAATTCATTGTGGAGTGAGTTATAGAATGGAATTTTGTTTTGTGGATATTTGGTAAAGCTTTTTGCTTTTTAGGTTTTTTTACAGCGACACAGTTCATGTCAGCGATTTTATTGGATCCGATGGATAATATCAACATAGAAAATTATTTAAATGATCCTGTGTTCCTGAAGGCGACTTTGATGAATCCGCGATTCGTGAAAGCAATGAAACAACTGTTGCCATGGTGGGAAAATCGTGGTGTTTTTCAAATTGATGATTAAAAAATGGTGTCTAGATTGTATGAAATTTGTATACTTTAAGATTAGAAAGGAAATAAAATAAACAAATTTTGAGGTCGCTGTGGACCTGGATTTTAACCAATTAGCGTGGTCTGTGGCAAACTGCCTCCAGTAGTGTATTCAAAGTGGTTTGAGGTGCCTTTATGCGACGATTGCTTTCCTGGATAAGAAGAGTCGACCACACCAAATATCTTAAGAACAAATTTGCATCTGCTTTAGAAAGAGTTCATACTTCATATACATAGAGCAGGACTTACGTGCCTTCTTAGTCATTAGTATAGTACCGATATTCGCACCTCCTTTGTTGGTTGTAAGGCTCACGTACCGCTCTCGTCATTTTCTGCAACGCTGCTTTGTAGGCGGATAACCCTCAACCTGGCATGCTAGGCCCTTTTTAAGGAACCCTTGGCCTAAAAGAGCTAGTATTCCAGAGACAGTAACCCGCTTTGGGAATGTTTGTGCTACATTTGGCCCAATAAGGCTTAATTCGCCACCAAGTATATTCCATTATCCTGGCTTAGTGTTGATGATCCCTGCACGCGGAGAAAAAGCAGTTCAAAATTCATCTTAATCGCGGTATGAGCCACCTAGGTCCTAAGGTCGTTTTTATCCTGATAATTTTCAAGTTAACTTGCCTTAAGTCCCTAAAGTAAATCAGGGACCGAATTACCGCATCAGCTAACGAGCAATGCGTCACTGAATACTCCCAGTTTGGCATTACTGCTTTGGCATCGAGTTCGAGTTTGATTGACTTGACAGTGATGGTGTATTTTTTGGCCCTTTTTTATCGTTTGGGCGTGACACACCCCCAAAAGTTTGGAGAATGAGATGCAAAGTGGTACCAACATTTCTTGAGTGGTAAGTTGAAATTCATAGAAAAAAACGTGAGCGGTACCTGCCGCCTGCGGAAAGAGGATTGAAATCCCTTAATCCCACGTAGCGTGGCACCCAGGAACTTTTGCCATGAGAAAAGTACCTTAAGCTTATCTCTTTGTCTTATACCATCTTAAAGTCAGGAGTAGGCCTTCAAAGATTTTAGGAATACCTTATCCTATCAATAAAAAAGTTAAGACTACCGATCAAGGTACACAAAAACTCTAATCATTCTTTGTGGATTTCGAGGCATCATAGACCGCAACTCTTTGTTTTACAGCATGGGCATGTCAATGAAATATGGACGTTTTATTCAAGAGATACTGGAGCAGCTCAATACAGGGACGTATTATCGGAATGGTTTGAATCGTGTTCTGGAGTAAGTCAGGGTTCCTCTGTACGACCAAGTTTTTTCGCACTCTTCATTGAGGATATAGTAGACTTCTTGCCAGGAGGAAGAGTATTGGTGCTATTGGTCTACTCTCCAGAAGCTTTGTAGCTTATGATCAACCGCCTTAGTAATTACTGCATTTTGTGCAAATTAATTGTCAATCTGAATAAATCCAAGGTAATGGTAATCAAAAAAGTAGAAGGCAGAGGCGAAAAAATTGAAGTTGTGAAGAAATAAAAAATTTTAATATAAATGCTCATCTCGAGGAAAAGCTGGTAAAATCAAAAACAGCTATCAATTTAGCACGGAGGAGATGCTTTAATAATAAGTACATTGCTAGTGCTAAATATAAAGTTTTTAAAGCGGTGTCGGAGTGCATCCAAGTATGGGGTTGGAATAAATATCTGAATCTGTCAACAAACTCGTTTAGATATTAATAAAATTATTTTAGCGACCTTTAGTTTCAAAGGCATGAACCCTGATGTGGTTTCGTTTTACGAAGACACTAAAACTCCAAGTGGATTATGTAGCAAAGGTGCTTAGCATGCAGGATTATCGACTTCCAAAATTAGGCGCCTTAAAAGCTATACAAAGTAAAACTGGATGGCACAAGGAGTGTTCACATTAGCTCGAAATCAGCTTTATAAGATCATCGAAGTAACCGATTAACAGGCTAAGTCACGGTATTTAGAGGCAGCCGAGGGATTGTTACACCGAACTATCTAAAGCCGCTTGAACCATAATTTGTTACAGAAAAATTATTTTAGAGACAATAACAGCATTGATGAAATAGCGATGATCTTGAGACTCCGGGAAGAACTTTAACAACTTAATTATGTACCACACAGGGAAGATCTACGTCAACTATGCAGCTTGTGTTACTTAACAGAAAGGGAAGCTACTCATCATTTCATTGTCAGGTGTCTAATTTTGAGAGAAACGAGAAGAAATATCTCGGTGAGCGATACCCTCTCAGAGAATCAAGTCATAACACTCCTCAACGGTGTTAATTTTCCTAGTTTATTCAAGGATTGTAAAATATGGAGAGAATATTATCAGGCAACTTTTGATAAATTTTAATTCATTTTATTTTGTTAACATAAATTTTTAATTTACGAGTAAATCTTCCCTCCATTTAAACGACGATGTTGTGATCAGAATTATAGGGATCACAACCTTTCCACTTCACTGCATTCCTACTGGTCTGCCTGTGGGGCTCGACGGTTCGACCTCAAAAAATATCTCCAAGCCCCCCTATTTTGAATCACTTCATCATTGAGGCCAATCAAATGCTCGTGTTTCTGCATTTGTGTGATCCAGGTGGTATCAGAGGCAGGCCTACTCTTTAACGCGATTGAAAAGTAACGTTGATTGACAATAGGCCCTAGCGAGGTATCCGTCGGAACGGAAAATTCTCCGATTTGCTACGATTCGGAGGATTTTAGCTTCGAGATATTCTTCGGAACATCTGTTCGGAACATTGTTCCAATAAATAAATAACGCACACCTACGATCTACGTTGCAGTGCGATGAAGTGCATTTTCAGTGACATTTGTGACAGTTGTACACCATTTTTTGTCCGATAGCCTCCGATAGCCTCCAACAGCAAGTGGTTGCGGAATTTTCTTCCGATTTTCAGCTGAGTAGTGAAAAAATGTAAACAACAGAAATAAAAGAAAATAGAAAAGTTAATTGCTTAACTTTGTTTTCAGGGCAATAGCAAATAAGAAAACAAGCAACGGGCAATTTGAACTTCTGGTGAGTTTTATGTACATAGGAGACACCAGAAGCTTTTGCTGTATTTTGGGACGAAGTTTCTGACCAACTAGTATTTTTTTAGCAACTAAGTGCGAAATTTTTTTTTAAATCTGTAAGTAAACTCCAAGTTTTCCAAATATAAGATCTGTAATAGGATAACTTATGCCTCATCAGCTAGATCTTTATCTTACTTTTGTTTCTCGATATCTTCGTTTTTTTTTTTCTAATTTTGTTGATTCTGTTTGCATAAATAAAGGTGCGATGTCCATTTTTGATTGTTTTTAAAACATATGTTCAAACATTGGGATGGCTATTTCTATTTATCGATTCAATATATTTTGAATGTGAATATCGGTAACTCGAAAATTAGTTTCTTACTTACGGTAGTAAGCTTATTGGCATACTTTCTTGTAAAGGGTGATTTTTTAGCTGGTTTGGTTTTGGCAACACTGGTTTTGACAGCTGACGTGTGTTTAGTACCTTGTGTCACTGTCAAACAGCTTCAGTTTGGTTTGCAATTTAACCATGGATCGTCTTACAAATGAACAACGCTTGCAAATTATTGAATTTTACTATCAAAATTCGTGCTCGGTTCGAAATGTTCATCGCGCGCTGCTTCCATTTTATGATCGGCATTCTCGACCTTCTGAGCAGTCTATTCGGAAGATTGTGACCAAATTTCGCACCAAATTTACTTTGTTGGACATTAAACCACCAACACGTTTACGTACTGTGCGTATTGAAGAAAATATTGCGGCCGTATCAGCTAGTGTGATAGAAGACCGCGAAATGTCGATTCGGCGCCGTTCCCAGCAGTTAGGCCTTTGTTACAGCACTACGTGGAAAATTGCGGAAGGATTTGGGCGTAAAGCCTTTTAAGATACAGCTGGTTCAAGAACTAAAGCCAGCCGACCTACCACAACGCCGAATTTTTGGTGAATGGGCTCTTGGAAAGCTGGCCGAGGATCCGCTTTTTTATCGAAAAATTGTGTTCAGCGATGAGGCTCATTTTTGGTTGAATGGGTACGTAAATAAGCAAAATTGCCGCATTTGGAGTGAAGATCAGCCAGAAGCATTGCAACAGCTACCAATGCATCCCGAAAAAGCCACTGTTTGGTGCGGTTTATGGGCCGGCGGCATTATTGGGCCATATTTATTCAAAGATGATGCGAATCGCAGCGTTACTGTCAATGGTGAACGCTACCGAGCGATGATAACAAACTTTTTTTTGCCCGAAATGGAAGTTCTTGACTTGCATGATATGTGGTTTCAACAAGACGGTGCCACATGCCACACAGCACGCGAAACAATGGCGCAATTGCGAGGCGAGTTTGGTGAACAGTTAATTTCACGTTGCGGGCCGGTCAATTGGCCGCCTAGATCGTGCGATTTGACACCATTAGATTATTTTTTGTGGGGGTATGCCAAGGCTAATGTGTATAGGGACAAGCCCGCTTCGATTGACGCACTGGAAGCCAACATCCATGCATTCATTCGTGAGATACCGGCCGATATGTGTGAAAGAGTATGCCAAAATTGGACTCAGCGGATGGGCTACCTGAGACGCAGCCGCGGTCAACATTTGCATGAAATTATCTTTAAACATTAAATTGCAAGGTTCAAACTATCGATTCAAATAAATATTTCATTCATTTTTTCGAATTTTTTGTGTTTTTTTTTAAAAAAAAGTTCTAAACCTCTTTAAAAATCACCCTTTACTAAGTATGAAATGCCTCTCTCCTCTCGGCATATACAAGGTGGCGCGAAAGTAATCCTCCTATCAGAAAATGCTATAAATTTTGCGATTGTCCCCTAATGTCAGTTCTGTTTTGACATTTGTGTAGTAAACACATGCGAAATACACATTAATAAACAATGTTACGCTACACTGCTCCAGAACGCGGAATATTGGTGACTATTTATTTGAGCAATAATCGGTCGTTGACTTTGGCACAGCGTGAATTTCGTCGCAGATTTCCTAGCCGTCCAACGCCTACTGGTGAAACACTGCGACGTTTAGCCGCTCGCCTCGAAGAGACTGGCACAACACGAGATGCTGCCAGGCGTCGCAGACCCCGGAGTAGCCGTTCTGCAGAGGATATTGCTGCTGTAGCCGAAGATGTCATGGAAGCGCCGTCGACATCGACCAGACGACGTGCCACGCAAATGGGTATCAGTCGACAGTCTTTACAGCGAATTTTGGTACAAGATTTGAAGATGTTTCCGTACAAAGTCCAGACGGTACATCAGCTGTTAGCTGCTGACCGCCAATCGCGTCTAACATACGCTCAAGCCATCCTTAATCACCACCAAGAGGAAGATGATTTTTCATCAAAAACAATCATCAGTGATGAGGCCCATTTCCATCTTAGCGGGTACGTAAATAAGCAAAATTTACGCTTCTGGGGCACTGAAAATCCGCGTGTAACCCACGAAGAGCCATTACACCCGCTCAAAGTCACTGTATGATGTGCTGTTTTCGCTGGAGGAGTCATCCGACCTTTTTTCTTCGAAGACGTCGCGGGCCAAACGGTTACTGTGAATGGTGAGCGCTACAGAGCAATGATCAACGAGTTCTTTTTGCCGCAACTTGATGAATTGGGATTTGAAAACATGTGGTTCCAACAGGACGGTGCACCGGCACACACTACTCGTGCCACAACCGACATGCTGAAGGATGCATTTCCCGGGCGCCTAATCTCCACAAGCCTCAGACTCTTGCAGCTCTTAAAGACAATATCCGTCAAGAATGTGAGGACCTATCGCCGGAAGTTTTGGCCAAAGTGATGGAAAATGCCATCAAAAGGGCTCAAATGACAATCAACTGTGGCGGCGGCCATTTACATGACATCATATTCTCGACTTGATGTAAAAAGGTTATCGGAAGGTTATTTTTGCGCCACCTTGTATAAGTTTATAGTACTGCAAATACAAATATGCGTCGACATATATCGGCTTTTCGATATATCGGTAAATTTTGTACATTCCTATCAGAATCTAACATTTGTCGCATGTCAAATCAAAGCGTCGTCTCATTTTATTTATTGTTTTCTGAAATGGGATACCTCGAATGTAATTAGGGTCGTCGACAGAGTACGCGTTGCGGAAAACTTCTCGTTCCGACGGATCGCTAGGGCCGATTGCCTTTTTGACGTGGTTCGTACAATTCTTTCTTTGAACATGACAAAAGCAACTGAGTCGTCATGCTCCAATTAGGGAATAAATAGGTTCTCTGATGTGAAGGCTTCCTCCCATTTTACAACCTCTTATTCGATCAAGCTTTGTCATTCCTGCTGTCATGCGAAGCAACTTCATCTCAGCTGCTGTCAATTTGCCCTCATACTTTTTGTACATTTTCCAGCATTGTAGGCCTTTTGCGAGCGCCGGACGCACAACTGTGGTGTAGAGCCTTCCTTTCAGCTTAGAGGACATTTTTCGGTCACAGAAGATGGCAGAGTTTTGTTGCCACTTCATCCACCCTACGCTTACACGATGATTGATGTCGTCATCAACGGTTGCTTCGCTGTTGATCATTGATTGCAGATATTTGAACTTTTCACACTTGGGAACCACCTCTAAAAATAAATGTGTGGAATGGGTTGCCTTGGGTCAGAGAATGTCTAGAACAGATACTCTGTCTTTTTTTCGCTAGTACGATACCCAGTCCTCAGTCCTCCAACATTTTGGTAGTAGAGAGAGAGAGAGAACAGAACGCAACAATGGACGACGGAACAGCAACAACTCCAGTAGCAGCAACAGCAACAGAAGCAGATTGAATTAAGTTTGAGCATTTTGGGTTTGTGAACGCAACTCGTTTTTTGGATGGAACTTAAATGTGCGAACGCGAATGTCATTAAGCCACATATGTATCTGAGTTGAGAAATTTATCCAACAAATCCTCTGGGACTCCCAATTTGAAATTTACATGCTTTAGAGCAGTTTCCTCGGTGCCATCACGAATAAGTTTGTGGCACTTCAGTATTGAGATATTTACGTTAAAAGCAGACGAAACATATGCAAGTATGGACTGACAAGTCGTGCTCGGCTTGAATGATGACAAATGAAGCCATTTATGTTTGGTTACAACTTCTTATTCAATTCCATTATTATTGGAGCTTGAGTTGGTTCCAATAATTGCAGCATTTTTCTTGAAGGTGTCTCTAGTTTTGGTAGCGGCATCGATAGCGGGAGCAACAGCAGTGTTCGCATCAACAGCAACCGCAGCAGGAGCAGTGGTGGTGGCAGAGGTAGCAGTGGATGAAGCAGCATCAGGATCAGAGGTAGCAGTAGATGAAGCAGCGTCAGGTGATACAGACGCTAAGGCAATCACATCAGTTTTGTTGACGGTGGATATGCATGAGTCCGAGTTGGACCGCATGACTGAGTCAGCAGGTTTCGAGGTTGAATTAATAGGCCTTGCCTTAACCCTCTACCGCATACGAAGCCATTTATGGCTTTGCATCTTCGTGGCGTATCTTTACTTCCCCTGTAAGTCGAAATGAACAAGTTGCAACGCGATTTGTTGGCGTAACCTATCTATCACACACAACGATAAATATTCTAGGTATCTGCCAAACAACGACGACAGGACTATTCGTGTTTGCAATTCAGTCTACCGATCGAGTGCTTGCAATAGAGTGCAGGAATAATTATTATTTTAAGTGCTAGTTAGAGTGATTAATTGGTAAGTAAATTGAATAAAGAAATACATTTTGTGAAAAGTGTTGAGTTCTGATTGTTACTAATGCATTTTGAAAGAAAAAAATTTATTAGTGTAGATTTGTGAGCGTTTTTATTACTAACGCCATATATGGCTTCGTATGCATTGGTGGCTGTTTCTTTCTATTAATTTCTATCCTTTTGGTGTCGTGTTCAATATTGTTTTGTCTGCTTCAGCAATGGATCCTCTTCAATTCTATGGTAAATCGTTGCATGTAAATTGCATACCTGGGGATGGAACAATAAGTGATGACGATCTAGCACCAGATTCTGATATGGAATTTGAAGACCAACTAAATCCTGTAAATGGTGATAGTGATTGCTTTACAGTAGATGAAACCGACACAGAGTCTGAACTTGACAATGAAGCCGCCGTTGCCTCAACATCAAAGCAAAAAAAAGTAAAGAAAACAAGTATGAAGAAAACTAAAGTTTTTTTGAAAAAAGGACACTTGGCCCCATTCGACGAACACAACTTCAAATTTATGGGAGTTACTGAATTGCCGGAAACTGTAAAAGCCTTGAAGACACCAGCAGATTTTTTTTCGTTCTTCTTTACTGATGATGTGATTACATTTATTGTAGAGCAATCAAATATTAAAGCACTTCAAGACGACATAAATAAGCCTGTAAATATTAAAAAAATCGAAATGGAGCAATTTATCGGCATTGTAATTTAGCTACCTTCATCGAGGCATCACTGGGGCAAGGCTGTTGGTCAGCGGAATGGGAAACCATTAAAAGATTCCTTCATCTCAACAACAATAACGATTTTAAGCCATTAGGGACAGAGGGATATGACAAACTTTTTAAGGTAAGACCCCTTTTGGACAAATTGAGGGAACGGATGCTGCTCATTCCAAAGGAGGAGTTCCTAGCCGTGGATAAACAAATAATACCCACTAAGTGCCGCCACGAACTTAAGCAATACAATCCAGCCAAGCCTCATAAGTGGGGTTACAAAAACCAAGTTCTCAGTGGGGTATCTGGATTCAGTTACGACTTCGATATATTTGCTGGAGAACAGAGCAATACATTTCAATGGTGTAAGCGGAAACGTCGTAACAAGGCTAACATCCACAGTAGTACGGAATGTAAATCATAAAATATTTTTTGATAATTCGTACAATAGTCCAAATTTAGAAGTCCATCTATTTAAAAATGGACTGCTACCTTTGGGTACAGTTAGGCTCAATCGAGTTCCCAATTCTAAAATGCCATCAGAAAAGGAAATGAAGAAACAAGGACGGGGAAGTATGACTGAAAAAGTGGCAACCGTCGAGGGTGTTAAACTTAGTTTGGTAACTTGGTTTGACAACACACTTGTAAACATGCTGTCGCCTTATGTTGGAAGTGAACCGGTTACCAGCAAACGCCGATACTTCAGAAAGGATAAGCAATATAAAACAGTTCCTGCTCCCCAAGCTGGAGCAGTCCAACTTACAATAAATATATGGGTGGTGTGGATTTACTGGATTCGATGCTTGGACTGTATAGAATCCCACTGAGATCTAAAAAATGGTACAAAAGGATATTTTTCCATATGATAGATCTGTGTGTAATAAACGCCTGGATTCTGTGGCGCCGCGAGAACGATTTCCATATGCCTCTCTATGACTTCAAATTGGCAATATCTGAGTTTTTACGCAAAGCAGACAAAGCACCTAGAAAACGTGGAGGGCCACCTACTGGATCTATTACAGGAACGTCAACATCAGTCTGCAGTAGATCCGATCGAGGAACGGATACGGAATCGATTAGTACGCCAAAACGAAAGCGTCCCGCAAGATATCAAGATCTTCCCCTGCAATCCGTAAGAAGGGATAATTTGGGCCACTTTCCCAAATGGCAGAAGAATCGGCAAATATGCCAAAATAATTGTCCAATTTTTTATGTGATATTTACTTGAATTGAGTTGTTTTTGTGTACCTACTTTTTTTTAATTTATTATGCTTTCGAACAGCTTTAATTTTTTCTTTAATTTCTTTTTTCAGAACTTTTTTCTTTATAATTATAAAATGAACTATTGCGTTTTTGTTTTTTATTTAATGTTATGTAATATGATGCATGTTTTCAATCATCGAAGGTGCCAAAAAATGATACTAATGAAGTCTTAATATTCCTATTTTCAGTTAATCAATGTAACCCTTAATGCATACGAAGCCATATATGGCTTAGTTTTTTATTTTTTAAACAAAATAATTTTTTTAAGTTTTTTCAATAAAAATTGTTTGAGAATAGCAAAATAAATCTAAAACAATCGATTATTAATTTTTTTTTCTATTCGGGAAGTTTCATGCAGTAGAGGGTTAACTTTACTGGCCGTAGAAGAACTTCGGAGGGTGAGAGGGCTATTATTCGTAAGTTGGGTCGTGGAAATGTTGAGTTGCGAGTTTGACGCGTTGGATCGAGTAGAAGCGTAGACTTTACTCGATGTTTGAGAGCGCGTGACGATTTGATTTTTTTCACCGACACTTGACGATCGCAGAATAATCTCCTTTAGCTCCGAAATTTCTTTGTGAAAAATATCGAATTTTGAGTTAATAAATTCGTTGCTTAGTAATGAATGGTAACAATGAGGGCACTGCAATGTAGCCATTACGATAGATTTAAGAAATTTGACGAAATAACTCAAAAGTAGAAAAGAAAAACTTTGAGAATAGAAATCACGTCTAACTCTGGGGACTGAATAGTCGCAACTGACTTTAATAAAGAGCAAAACACACAAGACACTTTTCTGGTGAGCACCGACTTTAATTGAGAATTCATCGGTGACTCCTGCGGGACATCTAACTTTCGCCCTTGCTCCCTCGTACATGTTCATTATTATGGTCAATTTAGGAGTAAATATATAAATACATATATTGCCAATCTGACATACGGCAACTTATTGATTTTGTAATGAATTTGAAAAGTCTAATCTATTTTATTCGTCTTGCAACTAATATCAGCTGACATGTGTAGGTTTCACTTCCATGATTTGAAGGTCCAATTTAAATATTTAGTTTGCACAAATTTATTTGATAAGTTAACTTTATCTTAAGTACTGCTTAAACATCGCAGATACGTTTCAGATAGGTATCTATTTATTTTTAACAAGATTCGTCTATTCTTTTGAATATTTACTGCGAGTTTGAGGGGCCAAAAAAAATTGTAATTCAATTCTACCCATGACTAGGCAAATGTAGTATCTTTATATTCCATTTCTGCAAGTTAATGTTGCTCACTTTTTATCTAATACGAAGCATGCGATAGTCAGGTTCAGGTTGTTAGAAGCACTGTCAACTTAACTGCTGTCTATGAAACGACAAGAGTCTATATAACAAAACATTTGAGGTTTCTGTTTAGTTTTATGAAAAATTTTGAGGGAAGTGGATCTAGCTTTTTCGTCTCGTTAATTTATAAAAACTGCGAGTCATAGAAGAAGCTGTGATATAAAAAACAAGTATTACTACAATTTGTGTGTTTATAAAGGTGTTTGAGGTCAGTGATTGATGATTAAAATTGATAGCTCAAAGTCTGATTTTTATCGACATGTGTTAATGTAGATAGTGGTTTAGTGAAGCTGAATGAAGTGTTAATAGAATTATGAATGAATACAAAGCTATCTGGTGATGTTCATCTCGATAAAGTTTACGAGCTTCGATCGTGTTTTGTGTTATGAAGTTGCACTTTGGTCATAGATATCATTTGATATCGAAGTGTTTTTTAGATAATTCAATTTGTGTAAACTTTTAGTAGTCATTGCCCTCAATTGGGGAAAGACGTCAACCTATGATATGGGAGATTTTGGCATTATTAAGTATCTGTCAGCTTTGAGCACATACCAAGGGTTTTTCTGTTAGTCTATTTCTAGGGTGTTTCTAAGTTGGAGGAAAGGTAGAGCCGTGGCTGAACTGACAGGGGCAACCTACCTACCTAAGTATCTGTCAGGCTCAGACCAGGCTTTAGCTTTGTCAAGGTTTTTCATTTTGTTAACTTTTAGGCTGAGTAATCGGGAGACGAAAGTGCTGTGAAGGTTTTTAGCCGATTTCACGCCCCATGACCAAATGTAATTGTGACTCGCTGTTGCTGAGTATTCGGGAGAACAAATTCCGCCAGAGTTTATAATTAATTTTCATTTCGCTGCCACAATCAAACTTGTTATTGGTCGATTTTAATTGACATAGCTAGAAATTATTTGACAAAGAAACTATTTCTTGCAAAAGCTATAGTTTTGAGTCCTGTAGGAGTTAATTGGCTTTAAAAGACTTAAGTAAAAGATGCATTTTTGCCAAAAAAGTTAGGGTAGGTGAAACAGGGGTGTGGTGAAAACGAAATCCGCCAAACAACACTAGGCACCATAACGGGCGCATCGCGATCTCTGGGGAAACCATCTGAATTCAAAATTCAAACGGTAGAAAAAAACCTAAACAATTTCCCTTCGAAAGCAACCAATTTCCCCGCAGAGACCTAAGAGGCCCTTAAAATACTTGCCATCTACATAGTTCCTCTGCGTTTTTAAGAAGTATTTCCCCAAGAATTTTCTTTGACTGCGCGTTATTGCCTCACGATTCTCGACGTACATTTTTGTATCTTCTGATTCAGTCCCAAGGGTGACTATTTTACTGCTTTGCGCCTTATTGCTTCCTTGGAATGATTTTTCGGTGAATTTTTTAAGCAAAACATTATAGAAGATACATTTATTGGAAATTCTATCTTTTAAGGTACAATATTTTGAAATATTGATTTTTAAATAAGTATGTCACTTTTTGAGGTCATTCTGAGCACGTTGATATATATATTTAGGCGCGCTCATGCCTCCTTCATATTTTTTTTTGCGTTCAAAAATTATCATTTTTTATTTTTAATATTCCACATCTCAAACTCACGTCAACAGACGTCAACAGTACCTTTTCAATTTTTATTCATGATATTTGTCAAAAAGCCAGCATTTTCAAAGTGAAACTTTTTGAGTTGGAAAACTCAGATTTGTCAGGTTTGACATGGTTTCGAAAGGAGCAAAAGGGACGTAAAATTTTTATAGCAAGCACACTGTTTCGTAACCTCAAAGTTTATAAACGAACATTGTTCATCGACATATTTAAGGCAGCCAACATAGTCCAGGACCACGACCTATTTCTAATCAACCTATGTCTGTAGATATCTCAGGAGTTATAGAGTTGAACGCTTTCAATTGCAGGAAGTCGCCCAAATCTTTACCGAACGCTTACCCATGTACCAATCGAGAAGTCATTTGCGGCCAGCATCAAATTCTGAGAAGACGGCGCTGCACAACAGGGCTACAAGCTTGTTGGTTTTAGAAGCCAAAACTCAGAAAAGCACATCGACTTCTTCGAAGAAAAGGGAAAGGGTATGAGAAACGCGCGATAGAGAAAATAGAGGGAACTACTCCAGGAAGTTTCACCAGCAGGTTAAAACAATGCGCCAGGGTCTGCAGAGGTGCACATGGAAGCCTTGTATTAAAGTCATAGTCGATGCTGAGGATAGTGGAAAACCATTTATGCGGACTACTAAACTGTTTGTATCATTATCGGTGAGAAAAAACCCAAGTGGGATAAAATCCAAGAAGTTCGGTTGATACTCACCTCCCTTTAATCGACCTTAAAGCTGCATATCACACCATCTATAGATACGAGCATGTCGAGCATTTTTGGCATCCGTGCCAAACACGTCTATTTGTGTATTCCATGTTCACCTCTGCAGAAAAAGCTCACTACTGGCTGGAGGTCAGTAACAATCTAACAGGCTGCCTTGTGACTTCTTTGACGTCATACTTGTTAAAAGAATTGTGCACGACTCAAAAGCCCTTGTGTTGGTGCAATCTTTAAAATGTCTGTTCAAATGCGCAGACGATTTTGATATCACAGTAAGCGATCACTGTCACGCAATATCCACTAATCGTCATAATTGATAGCTAAAATTTTGAAGTAGTAATAGACTTTGCCTGCCACGACTCTGCTATCATATCAAAAAATAGAACTTGCCAATCGCTGTTTCAATGGGCTAAAAAAAGCAAGGGCTTCTCTCGACGGAGGGATCTTGTATAAGACCTAACAAATAGAAGTCCTGCTCTATCTTTCTAAAATGCCTGAAACGTGCTTTGTTGTTTCGATAAATTAGTTCTTCGTTATAATCTAGATATTGTGCAAGGGAACGGCTAAATATCTAGATATAGCCAAAAGGGCCTAAGGGATCCAGAAACAATATCTTTGGTGTACATCTTTAGTTCCTGTAAATCTCAATTATTGATATTCGTTTGAGGTAGAGTCGCAAAAGGTTTCTATACTCAAACAATACACAAAAGATGAGAGGTTGAAATTCTTCCAAAAATTTAAGCCAAATCTGTTGTATATTTTTTGGCTGGTTGGACCAGAAATATTTACAAATGACTTACAAAATTCCTGCCACAGTTTCTTCACTTTTGTCAATTGCGTCATTAGTCTTGTTTGATTGTTTTCCTGATAATTGTAGCCTCCCCGACAACACTAAAATTACACCTTGGGGTACATCGCGATGGAAAAACTAAGCTTCTTCTACAAATCGTCCAATGGCGCCCAGCTCATCTGATAAACCATCAATAAGCCTTCATAAGACGTGTAGTTGCTTATTTACTAACTTTCAGGGCACCCAGACTCCAGGGAGGAAATTCTAAATTAGCCGGTATTTTTTGGATCTCAGGGTAGTAAAGGGTCCGCCAAATAACTTTTTTTTTTCGAAAATGCTATAAAAAAAACTACTGAATATTTTCTCAAATTTCAAGTACAATTCTTCCGGTTAATAATGGAAAATAATTTCATTCAAATAGCTTCCTCGGCTGGCCATGCAGTAGCCTACACGATCGGTCCAATTTTTAACCGCATTATCGATTGTGTGCAGCTGTATTTCACCAATGGCTTCACGAATATTGTCCTTTAAAGCGTCAATTGTCTCTGGCATGTCGGCGTAACACTTATCTTTTACGGCACCCCACAAATAATAGTCTAACGGTGTCAAATCGCAGCTCCGCGGTGGCCAAACGACATCAGCTCTGCGGCTGATAATGCGATCTTCAAAAACAGGGCGAAAGACATCGAGTGTAGCTTCGGCTGTGTGGCACGTAGCGCCGTCTTGTTGAAACCAAATGTTGCCAATATCCTCCTCTTCAATTTTTGTGAACAAAACGCCATTGACTGTAACAGCCACTCCTTGCTCATTTTCGAAGAAAAATGGCCCAATTATGCCTCTGGACCAAAATCCGCACCAAACAGTGACTCGTTTTGGGTATATCGGCTTTTCAATGTATGCGTGCGGATTTTCTGTGCCCCAAATGCGACAATTTTGCTTGTTTACATACCCGCCAAGATCAAAATGAGCTTCATCTGAAAAGATGATTTTTTTGGCAAAATCGGCATCTTCTCTATGTCGCTATGTCGCAATATTTCCCAGCGCTGTTCAAGCGCATACACAACCATATTCGTTCAGCGGTATAGCGGTATATTATCTGTCAAATCAGACATGAGCTAAGTGTTACCATTCGCGAAATAAGCACTAGTTGAAAAAAAAAAGTTAGATGGCGGACCCTTTAGAAGGGTTTCTTTAGGAAATATGAAAGGATCTAGTTAGATATTCCAAAAATCTCTTAAAAATATTTCTAATCTTAAAACCAACTTAAACATCAACTCCAACTTTCAGCTGAAATATGTCATCCAACAATGTATCTGTGGCGGCAGCTGAAAATCCAAATGAAAATCTTGCAATCCCGTCATTTCTCAATGAAGACTACTTTCTAAAAATTCTCGAAAGTGACTATCCCGACTTTAGGCGAATAATCAAATTCACACCGAATGCCGCCACAAGCCCTGGTGAAAACTACATGTCCGTCATGGTTCGAGCATACATCGACATCGAGCTTAAAGGTGAGTGAGTACCTCAAATCAGTTCTCAATACTTTTTCCAAAATACTTTTCCAATACTAGACTCCAGCACAGTTCAAGCCTCCTATGTTCTCAAAATAATGATCGAAGGCTCAGAAGCCGGTCAAATGATTCGAAAAATGAATGTCTTCCCCAAGGAGGTAGAAGTCTATCACTCGATCTTACCTCAGTTCGAGAAACTCTACGCGGACTGCAGGAAAAGCATTCATTTTGGGCCGCAGTGTAAATTTGTCGAAGAAACGCCCGAAAGAATAACCATAGTAATGGAAGACTTAAAGCCAAGGAAATTCCAAAACATCGATCGTCAGTTGGGATTGGATTCCGCTCACATGGAGCAGGTGCTTAAAAAGTTAGCCGAGTTTCATGCTGCATCTGCGGTTCATTATGAACGTTACGGGCCCTATTCAGAGTGTTTCAATCAATCCTTCATAACTGAAGAGAACCGGGAATTTTTACTCCAAGCTGGCACAAGAAAACGAGCAATCTTTTTGGACATATTGACAAAGTGGGGTGACTGCGAGAAATACATCGACATATGGGTAGCTGCAACATTATTACTCCAAAATATTAGTTTAATTTTCAATCCTTCCAGCCACAGCAGGAGGCATTCTTAGCATGGTATTTGGAGAACCAAAAACCAAGCCCCAATGAGCTAAATGTCCTTAATCATGGCGATTTATGGTCAAATAATATAATGTTCAATTACAATGAAGATGGCGAGATAGATGAGACACTCTTTGTGGACTATCAACTCTGCAAGTGGGGATCTCCGGCACAGGACCTTTATTACACGATAACCAGCTCAGCAGGGTATGACATTCGAGTGAAAGAATTCGACAAGTTCATAAGGATATACCATGAAAATTTAACTGAGAATTTAAGTCTGCTTAAGTTTTTAAAGCCAATTCCATCGCTGAAGGATCTGCATATTTTAATGATCAGAAAATCACTTTACAGTAAGTTGACAGCATTATTTGGAAATTAATACAAATTTTATTTAATTTTGTTTTTTTGTTCATTTCAGGTTACTTTACAGGAACCTCTGTTTTGCCTGCCGTTTTGCTAGATGCTGACGAGGATGCTTGCATAGAGAATTTTTTAAATGGCGGCGAATTCCTGAGAACTTGCCTAATGAATCCCCTCTACGTGAAAACAATGAAACAATTGTTGCCGTGGTGGGAAAATCGGGGACTTTTTCAATTTGATAATTAGCATTTGTTCTTTAAAAAATCTGAATAAAATAATATTTACATCTTTAAATTGCCGCATGAAATAATTCCAATTAATTTGCAGTTCTAAGGTCTGGCACCGCCATTGTACATGTGCAGGACTGTGAATAAATATAACCTTTTAAAAGGTTCTAGTAAAAACCACGACGAGCCGCCTTTAAGAATCACTCTTTTCTGGGTTCCCGGGCATAGGAACATAGATAGGATTGAGAGAGCCGAATAGCAGGCCAGACACGGCTCCTCCCTTCTCGAGTTCAGGTGGAGATAATCTTCTCGCACTTAGCATCGAGGGCAGACTCTTGATGGAGAAACCTGACGAATTGCGTCACTTCTAGGAAGACTTTGCCCAAAGACAACAAACATAGGACCCTTAACATCATTTAGAGAATGCGTGCGGACGTCGCTAGGATGGTGGCCGAAGGTACGGGCCACTGGGCAGCATACCTCATAACTTCCACTGCCGAAGTTGCGATGACTTTAATGAAAATGAAACCGTATTTCACCTTCGGCTAATGACAGACTCCGAGCGCTTGGTAAACCACTCTTCGAAGACCTTTCTGACATGTCAGATATCGGTCTTAGAAATATGAAAACATTCCTCAATTCCACCTTGTGGATCTGAGTTTACTGCAAAACTTCATATTAAAACGGCACTATAGCGATAAAAACATGGAGCCACTTTACCTACCTACCTACCTCTAGTAGGTACTCTGACGGAAAAAGTATCACGCTTTTAGACCTCTGCCTGCAAAGTGGTCAAGCCAACAGCAATGCCACAGAATTCGAGCTTAAAATTCTTGGATTAGAAAATATGTGTCCTCTTTTCCTTTGCGTATTCCAAAAAGCCAGACATAGATAAGTATCGACGAAGACATCAGAGGTACTATGTTTAGTGCGATTCATGATGACATGCCTGGCTATAGAGGAGGAGCACTTGACTTTATGTGCTTGATACAGATTTTTAAGCAGATCACGATAGTGATACCACAAAGATTACATATGTTTCCCACATAAACGGTCTTTCCAGAGCTACACCAGAGTCTAATCGGATTATCGGATTAAATTATTTAAATTCTTTATATCCTGTAAAGAAGTGTGGTAAAAGACGCTTCCTTGTACATGCTCGGATAGTCCAGCTGTTGAAATAGTCTGCTCTTGTGTTTGAACAAGTTGGGTAGATGTAACTGTATAACTCTAACACTGCTTCCTTGACAGACAAGTACCAGACAGGGTTAAAGAAAGAGCTGAAGCTCTTGCCAGGCAAGGCTCATTACCATCTATAGTGTGCTGCTGATCTATCTACAAAAGTAGAGGACGTTTAAGCTCATTCTGCCATGATCTTGCATCATGCATACATTCAAACGAACTGCGTGACGACCTAAAACTCAACAGATTTAAATATCTGCTAAAATTGACTAAACATGACTTAAGGTTCTTGATTGACTCCGGTCACCGGTTTCAGACCTCTTTTTGAGTGCTGTATAAAAGACGACGAAATAGAACATTACGAAACGCTTCATCCGATGAAGTGAACTTAATCACATTGAACTAACCAACCTTCTTAATAGTTCTGTGTCTTATTTTGGCACAAAGAGCTTGTTGCCTTCAGATGACGCCTTTTCAAATATAATACAATGTTCACGATGAAGTTTGAATAATCTGTCCTTTTGCCCGAACAGAACATCGCCTTTTCAGCCACGTCAAAAACGCCAAAGCACTGGTAGTGTTCTAAAATTCAGTGGCTTAGTGGTTATATAGGAAAGGACTTTCTTTTTATGTCAAAAAATATATCTTCTCACCCACAATGGTAGGAGAGGCAAGGCTTAAGGTCCTCTGTCCTCATATCTACTTAAGAATTTGTTTTCGTTTGTTAAAGACTTTTTCCGAACTAAACAAAAATCAAGTACTAATTGCAGAAAAGTCTGATATTCCCATCTAAAAACTCCATCTTTAGAAAAGAGATTCTGATGTACCGACCTACTTTAGAGTCTGTCACTTTTTCTTCAAGTAGAGAGAAACTAGAACTGCAATTAAAAGCGAAGGGCTTCCTTGGTGTACCTAGACTTTAACTTAGACTTAGTCTTTAAGTCTTAAAGAGAAGTGTTTAACGAAACATACCCCTCTTGCTTTTGCTATCATGTATATATCCATGCTAGTATCTACGTTCATTTCATTAACAAGTAATTTTTCTTTCATATCTTAAGAGGATCATACTCATATTTTTAATTTACCAGCGATAACCCCGCATTAATAAATATATTTATATAAAGGGTGATTTTTTAAGAGGTTTAGAACTTTTTTTAAAAAAAAAAACACAAAAAATTCGAAAAAATGAATGAAATATTTATTTGAATCGATAGTTTGAACCTTGCAATTTAATGTTTAAAGATAATTTCATGCAAATGTTGACCGCGGCTGCGTCTCAGGTAGCCCATCCGCTGAGTCCAATTTTGGCATACTCTTTCACACATATCGGCCGGTATCTCACGAATGAATGCATGGATGTTGGCTTTCAGTGCGTCAATCGAAGCGGGCTTGTCCCTATACACATTAGCCTTGGCATACCCCCACAAAAAATAATCTAATGGTGTCAAATCGCACGATCTAGGCGGCCAATTGACCGGCCCGAAACGTGAAATTAACTGTTCACCAAACTCGCCTCGCAATTGCGCCATTGTTTCGCGTGCTGTGTGGCATGTGGCACCGTCTTGTTGAAACCACATATCATGCAAGTCAAGAACTTCCATTTCGGGCAAAAAAAAGTTTGTTATCATCGCTCGGTAGCGTTCACCATTGACAGTAACGCTGCGATTCGCATCATCTTTGAAGAAATATGGCTTAATAATGCCGCCGGCCATAAACCGCACCAAACAGTGGCTTTTTCGGGATGCATTGGTAGCTGTTGCAATGCTTCTGGCTGATCTTCACTCCAAATGCGGCAATTTTGCTTATTTACGTACCCATTCAACCAAAAATGAGCCTCATCGCTGAACACAATTTTTCGATAAAAAAGCGGATCCTCGGCCAGCTTTCCAAGAGCCCATTCACCAAAAATTCGGCGTTGTGGTAGGTCGGCTGGCTTTATTTCTTGCACCAGCTGTATCTTAAAAGGCTTTACGCCCAAATCCTTCCGCCAAATTTTCCACGTAGTGCTGTAACAAAGGCCTAACTGCTGGGAACGGCGCCGAATCGACATTTCGCGGTCTTCTGTCACACTAGCTGATACGGCCGCAATATTTTCTTCAATACGCACAGTACGTAAACGTGTTGGTGGTTTAATGTCCAACAAAGTAAATTTGGTCACAATCTTCCGAATAGACTGCTCAGAAGGTCGAGAATGCCGATCATAAAATGGAAGCAGCGCGCGATGAACATTTCGAACCGAGCACGAATTTTGATAGTAAAATTCGATAATTTGCAAGCGTTGTTCATTTGTAAGACGATCCATGGTTAAATTGCAAACCAAACTGAAGCTGTTTGACAGTGACACAAGGTACTAAACACACGTCAGCTGTCAAAACCAGTGTTGCCAAAACCAAACCAGCTAAAAAATCACCCTTTACAAATAGGAGAGAAGTTAAGCAGTGAGCTTAGTATGTGTTTTAAATGTTCGACTTTTAAAAATGTTTCATTTAAGGATACAATAACGACTACGCTTGATAGTTCTGCAGCAAATAGAAATAACAGCATAAGTCACTTTTTGTTATATTTTAGAAGACGTATTTTCAGTTCTAAATTTCTGTAGCAGCTTTTGCTTGTAAGGGTACTTAAACCATTTAAGATATCGCAATGAAAAAAATGTGGCTGTTATTTCCTTATTATTCCGAGTTAAGTTTTGCAAGACAATTTCCCAAAAAAATTAAAATATTATACATTTTCCAAAATCCATGTCCTCTGTGGAATGTCCTCTTCTGCTCTCAAATTTTTACAAGGGATTAAATTCTAGAGGAAAGATTATTAAAACGGTCTTGCTTTAAAAAATCATTTCTAAAGGAAATTGAAACTAAAAACGCATTCATCGATGAAGTTCAGCTAGTTTTCTTAAAAGCACCTCGTGGAAATGTAAATATCGTTTGCACTCTATTGCATTATCTTAAATGTAAGAACATACAAAGCACATAAAATATGTATACACAAACAAAAATAGATAAATAATTACTTGAAAAAAAGTGATAGATACATACACTGTGAAAAGAATTCAGTGAACACCCCCTACTAAAAACACCACAGCACGTCACTGGACTTAAGGCTTACTCATCGAATACCCTCTACTGCACAAGATTTTGATTTTTAAACGCCGACTACTAGGATTGCGCAACAGCTACTTGAAAATTACCGTTTGGATCGTCTAGAGAAGTTTTTTTTATACCCTATCCTAAGGGTATATTAATTTTGACACGTAGTTTGTAACACCCCTTAATATTCGTCGTAGACCCATAAAAGTATATATATTTATGATCAGGACCAAATCCTAAGACCATTTAGCAATGTCCGTCCGTATCAACTTTTGAGGCCTTTAAATTTATGCTAGGAAGCTGAAATTTAGAGCATATACTCCTTAGGGTCCCGAAATGGTAAAGTGTTAAAAGTTTTTAAATCCGCCCACTGCCACGCCCACAATTTAGAAAAAAAAACATTTTATGGGTAAAGATAGAGAGATAGAGTATTGGAACCTTTACAAGATATGTAGGCACTGCCCTCCTCCTTTATATAAGACTTTTTGCCACGCCTACTTTTTGTTGGTTTTTTTCACTAAACTGCTGTTTTCAGCGCAAATTTTCATAGAAACTGAAAAAAATGTTAAACAAGATATTTAGAAAATATTTTTTCCAATATATCGCCAATACAAGGTTTTTGGCCACGCTCACCTTTTGGGGGCGTTTTTCAAAAAATATATATTTTTTTTTATAAATTTCATAGAATGAAATGATATCTATCACCTTCTTAACCCTTTTTTCTTTGGGGCATATAGGGATATGGAAAGGGTATCGTACTGTTCGCCCCAAGCGGACTGTAGCCTTTCCTTATGGTTGTATGTGATTTTATGTTTGAAGTTTTCTTTTTCTTTGCACAATCGCGTTGCACAAAAACCGTAGTCAAATTTAATAGTGCGAGCGGTGAGGGCGCAGTGCAAAAATATAGAAATACAAGTTGGAACATGGAGGAACAAGTATCGTGCATCATTCATGGACAGCGATTATCCTTTCTAAGGGAGCAAAGAGCTTCCAGAGAAAATGTCCTCTCTAGAGACCCCCGCTGACTTCTTTTCTTTTCTTTTTACGGGAGAACTGCTTGACACGTTTCTTGAGGAATACAATAGAAAAGCATTGCTAAATAACATATATACGCCAGTCAGCATTACTCTAAGTAAAATGGGACAATTTGTCGGTATAACCCTTTCACGTCTCTCATCAAGTTGCCTTCTACTAGATGCTAGATCACGAGACCATACCATGTAGTAGGTGGGAGGAAATAAAAGATATATCCATTTCCCTGATAATGATCAATTTGTGAGATTTAACCAACTTGGACACGACAAGCTTTTCAAAGTCAGGCCACTCCTAAATAACATAAGGTAATGAGTTCTTCTTATACCAAAAGAAGAACATCTTACAGTGGACGAACAAATAATCTCCACTAAGCGTCGACATGACTTTAAGCAGTATAACCCCAAAAAAACACCTAAGTGGGGTTACAAAAACCTCGTCTTTAGCGGAATATCGGGATATAGCTGTTATATATTTATTTAATTTTTGTTTTTTTTAAAAAATGTGTAACTGCACAAACGGGCTTATATGTCAAAAGCTAATAACTTTTAATATAATTTGTTTAAACAAGTTTTTTTCTTATTTGTACAAAGTAAATAACAAAAATGAAAATTTTTTTTATTGGATCATAGGGCTAAACTAACAAACTGTTTGCACAATTCCCCAACTACTGCATTTTTTATAAGGCAGCTTTAATTACCCCGCCACAAGTTCAGTATCTAAGAATTCCTTCATTTTCAAATTATCGTACGCAGTCAAAACACGGCTACTTTTGCAAAACTCATTAAACAAAAGTTCACGACTGCGTCATACGAAACTTTCTCGGTACATGAGATGCGTTTTTGAGTCGCAAAATTAATCGAAAATTACCTTTTATACGAACATTGAAGCAAATCCGTCAAACCGTTTCGTCTTACGGCGCCCGGACAGACAGACAGACCGACGGACGGCATTGGCGGACCCACTTTTTTGGACTTCTCTCTGGATCGCAGTACCTTTCTCTTTAGTATACAAATGTACAAGAGAAAGTTAAAAATCATTCACTCATTTCAATTAAAAAAAAAAAAAATTAACTTAAAACGTAATTCCGTTTCACCCTCTAAACGATTAAGAAACACATTTGTTTAAATAATCTTATCAGTCAGCAGTATAAACAAGAAATAACAGAGATAAATTGACTTTTTATTGCTAAGTCACGATAAAAAAAAAAGCTTCCACTCCCCATCGATCAAAACAATTGGTTATGTATGCATGTAGATCGTGCATCGCGTCGTCATCGTCATCGTGCCTTTAGAGAGCTTTAAATAAAACACACCGCACATGATGATAGCGTCGTCAAATTCTCTTTTCGTTTCTATCGACATATGAAACTAATTAGCATAGTTAACGTTGCCCATAATCGCTGAGCACCAAAGAGCGCTAAACATAAAAAAATAAAAGAAAAGCTACAAAGAGACACCGAAAAGAGAGCTCCACTCCAATCCGACCACGTGAGACTCAGACACAATGCCGAAAAAAAAGCAGCAAAAGCATTCAATCTAATAACCTAATCAGGTGACTTTAGTGGCATTTTTCTTCGACCAGCGAGAAGAGTGGCAGTTTCTTTTCTTTTTCTTCCAAAAAAAAATGGGCACTGGATCTAATACTTATCAACCACCGGAATGGTTGACAGAAGAATTCCTGCAAGATGTTCTTAAGGAATACTTCAAAGACGACACAATCCAAGTGAAAGAGATGACAGTGCGAGGCGCCTGCACCGACAAGGGACAGGGTTTCGCCAGTGAGCTGCATAGGGCGTCATTCAATCTGGTGAGGAGCGGTGAACCTGGAAAGTTTTCAGTGATCATAAAGGTGAGTGCAGTGCAATGTCATGGTAATGGAAATTACATAGTTTTTTTTGTAATTAGGACCATCCGAAGGGCTTCACTGGAGTGGTTGCAAAAAAGAGCAAGCTCTTCCATCGTGAAATTCTCAGCTACAAGGAGATTTTGCCTCGAGTCGAAGAACTTTTAGCCGCCACTGGAGATAGTACAAAGATTTCGCCGGCGTGTTACTACACCACAGAGTCGCCGGAACCGTTCTTAATCCTAGAAGATATGGCAATGAGTGGTTTCCAAATGTTTGAAAAGCGTAGACTTCTCAATTTGGACTATGTTCTTCCAACGGTTGAGAAGCTCGCCAAATTGCATGCATGCTCAGCAGTGTTGGCCGCAGAAGATCCAAAGGTTATGGAGTTCTTTTCGGAGGCGCCTATTTCCCGAAACCCGGAGAGAAAAGATTTTCTCGGATTTTTCCCAGTCAATCTGCGATGTGTTGCCGAAGAGGTAGCCCTCTGGAAGGGCTACGAAGAAATCACTGAGAAACTGTTCAAGTTGTCAGAGAATATACTTCAAGGTTCGGTAGAAATGTATGAGAGGCATACCGAAGGATTTCGGGTCTTCAATCTTGCTGATTTGTGGATAAATAATTTGCTGTTTCAATTGAATGAAAGTCTGGAAGTAAAAGATGTTGTTATGGTAAAGAGGAGGAGGAGAACGTTTGGAATAGAGATTGGATTGATTAGCTTTGTTTTCAGTTGGACTACCAGTTGGCTTACTATGGCTCGCCGGCTACGGACCTGAACTATTTCCTTTTCGGTTCGCTGAACGAGAATGTTCGAAAAGTGCATTTTAAGTTTATCGTTAGAGAATACCACCGCCACCTGAAGAATACCCTGGAGAAGTTGAACTATAGTGGCGATATTCCAACACTGAAGCAAATCCATATTGAAGTTATCAAGAATAGTTTAGTTGGTGAGTAATTTTAAGGCTTGGGTTATGTCCGTGTCACGGATATGAGAAGTTGTCGATGCGCTTTTATTGTAAATGCTTGCAATCATGTTGTTTGGGTTAGAAAAGAACCGTTAAATCTTTGTATTGAAGATGATTGATGATGAAGGGCTAACTGTCATTTCGGAGTATTATTGGCAGACATCGCATTTGTGGTCTTTCCAAAAAAACGATTATTTCTAATCTATTGAGGAAAGGAAACATTGATTGATTGATTGCTGGCATTTTCGACAAAAGAGCTTAACGCCGAACTTTGTCAAATAGCCTTTCAATTATGTTTGTTTGCTTTTTTAACCATCGCCATGAATCGCCTGGTTCCACTTTTCGCATATATATGCCACCAAATCACCAGTCTTCCTATTGCCTATGTTCGAAAACCTCTACGTCCCTTCGCAGGTCATTGCGAAGTTTTCGGTATTCAATATATTTGATAGATGACAAGATGACTTATTCCATAGATTTTTGCTGTTTTGTATCTTCTCAAAAAGAGTCTTTAAGAATAGAACAGAACAAATAGCCAGCTTGGAGAATACCTCTTCTAAGCAATATGGAACCATCTTGACCAGCGATTTTATGTAAAGGGTGATCCATTTCGAGGTTCCCTACTTTTTTAAAGAAAAAAACACAGAAAATTCAAATTTAATGGAGAATGTTTATTATCATTTGAAAGAACATTCTTTGGCATTTATTTTTTGAAGATTACGTCTATCAAATGTTGGCCGTTGCTACGTCGCAGATGGTCCATCCGTTGAGTCCAATTTTCGATCACTCGTTCGAGCTTTTCGACTGGTAACTGGCGAATGACACGCGTGATGTTTTCCTCCAAGGCCTGAATCGAAGCGGGTTTGTCGGCATAAGCTTTTGACTTTCTAACGGTGTGATATCACACGATCTTAGTGGCCAATCGACCGGCCCAAAACGTGAAATTATGTGCTCACCGAAATGTTCTCTCAATACGATAACGGTCGCCATTGACGGTTACGTTCGCACCGGCCCACAAACCACACCAAACCGTTGTTTTTTCTGGATGAAGTGGCAGTTCTTCAATCTCTTCAGGTTGCTCTTCGTCCCAAATGCGGCAATTTTGTTTGTTTACATACCCATTGAGCCAGAAATGGGCCTCATCGCGAAACAAAATTTGCCTCGAAAACGTCGGATCTTCTTGGAACTTTTCAAGAGCCCATAGAGCGAAGCGATGTCGCTTGGGAAGGTCGAGCGGCTTCAGTTGTTGCACAAGCTGCATTTTGTACGCTTTCAATTTAAGATCTTGACGTAAAATGCGCCAAGTCGTTCGGCGCCGAATCGACTCTCTACGGTCTTCGTGTACACTCTCAGCTACGGCGCTATATTTTCTTCACAGCGTGCTGGACGTGGTCTATTCGGTCGAATATTATCCAATAATGAATGCTGGGTCTCAAAATGGGTGATGGTGTTGCGAATAGTACGCTCAGTAGGCCGAATATGTTGACCATAAGTTGAGCGAAGTGCACGAAACACATTCCTCACAGAACGTGAATTTTCATAATAAAGTTGAACAATTTGTAAACGTTGTTCACGCGTAAGTCTTTCCATTATGAAATGCCAAACAATACTAAACAAAAATAACATGACAGCATGACACGACTCACACGTGATCTGTCAAAAAAGGCTATTGAAAAAAGTATCACCACTTGGATCACCCGTTAGATATGTTAAGATCTCGAATTTCTACTACTACTGAACGAGTGCGAAAATTGATTTGTCAAGTTTTGGCTTTATCTGAAAAAGATGGAAGATGGAATGTCGTTTTTATTGTCTGTGGAGTTTGTTGTATTTTTTTTTTGCCAGGGAAATGTTTGTTGCCACATTTCTTCGCAAAATCGATACCTTTAAAATACTGACAGCTTGCTGACTAAGAAACGCACAGTCCAAACCCCAAGATTCAGGTTTACGAGGCAAACCTTAGGGTCGGACTGAGAGAGTATACTCTAATACTATAGGGTCCGCCATCTAACGTTTTTTTTTTCAACTAGTGCTTATTTCGCGAATGGTAACATTTAGCTCATGTCTGATTTGACAGACAATTAGTTTTATCCTTCCGCTGAACGAATATGGGTGTGTATACGCTTGAACAACGAACAACAACAACAACAACAACAACAAGGAGTGGCCGTTACAGTCAATGGCGATCGTTATCGGGCCATTTTGAACGAATTTTTGAAGAGGAGGATATTGGCAACATTTGGTTTCAACAGGACGGCGCTACGTGCCACACAGCCGAAGCTACACTCGTTGTTTTGCGCCCTGTTTCAAAAAAAAAAAGTTATTTGGCTTACCCTATATATATGAACCGATAAAACAATATGTAAATCTAAGAAGAATATTATATTATATTCAATCTCAGTGACATTAGGTCCTAAGTATTTCGGGAAATTAAAAGCACCTTTTCAATCGGATTTTTAGTCGATGTTTCTACTGTGCAACAACTAAATGATAAATGACCAATAACAGCTGGTAGGTAACATATGACAGGAGAAAGATGTGAGATGACAGTTGAAATATAACAACAGATGAGTGGTTGGCGTAAAGATTATAGGGTGAATATAAGAACTACCTTGAAGAAAGAAATATGGAAATATGATTGTCGTGGCTCAATAGTAAATTCTTCTAATCGTTTTTATTCCCTGCGCCACCTCTTGCAGTCAAAATCGGGATTAAACAGTAGATACCTTCCAAAAGTTCAAAGTAAAAATCTTCTTAAATAGTTTGAATTTCAATTATTGAAAATATATCTCAGAATCATCATTAAAATTTTACTCACAGAACACCCTGTATAGTGTAAGATATAGGAATCAACGACATACTGCACTAAATAATTGCATATGTCACGCGGTATGGGTAATAAAACAAAATATTGAAAAAGATTTATTACTTCAAAAGTGTAAATGCAAAGCAGGGGCTTGCTGAAGCAAGACATATATACACTTTATTATTTGTTTGCCAGTTTACTTTGACGATGACGAGTCGTTGATAACTATTTCATTTTGTAGTAGCGTGAAATTTTTATTATAAAGACGCCATTTTTTAGCTACATTCATTTCCTGATCAGTTCTGATTCAGTCCTGCTGCCCTGCCACCACAATGACAGGTACGAGTACATTATTCAAAGAAGAATCTTCTTTCAATTAACTTTAATTTTATTGTAATAAATCCTTCTCATCGACTTCTCGAAGTAGCGCAACGACTACAATTATTGGCACTCCATTATTAAACAGTGATTTTCTCAGTAACCCTTTGTCCGAATAAGTCGATTTTTTTTATTTTGAACTTGCATATATATTATTCTCACATTTTTGTGTCTTTAGTTCGAAAGCATTTCTTTTCAGTTTTGTTTTATAAGTGAAAGTAAGACCATGTGCGACAAAAACAGGAAAATTTTCAAAATTTCGCTTGTTTTGGGTTAAGGACCTATAATTTATTAATTTTGCTTACACTAATTCCATTTATATTTTTAATCACTTTTTTTTTTAATTATTTACTATAATAATGCATTAAATAATAAGTTTGTAAATACAGTGGACTTCGAACTCTCCTTTAGTCGAATTTCCCTCTAACTCAAATTTTTTCGCCGTATTTTTGCACTCCCCTCAAAACTATCCTCTATGTCGAACTCCCCATAAATCGATTCGATAGTTCGATTCGACTTAAGGGGAGTCCACTGTATTGTTAAAATAGTTATTCTTTTATTATTAATAAAAGAGCTGCCATTAATTGGATCCAAAAAGAACTAGGGGGGTGCCAATAATACATCCCATGTAGCTACAATTATTGGCACTGCTAATAACCCACCTTAGCTTAATAAAGAAAACAAAAAATGCAGGGAAAGAGTCAGATCTATTAACAAATCAATAATTAAAATGTTTGGTGAAGTGTCAAAAATAGGTCTCGTTATACTTATATTTACTTTTTGCATGTTCTCTCCTTTTATCGACGAAGTTAAGATTAGAATAAAAAAAAACAGCATTATCATCTCACTTTACTGTAATCCTTCTGTTTGGTTCGTCGGAATGGTTTCATATAGGAAAGTTGATTGATATTGACGGGTTTTGTATTAGGCGTCTTTTCAGGCTACCAGCGAGTGCAGACATGCTGCCAAAATTAAGTGCTTAAATCAACAACTTGCCAGAGCCAATATCCCCCTATAAACTTTAGCTTACCTCGACGTAGAGGTAGTTGAATCAACAACCCTAATCGCGCCTGGCTATCTACAAAATGTTTTTTTGTATATCGATTTGATCATAAGAATCCGACCTGCTTCCCGACCTGCTTCCCTTAAAAAAAAGTACCACCGCCTGAAAATTTATATATTTAGTTCAGGAGAAAAGATCACTTTTGAACCATCCGTGAAGATGGATACTTCGCAGTCTTTCGTAACGGTGTCTAGTTCGTATTCCGTTCTGGTTTGGAATCTGATATAAACACTTTTATGAAAGTTGAGTTTTGGTAAGGTGTAGTCGGTTAGGTTAGTTTTTTCTACTACTAGGTAGTAGCTACAAGACCACTGCAATACTCTCTTAATTTCACCGCGCTATGGTTCTATGGTTTTCATATGCAGGTCAAGGGGTGGGATATTGATATTAACATTGAGAGCTTAGGTCGGACTTGATCAAATGACCCCTGTGGTTAATATTCCAGCCGTTCTTTGGGCTCTGCTTAATTTGGTGTTGTTATAGGCTTTCCTAAGAAATGGGTCACCATACTACTAACCCATTGGTAAGGATAACCATTTAAGTGTAAGTCCCCACCTTTTGCCGAAGGTCTTACTTGAGTTTAGTTTGGGGTCCATCGTGATACCCAAGTATTTGGTACTGCGGAAAAGGGTTAGTAGTTAATTTTTTAGGAGAGGAAGTCTGAAGGTTGATATTTTGGTTTGGTGATGAAGAGCGTCAGTTAAGTTTTCAGTTAACTCCGAGGCCCGCGTTGTAGTTCGGGCGCAAATCTTACCCAAAGCTCCTTGCATATTCTCACTTATAAAGTTGGGAAACATCCCCGATACTAGTACATCCACGACATCCGCATGCGCTGCCGCCTTCATTATGGATTCTGGACAAGATTTTATTCATTACCAGTAAGTCCACAACTGACCAGATTTTCACACTTCGGCAGATCCTGGAAAAAACCGAAGAAGTCCAGATCGATACTCACCATCTTTTTATCGATTTTAAGGCCGCATATGACAGCATTTATAGAGACGAGCTATACAGAGCCATGTCTAGTTTTGGCATACCTGCCAAACTCGTCAGATTGTGCAGGATGACGATGGAGAACTCTCGCTGCTCCATTAAGGTCGGAAACAATCTCACAGAGACCTTTGATGTCAAAAAAGGATTTAGACAAATCGATGCGCTGTCATGCAACTTCTTCAACATCATACTTTAGAGAATTGTGCGAAACTCGCAAGCCAACACCAGGGGCACAATTTTCCAAAAGTCTATGCAACTACTTGCTTACGCCGACGACATCGACATTATTGGCGGAACACAGCGAGCTGTCACTGGTGCGTTTGCAAGTATCAGTACAGAGGCGGCAAAAATGGGTTTAGAAGTGAATGAGGGCAAAACGAAATATATGCTGTCAACAAGAAGGGACGCACAACATCGACGAATCGGACAGAACGTCACGAAAGGCAGCTATAACTTTGAGGTAGTTCGGGACTTAATCTACCTCGGCTCCGCTATTAACTCTGACAATGACATATCGTCAGAAATCAAGCGAAGAATTACACTTGCCAACCGCTGTTACTTTGGCCTAAGGAGGCAATTTATTAGTAAGGCCTTGTCGAGAAACACCAAGGAGACTCTATATAAGACCCTCATCATCCCAGTCCTGCTGTATGGCGCAGAAGCATGGACGTTATCAAAGGCGGATGAAGATCTCCTTGGTCGTTTCGAACGCAAAATTCTTCCAGTGATTTTCGGTCCCGTTTGCGTTGACGGGCTTTGGAGGAGGAGATTTAACAGCGAACTCTACGAGCTGTACAGCGACATGGACCTGGTCAGAAAAATACGGATTAGTCGTCTAAGATGGCTGGGACATGTAGAGCGAATGGACACCAACGGAGGGACACCAGGAGGGACCACGCAGTAAAGGGAGACCTCGCCTAAGATGGCGCGCGCAAGTGGAAGGGGACCTCAACCAACTTGGAGTGCGCAACTGGAGGCAGTTAGCCAAAGATCGTGCTAACTGGAGAGGCGTATTGGTTGAGGCCCAGGTCCACCCCGGACTGTAGCGCCACCTAAGTAAGTAAGTAATCCATAAAAGGGGCTAAATATCACCGATCTGGCTTCTGTATATTTAAACTTTTCGAACTTGAAAATCACTTTAATTCAAATAAATGTCGTGAATATGTCGAGGGTGTGTGAGAGGAGTACTGTTAAAGACAATATAACGGCAGACCCAGGTGAGTAATCTATAAGTGCACAAATAGACAACTCTGTTTTGGCGTTTTGGCTTATGAATTAATGACTCTGCACCTGTTATGGCAAGTTAAATTAGATTATGCCAGAAACGAACATACTTTTTGTCAAAAATGCCACTCAAAAAAAAACCCGCCGTGTCTAAATTTTTAATAGGGACCTCTGTAAAAATTCAGTTGTATGTATGATTTTCCCACAATAATCACAAAATTTGAGAAAAATGTGACAAAAAAATGGGGCCAAAGTTAAAAACGTCGCTCATATCTGGATTTTTTCACCTTAACCGTCTCTGCACATGCTGGTGCTGGCCATCGTAGAAATGTGTCCTTCCTCTCCTAATGGAATTTCTAAAACAAAGTTCAGAAGTTTATTTATTAATATATTGCTTACGAGCAGAGGCTAGCCCTGTGGAAACTACTAAGCGAACAGTAGGAACATCTAAAAGCTTTTATACGATCTCGCTCTTCGCGCGAACGTTTTACAACCATCCCACCCCTTATTACTGTCATAAAAAGATATCTGATGTTCGACATCGTCGTTAAACTGTCAGTCCCTTCCAAATATATGCGGGCCCTTTAAGCCCTTGTCACCAAATATTTGTATTTGTAGGTGTATCAGCTACCATAAAAGACTTCAAACCTTAATGCGTCAATGATTTGCACACGCCATGCATTGTCGCTTTTCTATTGCATTTCCTCCACTTTACGATAGAGCACGTGAACTTCAATTCGAAATTACCCAACAAAAATCCACGTCTACATGTAAGCTGTGGACTAAAGTTAACCCTAAGTTAACAAGCAAAACTTTCCAAAATCCTTTATAACAAGCAAACAACTCGGTTAGAGATGAATGTAAATAATTGAGTGTCTTCTGCTCGTACGTCTAGGTTTACCTAATATGTATTCATCTAATTTCTTTAGCAAATAGTGACATGGGGCTTCATATTTATAGCCACCGACTACGAGTATTTTGTTTTGTTTTATTTTATTAATTTATTAAATATTTACAGGTGTTATCGCGACAACTTGTCTCACGCCGTTGATTCTCATGGAATCTGAAGGTTTTGAGAATTTGGAAAGCTTGACCAGCCGAACTGACGAAGGTGATAAGCTGCGCCGAGAAAATGTTGAGAATTTAAAGTATCGAGCGTATTTGCAGCGAACACTGAAAGAATTCGAACTGAGTGGCTTTTTAGATTTGTAAAGAGCGACAGTATTTGTTATTGTTAACCATTGTTTGATGTTTGTTTGATGAATAAATGCAAAATATGTTATCTTAAAAGGTTTATTGCATTTAATGTACCGTCACGAGGTACGTGACTTTTGGCGATTGGGGGGCAACTACAAAACGAAACGTGCAAATATTTTGTATTCGACGCGGTTGCATTTGTTCGTTGATTTGTTACAAATTTATTGTTTATTGTGGGGAATGTATTATATGAAAATGAGTTACGTGAAATGTTATTGTTATGCAGATATTGGTAATTTTTTTGGGAAATTTATGGGCATGTCGTTAGGATTTTTTAATGTTGAAATACAATGGAAGAAATAAATTTCTTTTCTAAGCTTTCCAATGGTGGTATTGCTCTGTACTTAGGGATTCTAGGGACCCTAACAATATCAAACCAAATCCAGCAGTAAAGCTAGGTCTTAATCGAGTGGTTTCGAAAATACTCTTCATATCTAAAGGAACTTGCCACTGGGCGAAATGGCAGCTTTGAGAAAATTGAAAAGGTAAAAAAAATGCTCAGGCAAAAGCCGCATAAAGACATTTGTTTGACAAATCGCAGTCGACATATTTCCAAGGACATTTCCTTCAACCTCCAAACTACTCTAAAGTATTCTTCCTCTCCTCCTTTAGGGGTTCAAATCCGCTCCGTCCCATCTAAACGTTTTTATTCGCTGTCTCACCTCCTGCGAAAGTCTGAAAAATGTCCGAGAGTGAAAACTGTCATGCAAAGCTTCTCAAAAATATCTTTTATATCTTCGCACACACAATGGTTGAAGAAGGTAGGCTAAGGTCCTTTATGGGCCGTTTAAATGCGAACCCTTAAGTGAAGTGGAAATAAAATTACAACAGCAAAAGCAAGTGAATGCTTTCAAGTCAAGTTAGAAGAGATAGGTGTCTAAAACTTCGTTATATAGAGGTTGACAGCTATAAAACAGTCCGCCAGCAACATTGAACCGCACCCTCATTTACCGAAACCAGCCCAGACACACACAAAATACAACAATTGCTACAGACATATGCCAAAAGTGATAGACTCCAAGCCGAGAAGTGATTGCCTGTCTGTGATCCGCAAAAAGTTCTATTTCAAACCATAGGCGCACACGCCAGTCGGGACTGCGGCGGAAAAAAGGCAGCCAGGGAGTAGTGTGAGAATGCAGTGTTCTAGCTCACAGAGATCAAAGACTCTCCAAAGACCAAGCCGATTGCAGTTGGCTAAAGATCGGAACGCAAGCTCTCGAAAACAGATAAGAAATCCTAATAACCGACGCTATGTGTAGGGAATATTAAGTGCATGTAAGCTGCTAACAGATCACCATGTGGAGAGAGTGATCCGACTAGAGCGACTCTGAATAGAAAAAGATCGTTTATCTATAAAAAAAAGTTAAGAACAAAGCCTCCGTTTCTAATTAACTACCTGTAGAGCTCTTCAAATAAATATTTATATCCAACGGACTGTATGAACGACTGAAAGCGTTCTGGCTTTCGACATGGTAGCTCTAGGGCAAATCCTAGAAAATATCAACGAGTTTCAAGTCGATCCAGTTTTCGGGACATGAAAGCTTATTAGCAACTTTTCCGTCACCATTATTTACAGCAACCAACTCAGGCCATTTTTTCTCTCTCCCCTCCCCGCCTTTAATTTCGCTAACTACACAACAGTAGGCTCCATACCGAAATTTTGCTAAACATGAGCTAAACATGAGCATCCCCAAAATTAGCAAAAAAAATGGTTACTCACTAACTCACTGACTCACTATGCCTAGCTAATTTTCCAGATAGCTGCCCACTTTATTATACCGTAAATATATACCATTTGTGAAATTTTTAATAATTACAACAAAAACTTGACGTTCTATTTAGATCTCACTACTTTTTGTGTCAAGAACTTGACTATTCTTAAATACTATTCACCATGGTGGTGAAAGCAAGGTCGTTGCGCTTGATATTTCAAAGGCATTTGACAGAGATTGGCAGCAAGCTGTCTTGTTGAAAATGCGTGCATTTGGGATCGATGTTACCCTTCTTCAATGGATTAGAAATTACCTTTCGGGACGTTCAATACAAGTTGTTTTGGACGGTTTCAAGTCTGCAACTTACCACATAAATGCTGGTGTCCCTCAAGGCTCCGTTTTGTCTCCGACTCTCTTTCTCATTTTGATAAATGATCTACTCTCTGTAATTTCTCATCCTATTCATTCCTTCGCTGATGACAGTACCTTCAGCTTTACATATTCGTTTCTTGGGCAACGCCCCTCACTTGACTCAACTTGACAGCATTCTTAAATGGGGTAAAACCAACAGAGTGGAATTTAATGCTTCCAAAACGCAATGCTGTCTGCTGTCAGTGAAGCGAACCCCTAATTCTCTGCTATTATCTATGAATGGCACTTGCATCGCTGAAACCGAACGACTTTCCATTCTCGGTATGTGTGTTAACGACAAACTTCGTTGAAATGACCACATATTCGATGTCGCCAAGAACGCTGCGAAATGTCTGAGCTTCCTTAAGCGATGCGAGAAATATTTCACCCCTTCTAATCTGGCTAGATACTACAAGGCGTTCATTCGCCCAAAACTTGAGTACAACGCTCATATCTGGTCTGGTGCACCAATGACATATTTGGAGCTACTTGACAGGATTCAAAAACGTGCGGTAAAACTTATTGGCGATCGAGACATCGCGAAATCACTTGACTCTCTTAGTCATCGTCGTAATGTCTCCTGCTTGTCATTGTTTTATCGGTATTTCCACCACAAGTGCTCAAATGAAGTAGCCAGTTGCATTCCACCCCTACAGCAATTCAACCGCAATACTCGCCATGCTAGGAATGCACATCAGTTTACCCTTAAGCCTGTTTTCGGACGTACTGTGAAATATAAAGATTCCTTTCTCAACCGTACAATACGAATGTGGAATGCTCTATCACGCTCTGTTTTTCCTCTGCATTATAGTTTACAAACATTTAAAACCAACGTGCATCGGTATCTCCCTTTCTCTAATCCTTCATTTCCCCAATGCCCGCACTGTGTCACTTCATTATAAGGGTATCCAAAGTCCCTTTAGTGCGCGTACATTATAAAAAAAAAAGTATGTTTTTGGTGTAATACTCTTTACCAGTCACATTACTCTTAAAAATCATATACGATCCCGGGCTTCGTTCGAGTCAACAAAACAAGTAAATTCAACGACGGTGTACGCATTGAGCATAGTCATTCGATTTATTTAAGTCTTAGGGCTTCAATTCAATTATCAGTTGACTCTATTTAGGGCTAAAGCCTTAAATTATTGAATATCGTGGTTTCTCCTAATTGAAATCTGAACTGAGAGACTATTCAGTTGATGAGACAAATTACTTGCCGCGCTAAAGGCACAGACCCATAGACACTGTCACGTGCGTTACGTCAAAAAATAATGTTGACGTAAACGTATCGACGGAAAGAACTATAACGATGGTAGATAATTTAATTCAATTCGTTAAGAATTTGTGTGTAGGACTCGTAGGCACAGCTATTATTTATTATTAATTTGTTCGCCGATGAACCTTCTAAGTCAAAATGTCTACAAAAGCTTAAATGTTTGAATTTATCATGAAATTCATGAACAAATAGAAAGCAAACCTTCGGCCACCTGGGGCATCTCAATCATAAACATTAGTTATGGACTACTATCTATAAACAGTCGTTGATACTAGCCGACCCGCATGGACTAGCTCCAGAGTGAATGAGATACCTAGGTAGGGCAAGTCTCTAGTTCTTATTAAACAACATGAAAGTCTTCCAACAGGAAGATTGAAAAAAATGTAGTTGCATCAGAAGGCAAAACCGTCGTTTTCCGTCGTAACCACGGTTGCCGGTTTCTTTTATCGAATCGCCACTTTGTAAGAGTAGGAAGGTGCGATCAGACGGTCATCCAAACTTGTCATCCGGATGATATCCTGACATCACTATGGCGACTATATTCTACTAAAGTTGTCATCCAGTACAAATTCTACGTCATAGTGACATCCCGATCGCAACTTAGGGATGTAAAGTCGAAAAAACCTTTTTTCAGCTCTAAGGTGAAGAAATTTTCCGAAATCCCTTCTTATCTAACGTCTTGAGCACATGACGAATCTTCACGCAACGTCTTAATGATTTAGTCGGTCTAAAGGTTAAGTCTGACTCGTGATTATTGGAGTGTTTTTTAGAGATATATGTTAGGCATTGCTGGTCTATAAACGGCCTAAAATATAGCTTGTGTTAAAGTAGGTTTTTTGGCATTAACGAAGGGAGCCTTAAGTTTCACGCCGTTTCTGAAAGGCATGTGGAAGTTTGTCAGACTTTCGCACAAGATTTGAAACAACAAAACCACTTTAGGAATTTATGGAGCTATTTTGGATGAAGCTATGAAACGGGACTCTTGCAAAAGCCGACTTTTGTTTTCTTAAATTTTGAAGTGTTAAAGAGTTATGAGGATATTGCAGCATGACATATTTCCGGTATTCCCCTTACAAAATGGAAATCGAAATCCTACAAAACGTGGACTTTGTAATGGTCCCTTGATTCGTGTATACTCTTTTTGGTGTTGTGGTTGGAAAAACTTTATTTTATTCGATTATTGTTGTCCCTCTTTGGGAACATTGAACTTCCACCAATCCTCAACTCAATGCTGTCGCCGTCCCTACAGTACGACCTTGCAAAATGATGATACATTTTACCTCTTCTCAACTCGTGCCTTTAATGTTGGTCATTCCCTTTAACTTCTTCTATGCTTTAATCAATATAGACTGCCAGTTGCCTTTCGTGAGAAAAAATTCTAAATAAAAAACATGTGAGTCCGCACCGCCATTGTATTTAAATTATCAGCATCCCCTAATCGTATAACATTCTACGCACAAAATGTGTGCGACCTCAAAAGAAAAAAAATGAAATTAAAATAATAATAATCAAACCCAGTTCACGGTCAATTTGCACTCCAGCGAGATGACAAAAGTCTTTCCAAAAATAACCCATCAATTCCCCAAAAGCGTGTCATAAATCCAATTTTTTTTACTTAACAAGCAGCAGCTAGCTCCACTCGTGCAATAAACTGCGCTATTCTTTGCCTAGGCTCCAATTTATTTATCATTTAGCCACCATTTTATTAGCTTCAGTCATACGCGTCATATTCCCAAGTAAGCGAGATGCATAAGGTACTTAGAAGTCATTAAGATTGCTTTATATAAATTTAACTGAAGCAGTCCAATTGACTACACACCCATAAAAAAGAAAAGATCGCATGGCAATCAATGTAAACATTTGCAGGTCATAAATATACAAACTGCGCGCAGTGAAAAGTGAGGCAGTATAAAAGTGACTCGAATTTTTCATGGCGGTTCAATTTGTTTCACAGTCTGTTCTTACCAGTCTTTCTAATCTAATCATGCCGGAGTGTCAGGAAAAGTCTAAGTGCGCGGGTGCTACTGGCGAGAGCTTGCAGGCGCCAGATTGGTTAACCAAGGATTACATGGCCGATAAATTAAGGACCTTCTACAATGATCAAAGCTTGCAGGTTAAGTCCTTAGCTGGCTGCATGGCTACTGGAAAAGGCGAGAATTTCGCTAGTATAATGACGCGAGTGTCGGTGCAGTTCAAACGAGCTGGTGATCGTGATGTAACTAAGAAGTCGTATGTGGTTAAGAGTTCGTTTGAGGGGGATGATTTCGCGAACGAGAAGCTGCAGCCTTACGATATCTACAACAGGGAGATGGAGATCTACCAGAAAATAATTCCCAAGCTGAACGCTCTGCTGGAGGAGATCAACGACACGGATAAAATGTTTCCCGAAACTATTGCTGTGGACTACGATCACTCGTCGATTATTTTTGAAGATCTCGCCGAAAGGAAATTCATCATGGGTGACAGGACCAAGGGGCTGGATATGGACCAAACCAAATTATGCATCAGTAAGTTGGCGAAGATGCACGCTACATCGGCGGTTTTGAATGAAAGGGAGCCGGAGACATTTCTTGGCTACGACAAGGGTATGTTCAACCGGCACACGAATTCGTTCAGCCCGTTCTTTGTAGGACTACTGGATGCTTGTGGACGCTTGGTGAGCCAGTGGGATGATTTCAAGGAGTATGGCGAAAAGTTGTTTGCCTTAAAATCAAAGGTAATGGAGTATGGCGCTCAGGTGTTCGATGCAACCGAAGGTCACTTGAATGTGTTTGCTCACGGGGATTTCTGGACAAATAATGTCATGTTCAGTTATGCGGACAATGGCGAGCCGAACGATGTGATTTTGATTGACTTTCAATACAGTGCCTGGGGATCACCAGCCATTGATTTGCAATATTTCTTCAACACCTCGCTGAGGGAGGAGATACGATTGTACCATCAAGATGAACTATTCCAGTATTACTACAACATATTGTCGGGAACACTGAGAGCTCTACGTTTTCAAGGCAAGATTCCCAGCTTACACACGTTCCTCATTCAAATGGCCGAGAAGAGTTTTTATGGTGAGTTTTCGCAGTCGTGTATTTGGTTTATTCCTTTTTTAATTTGCATTTTTAGCATTCACATCGGCTTGTCTGGTGCAAGCGGTTCAGGTAAATGAGGAAACTGATGATGCAGACTTCCATTCGTTGATGGGAGAAGATGAAAGGGCCCTGAATTTTAAGAACACAGTTTTTAAGAACGAGAAAGTTCAAAGGAATCTGAAAAACTTGCTACCAATCTTCGATCGGAAAGGATTGCTAGACAGTAGAGATTAAGGACGAGGGCGTATCTTATCTCTCTCTCTCTCTCTAGCTGGCTAGAGTTGAAAAGATTAAGTTACAAAATTTGCTGGTACATTAAAAGCGGTGATAAACATATTAAAATATTGTAAGTAGTTTTCTAAGACAGGTCAAATGAATAAATATATTATTTTATTGAACTTTGTTCTGTGTTTTGTTTAAATTAAGTGTTAATCTCTTAAATGACTTGGAAAAGGTAAGGCTCAAGCCCAATCTATGGAGTTGAGACAAAAAAATGATGAAGGTGTTGAAACTAATGTCACTAGTTTAGCGACGTCTGCGCATGTCCTGTGAATGTGCAATTAACTATTTATGAGAAGTATACAGTTTGTAATTTTACTTGCAAAATTGCATTTTCTGTCACAATGATGACGTCGTGTTTGTACTAGGTGTGGTGTTAAAGGTAAACTTGACTTCGCTTGAATCTTGACTTGAATCTCAATTCTTGAATGGGTAATTCTCGAATAAATTTTGCTAACAATATTTATACAATTGTTTTTTTTTTAAGGGATATATCCAAAGCTAGCACGGGTTCTTTAATTCTTTAATAGATAATTAATCGTACTGCTTGAATAGCGCCGACGGTCATTGGTGTTGTTTTTTGGGGTGGGATTGGTGTTTCAGTTCGTTGACTTTTACTCTTCTTTGGCGTTAGATGGCGTGCCCTCAGTTTTCCATTGCTTTCCGGCATATTGTCAATAACGGTGGTATTGCGTTCTAAATATAAGAACTAGTAAACGATTTGAGAAAAGTGATTTAAGGAAAAAATATAAAGTTAAGCCTACTAATCAAGAATATAAAGGTCTGTCAGGTATTCGGTGGGTGCGTCACTATGCACCGAATTTTTGGAATTGCAAAGAATTAGCTAAGAAAACTAGCTTTAAAGGCTACAATTTTAGTACGTTTTACTTAACGTATGTACATAAGTGCTTAAAAATAATCATCTGGCATCAGGTTCTGGTGAGTGCAAGTGCTTTCAAGACGAGTGTATAGCCACTGCTTCGATTGATGGGAGTACTAGAGCACTGTTTTTTGAAGTGAAACATCTTTGTGAATAATTAGCCTATCGATATGAAATAAACACCGTTTTAAAGCCCTTTGCTTCTAGTTTTTAAATCTGCTAGCAGAATATTCTTATGAACTATGCTTATAATCGCAATTATAAGAAAAGGTGTAAAACAAGAAATTCTCTTATTTTGTGGTCCACAAACCTGTGAAAATTTTATTAAGTAAAGCCAATGCATTACTCAGATAGCTTGTCCTAACAGCTTTAATTCGATATATTTTAGGTCTCTCTACGTCAATAAATATAGCCACATTAAATGGTAAAGCATATTTCTTTGATCATCGATAGCTCAATAACCAATTACCTGATGGTAAATCTAAGGAGACAGTTTTAGAAACTTCAAATATTATTATGTACAGGCTCCAACTAATCATCGGACCAAGCTGCACATCTCACTAAAAACAAATATAATAAAACTTTTGGTACTTGGTGGAGTGCCCTTTAGCTTGTAGTATTACTTACTTAGATGGTGGTCTTTGGTCTTTGGCTAACTGCCTCCAGCTGCGCACTCCAAGTTGGTTAAGGTCCTCTTCCACGTGTGCGCGACACCTACGGCGAGGTCTTCCTCTGCGGCATTGTCTTTCTGGGTTGGAGTCGAAGACTCTTCCGGTCGGAGCTGGTCTGTACTTTTTTGACCAGGTCAATATCGCTGTACAGCTCGTAGAGTTCGCTATTATATTATATATCTTCTCCAAACCCCATCAATTAAAATGGGATCGAAATTCACACGAAGAATTTTGCGTTCAAAACGCCCAAGGATATTTTCATCCGCCTTCCCTAATGTCCATGCTTCTGCGACTTCTAGCAGGACTGGGATGATTATGGTCTTATACATAGTCTCCTTGGTGTTTCTTGACAAGGCCTTGCTTTTCAGTTGCCTTCTTAGGCCAAAGAAACAGTGATTTGCAAGTGTAATTCTAGAGAGTTTATAGCGGAACCAAGGTATACCTGCCGATTGTGACGTTCTGTCCAATTCGTCGATGTTGTATGTGCCTTCTGGTCGAAGGGTTTTGAACTCTCTAACCGATAAACCCAGCGTCTTCTGTTTCTATCTGCCGTTGTGTAAATATTTGATCGGTTGTGGACTTTCCTGGCCTAAAACCGCACTGATAGGGTCCAATCAGTATGACCAGACAAGATCATGTATGCGATGTTAAGCAGACTGATTAATCTGTAATTGTGCGCAGTTTAGAGGGTCTCCTTTCTTGTGTACCGGACAAACGATGCTAAGGTTCCATTCATCAGGCATATTTTTCTCCGACCAAATCTTGGGGATGTGTTGGAGTATGCTCTCCACCATGCCATCTCCCGCTGCTTTAAATAGGTCGGCTGATAGGCCGTCCGGTCCAGCAGCCTTGTTGAACTTGAGCTTAGATATTGCTACCCTCACTTTTCCACGAGCGCTCAATCACCGCGAAGGTGTCTGTAACAGTTTGGGGGTAACCAAAGCTTTGCTACTCCCGATAATTTAAAATATCCAATTTTTGTGCGCTCTGCTTGACATTTTCTTGTAGAAATTTAAGATTTTTAGCTTCTAACTCGCCGATGCGATAGGGATTGCACCATCGACCTAGACGATCTTTTTGCGCTAGAAATACAGCAGCAAACCCTCACAGAGCTTTCTTCTGTGCCTTGATGGTGTCAAACTTCGCATTTGGCCTTCCCCACACATGAGTCTTACCATTTAATCCATGCAGATTCAATTTGCTTTCATCTGTTTGGAGGACCTTCAGTTTAAAGACAGTTTAAATTCCTCACGATACATAAAAATGTGCGTGGACAGTCGAACGACGTTTTCTAACTAATTCAGGAATTTCTCGGACTCCCTTTACTTCTCCATTCATTTTAACGATCACTTGCCTGACCTTGAAAGTGGCTTGTTTTTCATTTCGGACCATGACCGATAATCACGTCGAATTAAGTGAATTAGTACAGGATTAGTGTAGAATGAATGGAGACAAGTCTTGGCTACGATAAATTAAAGAAAATTAAACACCACTTTATGAACTCAGGCCATGCTCATATCGAAGCAATCCATGCCGGTATACAAACTGCAAAGAAACCTTTTAAAATCAAGGTACAGTATCGCAAAGGTCACACTTTGTAGCAACCAAAAGTAGGCAAGGCAAAAACTTTCCTCTTCGGAGTTGTATAAAAGCGGGCGTTCAAGAACATAGATTTCCCTTGAACCCTAGTTGTTGCAATCGTGCTGAAATTTCGAACTCAAGCTCTTCATATAGAGAAGTATAGACTAGTATAGACGACTATAGAGAAGTTAAGAAAAGGGAATCCGCAAATGAAGTACGTCAGTTTGGCTATCTGTTCGTTTTAAAGTTCGTATTAAGAGTTTTTGGGGTTAACTCCGTTTATTTTTGTTTTGCTTTATAATATTTAACCACGGTAGGCTTTAGCTTATGACAATGGATAGATGCTTTCATATCTAAGGTAGGGGGTCCCAATAAGGCCCAGTGTGCGAAAAGTGACATAACCGACAAGCAAAAGGAATTCTATTTTAAATGTGCTTGTAGCCACCTAAGTCCATGCCCACCGAAAATATTAATGGGCCTTATTAGGAATACGAAAAATTAAATTTGTTTTTTTGTGTTGCTTTTAGATTAAATGTCAAAGGCGAGACAATTAGGAAACAGAAAGCGGGCAGAATGGTCATCAGAAGATATAGAAAGGGCCTTGAAGTCAATCCAACGTTAAAATAAATAAAACAGCACCGCGGAAGAAGGCCCTTAATTTCAAAGGTCAAGAGGTGTGTGTTGTGTTAGGTGGAGCTACAGTCCGGGGTGGACCTGGGCCTCAACCAATACGCCTCTCCAGCTAGCACGATCTTTGGCTAACTGCCTCCAGTTGCGCACTCCAAGTTGGTTGAGGTCCCCTTCCACTTGCGCGCGCCACCTTAGGCGAGGTCTTCCTCTACTGCGTTGTCCCTCCGGGTTGGATTCGAAGACTCTTCGGGCCGGAGCGTTGGTGTCCATTCGCTCTACATGTCCCAGCCATCTTAGACGACTAATCCGTATTTTTCTGATCAGGTCGATGTCGCTGTACAGCTCGTAGAGTTCGCTGTTAAATCTCCTCCTCCAAAGCCCGTCAACTCAAACGGGACCGAAAATCACTCGAAGAATTTTGCGTTCGAAACGACCAAGGAGATCTTCATCCGCCTTTGATAACGTCCATGCTTTTGCGCCATACAGCAGGACTGGGATGATGAGGGTCTTATATAGAGTCTCCTTGGTGTTTCTCGACAAGGCCTTACTAATCAATTGCCTCCTTAGGCCAAAGTAACAGCGGTTGGCAAGTGTAATTCTTCGCTTGATTTCTGACGATATGTCATTGTCAGAGTTAATAGCGGAGCCGAGGTAGATAAAGTCCCGAACTACCTCAAAGTTATAGCTGTCTATCGTGACGTTCTCTCCGATTCGTCGATGTTGTGCGTCCCTTCTTGTTGACAGCATATATTTCGTTTTGCCCTCATTCACTTCTAAACCCATTTTTGCCGCCTCTGTACTGATACTTGCAAATGTACCAGTGACAGCTCGCTGTGTTCTGCCAATGATGGCGATGTCGTCGGCGTAAGCAAGTAGTTGCACAGACTTTTGGAAAATTGTGCCCCTGGTGTTGGCTTGCGAGTTTCGCACAATTCTCTCAAGTATGATGTATGATGTTGAAGAAGTTAAAGGCCAAGAGGTTACCAAAGATTTATTCAATGACAAACGCAAATCGAGATCATCAAGCTCCACAACTCTTTTCAATTCGTCATCAGCCATAAGCGCAGCTAACCAAAAAAGCGAAAACACCGCAGCATGATACTGTAAAGCATGTAAAGAAGACCGAATGGAAGATATGAGACAGTGTAGAAATTGTGGTGTTTGGTACACAATGAAATAATGCTTATTTGGAACATGTATTCGTAATAAGGCCCAAGGTAAGGTTTTTAAAAATGTTAAAAATATATATTTCAAATCGTGTTTTAGCAAATAAATGTTGTATTTTTAGATGAACTATGACTTATGCTTATGCTAGTGTCAATTTAGTAATTTTCTTTTATGCATTTGCAAGTTATTAACGAAAAACTAAAAGGTGGGCCTTTTTTGGGTCACCTACCTTATTCCACGCAAAGCTTGTCCTTATTTCAACTCTTAAGGGCAAGATGCAGAGGCTGTTGTAAGCAAGTTAAATAGTACTCTTCGAAGCATTCCACTCCTACGGTTTCTGATTGGACCTCCCGTTTAGCTTTACGAGTTTGTTGGGAAATAGTTGTGGTCCCAGCTTTTACTATTTACTAACACAACGCTGTGAAGAGAACAATCTTATCTGTCATACGCCGTAGCAATATTTCCAATAGAACTAACAATGGTCACGTTGTCATTTGTGCATTTCTGCTGGTATTTAGTGTTTAAAGAATTTACAACTAAACAGAAGAGTTTCTGTATCTTGAATCCTGAAAACTTCTCAGTGACCGGCAGTAGGGTTTTTACGGCTACGGATCTACTGGTGATTTGAGGACAGATCTAACCGAAAAGTGGAACCAATCTATTCACTAAGCAAGGTCGTTGCGCTCGATATTTAAAAAGAATTTGGACAGAGTTTGGCACCAAGTTCGATTCAAGTTGTTTGGGACTGCTTCAAGTCTACAACTGACCAAATAAAAGGTGGTGTTCCCCAAGGCTGTGTTTTGTCTCCGATTATATTTCTGTCACTTCTAATCTTATTCATTCCTTCGTCGATGAAAGTGCCTTCAGCTTTACATATTCGTTTTTTGGGCAACGCTCTTTATCTTCGGGTGTTGAACTGGAACGGCAACATTTAAATTCCGATCTTGACTGGGGTAAAACCAATAGAATGGAATTTAATGCGTAATTGCTTGACTCTCTCAGACATCCTCGTAATGTCTCTTGCCTCTCATTGTTTTATCGGTATTTCCACCACAAGCGCTCAAACGAAACAGTAAGTTCCAATCCACCCCTTGAACAGTTCAACTGCAATACAAGTTATCCTAGGAATGCTCATAAGTTCATTCATATCCCGACTTGTGCATCGGCATCTCCTCCTTTCCTCTTATCACCAAATTTCCTTGATTCCCGCACTGTGTTTATTCCTAATAAAGGTACCTACCCAAAATTCATTTAGTGCGAGTGAATTATAAAAAAAAACACAATAAAGGCATTAGGAAACCTTCACGTCAAAGAACCCATCTCGAAAAAATTGGAGCACGACCGACTCTTTTGGTATTGTCATGTTTTAAAGGAGGGATCCTACGAACCCCGTCAAAAAGGCAATGACAATCAACGTTCCCTTACAATCACGTAAAAGAGGCAGGCATAAAAACTCCCGGATCACACAAATGCAGAAACATCACCATTTAATATTTTCAATGATGAAGTGATTCAACATCGGGAGGCCTGTAGATGAGGCCTTGAGGTCGAACTGGCGAACCCCACAGGCGGACCAGTAGGAATGCAGTAAAGTGGGAGGGTTATGATCCTTATAATCCTGATCATAATCTCGTCGTTAAATGGAGAGAAGAAGAAAAAGGCATGAAAAAAGTTTGTTTTTTTTTTGTTTGTTTTTAGCTAAATTAAATATAGCGATTTGTTGTTTTACTTTTAAAATAAATTTTAAATTAATTTTTATTGAGATAAACACAGATCCATGAACATAGCTAATGTATTCTTCTCAGTGATATTTTATATAAAATACTTTCCTGACTCTTTTCACTCGAAGTGGACGGCTGCAGTAGAAATTGCCTTGATCACATCACTCTTCGGCTTTTCATGGTCTTTATAATATCTTATCAATATTGCACCAGACAGATTTTCAGTACTTATCTCCTCTGTAGGATTGATTAGTTTTTTTCTTCTTTTCTTTTGTGAATGTTGCGCAATCATTAACTGCCTTCCTTGGCCTTTCGCTTGATGACATTGATGTAGTTGGAAGATCACACGTTACTTCTGTTTGTCCGGTATTATTATGGAGAGATAAGGAAAGCCATTCCCCATTCTTGTTGAAATTTAATCTCGATCTATGGGCTGCAATCCATTTTAATTATTTTCGGGTGTGAGAAAATCTTGTGGCTAAAATTCGGTAATTTTTTAATACGTCAAATATGAACCTTTTTTGGGACTCTCAGCAAAATATTGTAGGCTTATACGTAGCCATTTTTCTTTCTACAAGGCGGCGCAAAATTAATCACCCTATCGGAAGATGTTATGATATTTGCAAACTAGACAGCTGCAGTATGCAAACAGGTAATGCATGCTGACCATCAGTCGCGTGTGAAAATACGGGCAAGCCATTTTAAATCTCTACAACGAAGAGGACGATTTTGTGTCGAAAATCATCATGAGCGACGAGGCGCATTTCCACTTCAGCGGTTACGTCTATAAGCAAAATCTTCATTTCTGGGGTACTAAAAATGTGCGTGGGATGCACGAGGAGCTATTACATCCAGTCAAAGCCACTGTATGGTGCGGCATACACGCGGGAGGAGTGATTGGGCCTTATTTTGCGAACCCTACAGGGCCACTTGAGGTCGCGGGTTTATGCCAACAAATCTCAGACAATCGCAGCCCTCAAGGAGTACATTCGGCAGGAATGCGAACAGTTATCACTGGAAATCTAGATAAAACGGTCAGAAATGTGTATCAACAGCCACTTCATCACTTACTTCACTTCATCACGTACTAAGTAAAAAAGTAATTCCAAAATGGGTCTGCCAGCGAGAAAGGACTCTCAACATCGGCGACTCGGACAAAACGTCACAATGGACAGATAAAACTTCAAAGTAGTTTAAGACTTTGTATATCTGTGCTCCACTATCACTTCGCAAAATGACATCGAAAAATCACTCTTGCCAATCTCTGTTTCTTCGGGCTAAGAAGGCATCCAAGAAGTAAAGCCCTCTCTTATAGAACCAAGGACATATTCAATAAGACCTTGATCATCCCGGTCGAGTTGTATGGTGCAGAAGCATGGACCCTGTCAAAAGCGGATGAAAACCTTCTGGGATGCTTTGAGAGAAAGATTCTTCGGGTGATATTCGGTCCAAATAATAAAATTCGGGCTATACAGCGACGCTGACCTGGTCAAAAATCTAAAAATACAACGGCTGAGATGGCTGGGACACGTGGAGGTTATGGAGAACAACGCATCAGCCCGACGAGTCTTCGAATCCACCTCTGAGAGACAATGCAGCAGAGAAAGACCCCATCTTGGGTGGCGCGCTCAACCAAGTCTGTGTGCGTAAGTGGAGGCAGCTAGCGAGGGGCTTGTTGATTGAGGCCGTGCTCCACCCCAGACTGTAAGCGCCACCAAAAGTAATTAAGTAAAAAAGTAATTCAAAAACAAAATTTTTCGCCACCTTGAAAATATAAGGATTTATTATCCATCGTCTTCGACTTCTCAAAGGTAGGGTAGGTCCCTCCATTCGTGTCAAAAAATATAAAGGGTGATTTTTTAAGAGGTTTAGAACTTTTTTTAAAAAAAAACACAAAAAATTCGAAAAAATGAATGAAATATTTATTTGAATCGATAGTTTGAACCTTGCAATTTAATGTTTAAAGATAATTTCATGCAAATGTTGACCGCGGCTGCGTCTCAGGTAGCCCATCCGCTGAGTCCAATTTTGGCATACTCTTTCACACATATCGGCCGGTATCTCACGAATGAATGCATGGATGTTGGCTTCCAGTGAGTCAATCGAAGCGGGCTTGTCCCTATACACATTAGCCTTGGCATACCCCCACAAAAAATAATCTAATGGTGTCAAATCGCACGATCTAGGCGGCCAATTGACCGGCCCAAAACGTGGCACCGTCTTGTTGAAACCACATATCATGCAAGTCAAGAACTTCCATTTCGGGCAAAAAAAAGTTTGTTATCATCGCTCGGTAGCATTCACCATTGACAGTAACGCTGCGATTCGCATCATCTTTGAAGAAATATGGCCCAATAATGCCGCCGGCCCATAAACCGCACCAAACAGTGGCTTTTTCGGGATGCATTGGTAGCTGTTGCAATGCTTCTGGCTGATCTTCACTCCAAATGCGGCAATTTTGCTTATTTACGTACCCATTCAACCAAAAATGAGCCTCATCGCTGAACACAATTTTTCGATAAAAAAGCGGATCCTCGGCCAGCTTTCCAAGAGCCCATTCACCAAAAATTCGGCGTTGTGGTAGGTCGGCTGGCTTTAGTTCTTGCACCAGCTGTATCTTAAAAGGCTTTACGCCCAAATCCTTCCGCAAAATTTTCCACGTAGTGCTGTAACAAAGGCCTAACTGCTGGGAACGGCGCCGAATCGACATTTCGCGGTCTTCTGTCACACTAGCTGATACGGCCGCAATATTTTCTTCAATACGCACAGTACGTAAACGTGTTGGTGGTTTAATGTCCAACAAAGTAAATTTGGTGCGAAATTTGGTCACAATCTTCCGAATAGACTGCTCAGAAGGTCGAGAATGCCGATCATAAAATGGAAGCAGCGCGCGATGAACATTTCGAACCGAGCACGAATTTTGATAGTAAAATTCAATAATTTGCAAGCGTTGTTCATTTGTAAGACGATCCATGGTTAAATTGCAAACCAAACTGAAGCTGTTTGACAGTGACACAAGGTACTAAACACACGTCAGCTGTCAAAACCAGTGTTGCCAAAACCAAACCAGCTAAAAAATCACCCTTTATCTACTCACACACAGTGGTTGGAGAAGCGAGGCTTTAGGTCTCATATGAGTCAGTTACGCCTTAAGATCTGTCAAATCTTAGGAAATGAATTAATTGTTTCGATTACTAGAGCTCCAAATATTTGTTGATTCAGAGATTGTAAAAGTTTTGGATTATAAACCAACCAGACAAATGAATTTCGCAATCACTTTTGTATAAACGGGCCACTGTCCGCCGGCCGAGTCACGCTTTTATAAGTCTGTTTGTAACGTTGTTCTATATATTTTGTATGGCAATCTTTGAGACGAATTTCCCAAATTTAATTCCGTCTCGGAATCCTATCTAGTAAACTGTTGTCTGTCTGAGGTGTACACACAATTCCTCCTCCCCTTAAAAACAAAACAACACATTTGCCTGCATGGGATTTTTATTGTTTATAGATTTGGTAATGAACAAATCAAATCCTAGCGGACTTTAATAGCAACAAAGACTGATTCCGAAAGGCGAGAAGATGAATGACCTGCCTACACTAAGCCGACCATTAAGTTTGCATATATATTAAAATGTCTTTTTGTCAATATTTTGCACTGTCAGCCAAGTCAAGAGTCCTTAATCCACATAAAGTCTGTCCCCTTCATTTCTCTCCAATTAAATCAACTCATTCCTACTTAATTGGCGCAATCAAAAACATCGCACTTCGTAAGAAAAAAAAAATCCATTTTTTAGACACTCTTCTTTATTGTATCAGAATTAACAGCTTCCTCTAATCTAGAGCACACACAAAAGGTGTGCGACCTCAACAAAAAAAAAAAAAGATCAAATCCCCCCTTCCACGGTCAATTTGCACTTCAGCGAGACAAAAGGCTTTCCAAAAATATCCCGTCAACCCACCGCTGAAAGCGTGTCATAAATCAAATGCTTTATTTTTTTAGTATCTAAATATAAACCAACATCGCATTATTCGCATTCGTCTACGTTTCAATTATTTATCATTTAACCACCATTTTATTGGCTTCATTCATATACGCGTCATATTCGCAAAGGAAGCAAGATGCAATAGACACTCAGTAGGTACTTAGAACTTACTCATTAAGATTGCTTTAAATAAATTTAACTGTAGCAGTCCAATTGGCTGCACACCCCCTAAACGAGACAAGATCGCATCGGATTCGTATCGTAACCAATGTAAACATTTACAGGTCATAAATCACACAGCGCACGCGGTGGCTGATGAGACACTATAAAAGTGGTTGCAAATTCTCAAGGCGGTTCAATTTATCGCACACTGTTCGCGCTAGTCTTACTAATCATGCCGGAGTGTCAAGACAAGTCTAAGAGCGCACCTGCTATTGACGAATATTTGCAGGCGCCAGAATGGTTGACCAAAAACTACTTGGCAGAAAAATTAAGGATCTTCTACAATGATCCCAGCTTGGAGGTTAAATCCTTATTTGCCTGCATGGCTACTGGAAAAGGCGAGAATTACGCGAGTGTCATGACGCGAGTGTCGGTGCAGTACAAACGGAGTGGTGATCGTGATATTAAAACAAAGTCATATGTGGTTAAGAGTTCGTTTGAGGGGGACGACTTTGCGAATGAGAAGCTGCAGCCTTACGATATCTACAACAGGGAGATGGAGATCTACCAGAAAATCATTCCCAAGCTGAACGCTCTACTGGAGGAGATCAACGACACGGACAAAATGTTTCCCGAAACTATTGCTGTGGACTACGATCACTCGTCGATTATTTTTGAAGATCTCGCCGAAAGGAAATACGTCATAGGTGACAGGACCAAGGGACTGGATATGGAACACGCCAAAATGTGCATCAGAAAGTTGGCCAAGATGCATGCCACATCGGCGGTTTTGAATGAACGAGAACCGGGGACGTTTCATGGCTACGATAGAGGCATTTTCAACCGGCACACGAATGCGTTCAGCCCGTTCTTTGTAGGACTTTTGGATGCTTGTGGACGCTTGGTAAGCCAGTGGGATGATTTCAAGGTATATGGCGAAAAGTTGCTTGCACTGAAGTCCAGGGTAATGGAGTATGGAGCTCAAGTGTTCGACCCCATCGAAGGGCATTTTAATGTTTGTGCTCACGGAGATTTCTGGACGAATAATGTCATGTTTAACTATTCGGACAATGGCGAGCCGAACGATGTGCTTCTGATAGACTTCCAATACAGTGTGTGGGGATCACCAGCTGTTGATTTGCAATATTTCTTCAACACCTCGCTGAGGGAGGAGTTACGATTGCATCAGCAAGATGAACTATTCCAGTATTACTACAACATTTTGTCGGGAACACTCAAAGCTCTGCGTTTTCAGGGCAAGATTCCCAGTTTGCACACGTTCCTCATTCAAATGGCCGAGAAGAGTTTTTATGGTGAGTTTTCTCAGTCGTGTATTTGGATTATTCCTTATTTAATTTGCATTTTTAGCATTCACATCGGCTTGCCTGGTGCAAGCGGTTATGGTTAATGAGGAAACCGATGATGCAGACTTCCATGCCTTGATGGGAGAAGATGATCGGGCGTTAAATTTCAAAAATACAGTTTACAAAAATGAGAGAGTTCAAAAGAATTTAAAGAGATTGCTACCAATGTTCGATCGAAAGGGATTGCTGGACAATCGGGATTAAGGCGCGGACGAGAAAATCTTCAAATTATCTCTCTAGCTGGCTGGAGTTGAGGAAATAAAACTAAAATTAATTTTCTATGGTGATAAAGATGTTGAATTATTGTAGGTGGTTTTTTAAGACAAGTTAAACTAATAAATAATACATAAAATATGGTGTTTATTTGTGTTTTATTTTTATTTATTGTGTAACCGTAAAATTCATCACTCTGATGACGGAAAATTGAGATATTGACTTTGAGTGATCTTTTGAATGATATGGTATTTCACTTGTAATAATAATACAATAGAAGCTTTCATTTTGAAAAATATTTAATGTGCACTCTGGCAATGAACAGAAGCTATGAAAGCCCAAGCTTCCTTTAAGGGGTTAAATGATTTTTTATTGTGTTATTAATTTCTACAACATCTGGAGAATATTATCCTAAATTTCATTCCGACTAAAAGTTTCGGAGATACAGCCTTGGGAAGGTGAGCACTCAGTTGAATCACCAGGTTTATTTGAGGTTATCCAAACTGTGTTTTCAATATCGGTTGTTAAAAGTTCTCGAAAACTACTCAACCAATCTTGATGAAATTTTACACAGGTCTTCGAGATATAATTCACGAGGACTTGGACGAAGGATTTTTTATTTTTCCAATTTGAAACTAATTAAAAAAAATGTTGAACAAATTTAACCAAAATTGTGATTTTTTTTGTAAAAGGGTCTGCCAAAAATCAAATTTTTCCTTCTTTTTCTTCCTTCGTCAAAATTGTAGTTTCTGGTCGTAACTAAAACACGATTTTTTTCACTTATTAGCTTTGTTCAATGAGAAAAAGGGCAAGGCAAGGCAGAGCAGAAGAAATTTGTGAAAAATGTCAGTTCAAGGGTAGAACAGAAAAATAAAGCCAAATGTTAGTTGTAAATTATAACAACTTCATTTTCGATTGTTGGATAATTATTTGAACTTATAAGATAAGTATAAATCGTGAATTAATGATTACAACAACCGATTGCCCTTTATCAGAAGATTATTCGATTTCTTCTATTTAATTAATCAACAAACAACTTTTCACTTCGACGGCAAAACAATTAATTTGCAACCACAACTGATTTTGACGTTTCTCACAAATCTGTTCTACCTCAAAAGCAAGTACAGAAATTCTGCTCGGAGCAAAGTCCAGACAGAGTCATTGAACAAAAAGCAAATATGAGCTGGGCAGAAATTTTTCTCATCGAACACGAAAACTGAAAACTTTGCACTGAGCTGGACAGCCTCATTGAACAAAGCTAATATGATCCTGTCACGAGTTCTACTGTCAACGCGGACGCACCTTTTTTTCCGAGGGGTCTCCGGAAATGACGTCATAATGGCGGAGTGTTGAATATTATGCCATAGGTAATGTTTTACTGTTTGTCGAGTTAGCAAAAATGTTCATTGATCTTTGGGCACAATTTTACTAATTTTTTGTTTAATTCTGCACTATATTACCTATTTAGTTTACTCCGCCCGCAGGTTCTGATATATTTTTGTCGTAATTCTTTTTGTTTTATAAGAGTCTTCCGTAAGTTCTTAATTAATGACTCTGGAAAGATTTATCGAGGTTTAACTAGGAATCTGCAACTTATTTTGCCTTCGATATTTAATTAATTTCTATTTGCTCCTTAAAGCCTTATTTTATTTTTAAATTTTATCAGTTTTGATGGATGCCTGAATTCTGCCATCGCCATTAAGAGCTCCTGAAAATAAGTTCTATTATATGCGTCAAAGTCGATAAAGAGATATTGCATAAGATCGATCTGCTTTGGTGCATGAGCCCTACAAAAGCATAATCTTCGTATTTGAAGAACCTTAGAAGTATACCATCAGAGTCCAGAGCCCTGTTGTTATTAACTTTTTTTTATATAGCCAAACCAACCTCTTCTTTATTAACTGGACTCTCCTTGGCTCATCACTTTCTCTACATGGCACCCGTTAAGCATCTGCTGGAAATGCCGCTTAAATACAACTACCTTCCCTCTGTGTTGGGTGCGAAATTCATCGAAACGGATCAAACCGTCAGTACGGTCGAACTCGTAACATACAACATGGGTTTTTTTTTGCGATTGTGGTCTATCCGATAATTATAGCTGTGCATTGACACCTTTAAATCTTTTTTCCGAAATTATGAAAATTACGCATACGCCATACGTACTAATTCTCAGACAACAAATTGTCAAAATATGTTCCTGTTATTTTTCAAGAGTCTACTTTTATAACGAAGTGTTTGAAATATAAGCTTCCACGAATGTAACCAACTTTTTATGACGACATTATTTTTTAACCAATCTTAAACCCCAACGACTGAATTTTTTAAGCTAATTAATCGCACAACCAGGTGTCGCCGCAAGCAACAAAGACTAACAACCATCACCCATCGCTGTCAAAATAAACCGTGACATTTCTCTTTTTAGCAAGTTTTTAATGGCCGCACGTGTTTATATATGAAAATACGCAACTAATTTTCACAATTTCATCCATAAAAACCAAACAAAATGGGTAAACTCAACGTAACAATCCTACGTTACCTCACCAGGGACGATTTCCGTGTATTAACAGCGGTGAACTACCCTAAATTATCCACAAAATCTAATTGTTTTCATTCGCATTTTTTTCTTACATCTACCTACCTAGATCGAAATGGGTATGAAAAACCACGAACTTGTACCAGGACCACTTGCGGCTGGAATTGCTAACCTGAAAACCGGTGGAGTGCATAAACTGTTGAGAGAACTGTGCAAACATAAACTGGTGACATATGAGCGCGGAAAGAAATGTTAGTAAACCAATGATGTACAAAAACATGCAAAATTTTTACTCATTTGTTTTTCAGTTGATGGTTATCGCCTCACCAACACTGGATATGACTACTTGGCTCTGAAATCGCTGACCCTTAGGGGATCGGTTTCCTCATTTGGCAGCCAAATTGGCGTCGGCAAAGAATCAAACATCTACGTTGTGGCAGATGACGAGGGAAATTCCATTTGTTTGAAACTGCATCGCTTGGGAAGGACCTGTTTCCGCAACATCAGAACGAAGAGAGATTACCACGGAAGGAGGCACAAAACTTCTTGGTTGTACTTGTCCAGAATTTCTGCGACAAGGGAGTACGCCTACATGGCTGCCTTGTATGAGAGGGGATTCCCTGTACCCAAGCCCATTGACTTTAACAGGCATTGCGTGCTCATGGACCTGGTTAATGGATATCCCATGTAAGTTGCATCGGATCGCTTTGAATGGAATTGCAATTGAAGGTTTTTCACATTCTTAGGACGCAAGTACACGAACTAGTTGATCCTGAAGGTGTCTACGACGAGCTGATGAATCTAATCGTTCGTCTTGGCAACTCCGGAGTGATCCATGGCGATTTTAACGAGTTCAATTTGATGATCTCGGATGACGGCAAGCCAATTCTGATCGATTTCCCTCAAATGATGTCCACATCGCATCCAAATGCTGAATTGTAAGAGTTTCCTAATCTCCCTGTGTCCACTATTGACAGGTTTTATGTGTGTTTTTAGCTTTTTCGATCGCGACGTCACTGGAGTCCGTGAGATGTTCCGTCGTAAGTTCGCCTTCGAGAGTGAAGATTACCCGAAATTCTCAGATTTGGTACGCGATGACGATCTCGACCATGAAGTCCATTGCACCGGCTATGGATTCACCAAAGAAATGGAAAAGGATCTACTTCAGGAATACGGAATGATCGATGAGGATGAGGAAGAAGACGAAGAGGATGACGAAAATCAGCATAACTCTGATGCAGACAGCCACATTTCCGTACGTCAATTGGACGAATACCGCAATCAGCTACAGAACGAGGTCAACTTTTCCGAAGCAAAGGGCGCAAAGACCAGTGACAGCATTCGTCGATACATTGAATCATGCACCCAGTACCTCGGCAGCACAACTCTAGACGAGGTGTCACCAGCTCTCCCAGTTGTTGATGAATTTCTGGATGCCGAAACAGAACCACAACTGGTACCCATTCAGGCAAAGAAGGAAGTCATTCCGAAATCGGTTGAAGAACCCAAACTACCTGCTACAGATACTGCTTCCGACGCTGGAACGATGAGTTCAAATGACCTCGAAACAGATAACTTACCCGAATTGGGCGATGTGGATCCAAATTCGCGGATGTATCGTCTAAAGATGGTTGAGAAACTGCTTTCGGACGCGAGAAGTCAACGTTCCTACTCGACCACAGCGAGCACAATCGCACCGAGTGTCATTACAGGGCGCATCAAGCGGAACATGGACATCAAGGAGAAGCGAGAAATCCGAAAGAAGTGTGTGGCAAAGGGTGAAGCGAATGCAACTCATCGGCATAGAAATGAGAACAAGGATGTCGTCAAGGAGTACGCTGGGTGGGATTTTTAAAGGTATATAGCTCGTAGGAAAGATAACTTGAAATAAATATTGTTTGCAAATTTTGTGAAGAGAAATTATGACTTTTTTGTTGGACGTTTGGTTAGACTTCGAACATGGTTGCGTTTTCTTTGTTGTTTTGGGTAAATTTAAAATCATGAGAAGAGTTTCTTTATCATCTTGATTTACACGAAAAATTGACGGTAACGGCCAAATGCGTTGCTCATCAGAAAATACGGAAACTTCTTATGACAGCTTAGGCTACGATGAACGGATCAATGCGTTTGCATTGATTGATGATAGACGCGACGATAAAATCCATAAATCACGATCACAGAAATGACCCGAGGCCGATTTAACCTAGAACTTCTTTTAACTCAGCGAAATTCAACGGAGGGGGTGGAGAAGGGAAAAGGCGAGTACGAGGGCTACCTCTGGAGCTACTTGGCCACTTTTAAAAATTCGTTTAGCATTGTAAGGCTTGAGGATAATATCACACGCGAGAGGAGGCGCGAGCACAGTCTAGTAATCTTCAAATGTTCGTATGCCTCGTTTGGTTCCACTGAGTATTGTGTCGGCTGTAACCAGGCCAGCTGATTTTCATTTCAGTAGGAATAGGAAGCAATATAGCTACATAAAACATTTTCAGCACTTTGACGTGCGAGGGTTTGGTCAAAAAATGTTCCAAGGAACGTTGGTGATCAGCTTAGTGGTGGTCAATGGATTCGATGTATTTGCAACATTCGACTGCACAACTTGGCTCGATGTCCTAACTAAGCATGTTAAACGTTGCCTGTTGTCAGAAGTCGTTCCTTAGATACGCAGGTGGTAGACCCCTTAGTACTTGGATGGTGTTAGAGCTTCTGGTTTTGATTCTGAATTCAAAGCCAGAAGCAAATTACTCTTCTTTCCAGGAGGGGAACTGTCATTTAAGTACCAAACGAACATCTTCCGGATAACCAATCGAAAATTGTATAACTTTTTTGTAATGTTGTCTTCCATTGTTAATCCTGACAACTCGCGAACTCTACAGGAATAATGAGACAGCAAGGTTTCGTTTAACAAATTGTACAATCACAGTTATTTAGTGGTACGCCGCCACAATTGAAGCGACCGAGGAAGACCAAACCGCGTTCTACATTCATCGTAACTCGCTTGGCAGAAGTGTTCCGAGAGCCAGTACCATAATCGGCATGAGTGATCTCAATGTCCAAGTCGCATCAGACGGTTTCGATCTGGAGCGTGCGATGGGATTTGCTTGTTGACTGCTTTTACTGAGTGGGCAATATCATGATGCAGTAGCGATGGACGAAATCAATGGTTTCACACATTGAAATATTAGAAATGCCGATGTTAGAAGCGTCCACCATTTGGTTCAAAAAGAGTCTCAAGCTACGAAACGCCGCTGTCATTAAACGGAAGTTAACATTCGACGAGAAGGGGGGGGGGGGGGGGTGAAATAAAAAGTTTATTTATAGAGGCTGGATCCGAAACTGACCCCCGGCGAATGATTGGTAGGGGCTCCTGGATATCACAAGCACCTGGGAAAGGCTGAATTGCGAAGCGAGCATCAGATAATACATAGGTCTATTGCTGTCTCGCGTATGACGCGGAAAACGCTGTAAAAAGGAGAGATATCAGGGCATTGTACCAAATATCCAAACAAAATTTGTCGGGGAAAAAAGCAGCACCAGTCATTCTGAATATGAACTACGCAGATGGATCACTTTGCTAGAGGAGGATTTCCCTGAGCAGAGTGCTGAAGTGTCCCAGCTCAACGTACGAAGGTCATGTAGGAGTATTGACATCGAGAACCCTTCAGAAGCCGAAATCAAAACTTCAATAAATCTTCTCAAAAACATAACAAAAAAACAGCTGGAATTCCAGCTAAATTCCTGAAAGCTGAAGCCGTCACATCGGCCAGTATTCTACATCCGTTGAAACAGCTGTTTGGGAAAACAACCTATCACAGGGACTGGAAGGATGGTGTGATTGTAAAGTTTCCAAAGAAAGGTGACCTTAAGAAATAAAGCAATTGACATGGTATTACCGAGCTGTCCGTTTTCCCAAAGCTAATAGCAACCATCGTTTTGGAGCGACATCACGCTGTCTTCCACAGTGGTCGTCGTATAGGATAGGGAGACGCCAATTCTCTTTCTCATGGCGATAGACGACGAGCTGACAGCGGATGGACTGGGTAGACAATGGAGATGGTTAGAAAGGTTTAGTCACTTAGACCATTCGGAGGGGAGTCGAGCGGTCTACAAATATATAGCAAAAAGACAAAAATAATGATGCACACATCAGCGTATTATTCTACTAGAGACGCCAGTTGAAGAGGTTGAACTGTTAAACTATCTTAGAAGAATTGTTTCATCAAATGGAGGTACGGATCTATATGTTAAAAGTGGAATCAAAAAAGCTCGTCCCAAACTTGAAAATCCGGTCAAATCTCCTTAGACACTGAACCCGTTGTCAAATCCGTGCTAGCGAAACCTGGAAAATCACGACTACCATCTCGAGGAAACTGCAGGCTTTTGTGAATCGCTGTCGATGTCGACGATGGAATAGTCACACACTAAGGATATCAAACGATTAGTTCTTTGAATGGAATCCTCGGCGGATACACGACGGGTTGAAAGACCAAGATCAACAAAGAAATCAACAGTCCTTGCAGAAGCAGAACCCCAGAGATAAACGTGTCCGCAGGTAAAATATCTAGCTAAAGACAGTGAAGACTGGAGACGATTTGTTGGCGTCCTAACCGGGGTTACAGGACATGATGATGATGTAGAAGTTTGATCTGTCAACAAACAAACGAGCAGTTCTCCTTATTGGAGATAGTTCAACAGTTTTCTTCCTTTGTAGATCTACCTCAAGATGTGGTTGTACATCGAACAGGCAAAACAATCTATATCATTGGCCCGATCACCGAACTGAGTTTCGATTTCGTAAACGTAAGCGCTGTAAGTCCGAGGGCCAGATTGCAATTCGAAAAATACCATTAAAAATACAAACTTTAAAAGCACTCATTTTTTTATTCCTTTACACTTGACAATGACTTCTTTCTTCTAAAGTATGTTCTGTTGACTTTTTGATGTCGACGTGGCCCAGTTGACACTGAACAACGACCTTTCGTGGTCCATTATTAGCCTCAGAAAGGGCTTTTTGAAAAGCGCACTCTATTTCGTCCCATTTGTAACATTGGGCAATCAAAAAGTCGATTGGTATCCGACCGCCTTCTACCAGATTAATTGCCATGGGGAACCTGCATGGAAATAAAAACGGTTCAACCATTTCTATTTCAAACAATCTTACATCTTACATATTTTTCGATCTAAAGCTTGAAATTAGTTGAATTTCCTTCATCACCGTCGAGCATACATTGAATGAAGCGCACACCGAATACAGGCCAGCTAGCACACAAGTTCCATTCGGCCTCAAGGACATAATAGCAGCATTCAGTGTTTTCGTACAACTTTCAAAATTGATGACCACATCCGGAAAGGTTCCCAGAGCATCTATAATCATTCGCGATAGTTCGGTTTCGCTCACTTTAGTGTCGAAGCAGCCAATTTTATTCGTAACGAACTCTCCGACAAGATCTTCGGTGCATTGCATACCGCACATGACGCATATATTTTTGGCACCCATTGATTGGGCGGACATTGCGGCGCACACTGTAGTTGCGCACGAACCTATTATTGCCACATTTGAATTTTGATTGATGCCAGCCTTGTGAGTAGCATTGCAGCCCATTGCCAGCTGATAGACCATAGCTGCAAGTTCCATTGGAATGTCCTTGCTAATTTTGTGACAAAACGTTGCCGGATGGGTGCAATATTTGCCAAGGCATCCGGTAAAAGTCAACTTGTTGCATAAGTTATAGTGTCCCGCTTTGCAGAGGTCACACTTTTGACATGGGACCCCTGATTCGATTACAACATGGTCGCCAATTTTAAGGTGTTTAACATCGCTGCCGATCTGTTGAGAGATGTGTGTAGTCAAAAACTAACTACGACTATGGCTTACCTTTTGAACAACTCCTGCAGCTTCGTGTCCAAGAGTTACATTGTCAAAGTTTCGACATCCTGTTTCGAACATGTGAATATCTGAATCGGCGAGTACCACTGAATCGACAGCAATAACGACATCTACAATGAGGAGTGGAATTAGAAGTGCCAACCAAATACTTTGAAGGTCAGACTCATGTTTACCATTATCGTGGGCTCTGGGTATCGCTTGGTGTTTAATGCAAATTTTATAAGGCTCTTCTATCCCAGCTTCTTGATATGTCTTAACGATCGAATGAACAAATCGTTGAAGGCCACACACACTTACAGCCGTAAATGGTGGGCAAGCGCTCTTGGTTGGAGTTTTAACAGTGCAAAGTGCTTTAAGGTTTCCAATTTCATTTTCTTCCTTGGAATAATAAGAAATAATTTTAATCGACTCATATACAAGGTTCGTGGGCTGCTTACCTTTCGGCTTCTTAGAAATTTCGGCATAGACATTATAACAGGCAGTGTCTGGACAAAATTGTAGAGTCTCATTTGGGAAGCAATTTTTCGGTTCGACAGTCCGTTTTTTCCTATGTTTTGTGTCTTTCCATGAATAGTTTTGACATGTTTCCTTACGATATTGATTGGACTTCTCCGAGTAGTTGCCTTTTTTGGAATCATTGGGACATTTATCTGAAAAATTTCGGCTTGATGGGTCAATATTGATGGTAGATGGGGTCAAAAGATTAGTAAGTGTGTGGGCTTCCCTTTTGGAAGAACATGATGGACATTTGTAATCGGTACACTTTGTTTTAGAAGTTGAACTTTTAGATTTATTCAGAGTTTCCTTGGATCCACACTTTGATTCGGCGGCTCTCTTACAAGCTTTTTCGGATTCAGGTGATGGCTTTTCATTTGATTTCTTTGAAGCACACATAGAATCTGAGGATGTCTTTTTATCGACTATCATCGAGACACATTTAAAAGTCTTTTCTTCTGACTTTGTAGCTGAAGCTTCCGAAGGCTTACATGTGCCCTTATCATCTGACTTGGTGGATGCTGCCTTTTTACACGGACTGCTTTCAGTCTTGGCTGAAGCTGCCGGCTTACATGTGCCTTTATCATCTGACTTGATGGATGCAGCCTTTTTACACGGACTGCTTTCAATCTTGGCGGATGCTGCCGGCTTACATGTGCCTTTATCATCTGCCTTGATGGATGCAGCCTTTTTACACGGACTGCTTTCAGTGTTGGCAGATACTGCCGGCTTACATGGGCCCTTATATTCTGACTTGGTGGACGCTTCCTTCTTGCAAGGACTGCTTTCCGTCTTGGCAGATGCTGCCGGCTTACATGTGAATTCAGCATCCGACTTGGTGGATGCTGCCTTTTTACAAGGACTGCTTTCAATCTTGGCGACAGCTGCAGCTGCCGGCTTACTTGGGCCCTTATCTTCTGACTTGGTGGGTGCAGCCTTTTTACACGGACTGCTCTCAGTCTTGGCTATGGCTGCAGCCTTACATGTGCCCTTATCATCTGCCTTGGTGGGTGCAGCCTTTTTACACGGACTGCTTTCAGTCTTGGCTGCAGCTGCCGGCTTACATGTGCCTTTATCTTCTGACTTGATGGATGCAGCCTTTTTACACGGACTGCTTTTAGTGTTAGCAGATGCTGCCGGCTTACATGGGCCCTTATCTTCTGACTTGGTGGACGCTTCTTTTTTGCAAGGACTGCTTTCCGTCTTGGCAGATGCTGCCGGCTTACATGTGGCTTCAGCATCCGATTTGGTGGATGCTGCCTTTTTACAAGGACTGCTTTCAGTCTTGGCTGCAGCTGCCGGCTTACATGTGCCTTTATCTTCTGACTTGATGGATGCAGCCTTTTTACACGGACTGCTTTTAGTGTTAGCAGATGCTGCCGGCTTACATGGGCCCTTATCTTCTGACTTGGTGGACGCTTCTTTTTTGCAAGGACTGCTTTCCGTCTTGGCAGATGCTGCCGGCTTACATGTGGCTTCAGCATCCGACTTGGTGGATGCTGCCTTTTTACAAGGACTGCTTTCAGTCTTGGCTGAAGCTGCCGGCTTACATGTGCCCTTATCATCTGCCTTGATGGATGCAGCCTTTTTACACGGACTGCTTTCAGTGTTAGCAGATGCTGCCGGCTTACATGGGCCCTTATCTTCTGACTTGGTGGACGCTTCTTTTTTGCAAGGACTGCTTTCCGTCTTGGCAGATGCTGCCGGCTTACATGTGGCTTCAGCATCCGACTTGGTGGATGCTGCCTTTTTACAAGGACTGCTTTCAGTCTTGGCTGAAGCTGCCGGCTTACATGTGCCCTTATCATCTGCCTTGATGGATGCAGCCTTTTTACACGGACTGCTTTCAGTGTTAGCAGATGCTGCCGGCTTACATGGGCCCTTATCTTCTGACTTGGTGGACGCTTCTTTTTTGCAAGGACTGCTTTCCGTCTTGGCAGATGCTGCCGGCTTACATGTGGCTTCAGCATCCGATTTGGTGGATGCTGCCTTTTTACAAGGACTGCTTTCAGTCTTGGCTGCAGCTGCCGGCTTACATGTGCCTTTATCTTCTGACTTGATGGATGCAGCCTTTTTACACGGACTGCTTTTAGTGTTAGCAGATGCTGCCGGCTTACATGGGCCCTTATCTTCTGACTTGGTGGACGCTTCTTTTTTGCAAGGACTGCTTTCCGTCTTGGCAGATGCTGCCGGCTTACATGTGGCTTCAGCATCCGACTTGGTGGATGCTGCCTTTTTACAAGGACTGCTTTCAGTCTTGGCTGCAGCTGCCGGCTTACATGTGCCTTTATCTTCTGACTTGATGGATGCAGCCTTTTTACACGGACTGCTTTTAGTGTTAGCAGATGCTGCCGGCTTACATGGGCCCTTATCTTCTGACTTGGTGGACGCTTCTTTTTTGCAAGGACTGCTTTCCGTCTTGGCAGATGCTGCCGGCTTACATGTGGCTTCAGCATCCGATTTGGTGGATGCTGCCTTTTTACAAGGACTGCTTTCAGTCTTGGCTGCAGCTGCCGGCTTACATGTGCCTTTATCTTCTGACTTGATGGATGCAGCCTTTTTACACGGACTGCTTTTAGTGTTAGCAGATGCTGCCGGCTTACATGGGCCCTTATCTTCTGACTTGGTGGACGCTTCTTTTTTGCAAGGACTGCTTTCCGTCTTGGCAGATGCTGCCGGCTTACATGTGGCTTCAGCATCCGACTTGGTGGATGCTGCCTTTTTACAAGGACTGCTTTCAGTCTTGGCTGAAGCTGCCGGCTTACATGTGCCCTTATCATCTGCCTTGATGGATGCAGCCTTTTTACACGGACTGCTTTCAGTGTTAGCAGATGCTGCCGGCTTACATGGGCCCTTATCTTCTGACTTGGTGGACGCTTCTTTTTTGCAAGGACTGCTTTCCGTCTTGGCAGATGCTGCCGGCTTACATGTGGCTTCAGCATCCGACTTGGTGGATGCTGCCTTTTTACAAGGACTGCTTTCAGTCTTGGCTGCAGCTGCCGGCTTACATGTGCCCTTATCATCTGCCTTGATGGATGCAGCCTTTTTACACGGACTGCTTTCAGTGTTAGCAGATGCTGCCGGCTTACATGGGCCCTTATCTTCTGACTTGGTGGACGCTTCTTTTTTGCAAGGACTGCTTTCCGTCTTGGCAGATGCTGCCGGCTTACATGTGGCTTCAGCATCCGACTTGGTGGATGCTGCCTTTTTACAAGGACTGCTCTCAGTCTTGGCTGCAGCTGACGGCTTACATGTGCCTTTATCTTCAGACTTGGCGGACGCTGCCTTTACACATGGACTGCTTTCAATCTTGGCTGAAGCTGCCGGCTTACATGTGCCCTTATCATCTGCCTTGATGGATGCAGCCTTTTTACACGGACTGCTTTCAGTGTTGGCAGATGCTGCCGGCTTACATGGGCCCTTATCTTCTGACTTGGTGGACGCTTCCTTTTTGCAAGGACTGCTTTCAGTCTTGGCAGATGCTGCCGGCTTACATGTGCCCTTATCATCTGCCTTGATGTATGCAGCCTTTTTACACGGACTGCTTTCAGTGTTAGCAGATGCTGCCGGCTTACATGGGCCCTTATCTTCTGACTTGGTGGACGCTTCTTTTTTGCAAGGACTGCTTTCCGTCTTGGCAGATGCTGCCGGCTTACATGTGGCTTCAGCATCCGACTTGGTGGATGCTGCCTTTTTACAAGGACTGCTCTCAGTCTTGGCTGCAGCTGACGGCTTACATCTGCCTTTATCTTCAGACTTGGCGGACGCTGCCTTTACACATGGACTGCTTTCTATCTTGGCTGAAGCTGCCGGCTTACATGTGCCCTTATCATCTGCCTTGATGGATGCAGCCTTTTTACACGGACTGCTTTCAGTGTTGGCAGATGCTGCCGGCTTACATGGGCCCTTATCTTCTGACTTGGTGGACGCTTCCTTTTTGCAAGGACTGCTTTCAGTCTTGGCAGATGCTGCCGGCTTACATGTGCCCTTATCATCTGCCTTGATGGATGCAGCCTTTTTACACGGACTGCTTTCAGTGTTAGCAGATGCTGCCGGCTTACATGGGCCCTTATCTTCTGACTTGGTGGACGCTTCTTTTTTGCAAGGACTGCTTTCCGTCTTGGCAGATGCTGCCGGCTTACATGTGGCTTCAGCATCCGACTTGGTGGATGCTGCCTTTTTACAAGGACTGCTTTCAGTCTTGGCTGAAGCTGCCGGCTTACATGTGCCCTCAGCAACCGACTTGGTGGATGCTGCCTTTTTACACGGACTGCTTTCAGGCTTGGCTGTGGCTGCAGCCTTACATGTGCCCTTATCATCTGCCTTGGTGGGTGCAGCCTTTTTACACGGACTGCTTTCAGTCTTGGCAGATCCTGCCGGCTTACATGGGTCCTTATCTTCTGACTTGGCGCATGCTTCCTTTTTACAAGGACTGCTTTCAGTCTTGGCTGCAGCTGCCGGCTTACATGTGCCTTTATCTTCTGACTTGGCGGACGCTGCCTTTTTACACGTACTGCTTTCAATCTTGGCAGATACTGCCGGCTTACATGGGCCCTTATATTCTGACTTGGTGGACGCTGCCATTTTACAAGGACTGCATTTAGTCTTGGCTGAAGCTACCGGATTACCATCTGACTTGGTGGGTGCTGCCTTTTTACATGGACTGCTTTCAATCTTGGCTGCAGCTGCAGCTGCCGGCTTACATGTGCCCTTATCATCTGACTTGGTGGACGCTTCCTTTTTGCAAGGACTGCTTTCCGTCTTGGCAGATGCTGCCGGCTTACATGTGGCTTCAGCATCCGACTTGGTGGATGCTGCCTTTTTACAAGGACTGCTTTCAGTCTTGGCTGCAGCTTCCGGCTTACATGTGCCTTTATCTTCTGACTTGGCGGATGCAGCCTTTTTACACGGACTGCTCTCTGTCTTGGCTGAAGCTGCCGGCTTACATGTGCCTTTATCATCTGACTTGGTGGGTGCAGCCTTTTTACACGGATTGCTCTCTGTCTTGGCTAAAACTGCCGGCTTACATGTGCCTTTATCTTCTGACTTGGCGGACGCTGCCTTTTTACACGTACTGCTTTCAATCTTGGCAGATACTGCCGGCTTACATGGGCCCTTATATTCTGACTTGGTGGACGCTGCCATTTTACAAGGACTGCATTTAGTCTTGGCTGAAGCTACCGGATTACCATCTGACTTGGTGGGTGCTGCCTTTTTACACGGACTGCTTTCAATCTTGGCTGCAGCTGCAGCTGTCGGCTTACATGGGCCCTTATCTTCTGAGTTGGTGGACGCTTCCTTCTTACACGGACTGCTTTCAGTCTTGGCAGATGCTGCCGGCTTACATGTGCCTTTATCATCTGACTTGGTGGGTGCAGCCTTTTTACACGGATTGCTCTCTGTCTTGGCTAAAACTGCCGGCTTACATGTGCCCTTCTCATCTGACTTTTCGGATGCTTCCTTCTTACATGGACTGCTTTCAGTCTTGGCTTCAAATTTTTTAGCTGAAGCTCCTGGCCTACACGTACTCTTAATGTTCGTCTTGGCGGATGCTTTCTTCTTACATGGACTGCTTGCAGTCTTTGCTGAAGCTTCCGCCTTACAAGTGCTCTTAGCATCCAATTTGGTGGATTTTATGAAAGTTGTCGATCCTTTAGTACACGGACTTTTTTTAGTCTTCGCTCTTGATTTTGTACCTGAAGCTGCCGACTTACATGCGCTCTTAGCATCCAACTTGGTGGCTCCTGATTTTCCAGCTGAAGCTGCCGCCTTGCACGTACCTTCAGCACCCGACTTGAAGGCAGAAACTGACGGTGCGGATGAGGTTCCGCATGGACACTTTCCGTCAGGCTGCTTCTTACATTCACACTTTGCTTCTCCATATGAAGTTTTACACTCGCATTTTCCTTTGGATTTGCTGCCAGTTGTTGCCGTTGGACTATCTTTCTTGGCTGTACTCTTCACGGAGCAAGTTTTACACGGGCTTTCTCCTTTAGATTTGGTGCCTTTTAGACTTTTAGCTTCTGACCTGCTGGCAGAGATTGATGGTGCGGATGAAGGTTTACATGTTTTCGGTTTTTCAGATTTGGTGCTACAAAGTGACGACGATTGTTTCGTCTTAGCTGGTTTACATTTAGTATCTGTTTTCTTTAAGAATTCCTTTCGAAAGCGTTCCGCTACCTCTACGGACTTTCGATATAGATCACAATCTAATAATCCAGATACACTTGTGAATTGAGACCGCGCATCACCAGCATCATTTGAAGATTTTGACTTTTTATCTTCTCCCGTCTCCTTCCTTGCATCAAGTTCTTTTTGGAATATGTCATATCGCGAAAGTAATCTGTGAATCTGCTCAACCACAGATGGAGTCTCCTTCTCGTTTGTTGTATTGCAGCCCCTATCAGTGGAATAAAATTTCCGGCATATCTCCATTGGAAACCCCTTTCGCAATGCTGAACTGCAAACATTAGCTGCTATTGCGGTCACATGTTCATTAAACTGAGGCACCTTCAGCATCATCAACTTTTCGTTGGGAAAATCCTTTGGATTGACTTCGACAATTCCATTGATCAACGCGTTAAATTGGAGTGAAATTGTTCTTGTGTCCGTTGGATCCATTCGAACATTTGTTGTCAGCGCCAAGGTGGAGTCTTCTAGTTTCCATCGCCTTACCGGCAGCAGTGCTGGTGGTTTCATTGGATTGAGCAAGGCGTCCTTCACATTTGTCATGTCAACCTTAAAATTCAGTTGCATTCCTGAAACTGGAATCTCTCGTAATTCATTTGCAATCTGCACAGGCAAATCATCGTCTTCGGATGTGAATGAAATCTCTGGGGTCCGCGGAATGTAATCCGGTTCGACTGTGGTCTGTTTGTCTCTCAAAAGAAATTCCGCTTCATCATGTCCTTCAAATTCTGTTAAACTATGATTGTTCTTTCTACTCCGCGACGGCGGCATGAACTTTTTTAACCTCAAATTGGAAGCATTTCGTTCATCGTCGGTTTTAAATTTCGCGCAATCATCCATGAACAATTTCACTTGATGTGCATTTTCTCTCAGCAAGGAGACTATAGCAATCGCGTCTCTAAAGGCAATTTCATTTCTCTGTTTGCCCTCGAACAAATTTATTGGAATTAAAGCAATCTTTTGGCTTTGACCAGGATTTGATACGACAGCCACTGGAGTTATGTGTGAGATTGATCTATTCGATCTCCTTTTGTATATCGAACCGTACTTTTTTTTGATCTTGTTTTTCTTATTTTTAAAAAATTTTGAGTTACCTGAAGAATTGGATCCATAATATCGGGGTTGCAATTGGTCCCAAACGACAGTAGCAGAGGTGTATTTAAGGGAATTCCTCCGAAGGTATGTAAGATTTGTTACCTAAAACAAAAACAAGAAAAAATTGGTCAGTTTTTTCAGATTTAAAGGATATTTGCTAAAGCTTGTATCCCTTTAACCTGGTATGCATGTCGTATGTGGGCTAAAAATTGCATAACTTTTTTTTTAAAATTTTTATTTTACAAAAAAATTTAGCTGGTCCAAAAGAGAAAAAAATTAAATTTGAACTATTTTTTTTCTGAAAATTAACTCAAAGTTATGAGCTGTAATTTTTCGATGTTTTTTGATTTCAAAAAGTGAATCTTGGGAGCAGTGGTTTTGGAATTCATTGTATGTGGTAACGGTTGATGGTTCTTTAAGTATAATTTGTCAGTGGGCAAAGTTTTGAATAACTTTCAACAGACTACGGATGTAAAGAATCTACAGCTGACAGTGCTGTTTACTTCTTTCGGGAAATCTTGAGACATTGAGGGTTTATTTCTTTCATTTGGTTTTGGTAGCTGTTAGCTTGGGACACATTTTTTCCCATGCTTGTCAGAGGTTTTAAGTGAGACAGCTAAGCGACGGAGCCTTTCCATACCAACAAAAATTCTATATTGGTTCGAAGTTCACTCAAAGTTCTTGCGAGTATTAAACTTGATGGTGTAAACGTTGCTTACAATGTTATCTAAAGAATACCTCATCGAGTCAAATTTTTAGGATTTCGTTAGCAAACGGATCTTTTGAATGTAAGTAACAGTCTCTCAACCGAGTTTGTAGGCAGAGGCACTTCTCAAGAAGGAATGATTTCGCCTCTTTTAGAGAAAATAGTACTAAATAAAATCTCGTCCAATAACGTGGTTGCGTTGGTATCGACGATGTTTCCTAAAGTCATTACCTAAATCATAAAATGGGCAGCGAAAATTGCGATTTCGATGTAAGCCAAAAGAAACGAAACTCACCACCCAAACCAAAATACCAACCTTCAGATCCCCCTGTCCAAATAGCTTTAACATCACTCTTAACACTTATCATTTTTAGATATCATAATATCGACTGCGATATCGATACCATTCTAGGTCTGTAGCAAAACATTACGCAAAAAGTGGGGATTTACACTAAATATGGTTCTTTACATATACAGCCCGTGGTACATCAAATCAAAAAAATTGGAGCACGACCGACTCAGTTGGTATTGTCATGTTTAAAGGAGGATCCTACGAACCATGTCAAAAAGGCAATGGCAATCAACGTTCCCTTACAATCACGTAAAAGAGGCAGGCCTAAAAACTCCTGAATCACTCAAATGCAGAAACACCAGCATTTGATTGGCCCAATTTGAATCACTTCAAAATCGGGAGGCCTGTAGATAAGGCCTGGCGAACCCCACAGGCGGACCAGTAGGAATGCAGTGAAGTGGGAGGGTTATGATCCTCATCCTTAAATGGAGAGAAGAAGACACAGCCGTGGTACGCCCATCCTTACTTACGAGTCTCCTAGTATGGTGGCCCACCTTGAGTAAAGCTGACAACATCACAAAACTGAATAGAAACCAAAACACGGATGAATCGTCTAGGAACCACTGAGGTTCTATGGTCAAGCCCGACTGAAGCGCTAAAATGCTGACTGCGGACACGACCAAACCCTAAATTCACTACCCAGGAAATTAGATTCAATTGCGTCTCATAGGCGTAGTTCACCGCAATTAAGAAAGCAGGTAAGTTACTCTTAAATAGAACATCCAATCTTCGCGGACAGGCAGGCATGAATTGCAGTTCAGCCTTGTCAAATAGTGCAAGGAGACACTGCCACGGGCCAGTCGTCGCCGGTTCTGATGAATTTCTTTTATTTGTGTTTCCGTCTTTAAAAACTTGGATGGAAATTAGAAAGCCAAGGAGTTAGGTTCTTTCTTCCCGAACTTTTCAGTCAGTAGTGCATACCCCGCTATAATGCGTTAAGGAAAAATTTGCTAGAAATTCACAATCAAGACAGGGTGGGCTCTTCCACAGAATGCATGAGGACAGTCTGCAGAAAGGTGGCCGTGAGCATGGATCAGTAGACACAAATCGTTGCGTGTGTTCATTTTAGGCTTGGACTCGACATTGCGCGTTAGGATATCCATTCTTTGGTACCCTTTAGTACATCTCAAACACATTGGATTCAACGATTTTATTACATTACTAAACTTGACTCTTTGAACTTTATGTTTTTATTCAGTCTTATAGTTATATATAAAAGTTTATACAAAAAGGTCGCTACTGCACTAAACGCGTATTCTGAGATTCATCCGAAGTTTTTTTTGTCTTTCAACATTTCGTTAGATGGGAGAAAGACCCAATCTCTATCTTGATTTTAGAAATTATTTCATTTACCGCTGCCATACGCCATGCTCAAAATTACGAAAGAAACTGTCCTACGAAATCGTTTTGCCAACAGTCGATCTTTATAGATAAAATAAAGACACCTATCACCGCAACAATATCGTCAGTAACACGTTTCCTTTATAAGAACATACGGCGGCGAGAAGCTCTCGAGAAGATTAGAGTTTATAGACGTTAATTGGAAAAAAACGAAGACCAAGTATGCCACCTTGAGGGACACCTTTGACATTAAAAATAAAGTCATTTAAATTATCCTCAATTCAGGCTGTTTCCTTTCTATCCTGTAAGTATGAATCAAGGAGCTTTGAAGCCCCAGCTGCTACTCTGTCGAAAGCCTTCGAAAAGTCATACAAAACCAAAAAATTTGCGTTATTTCCAGCCACCCCTTTGGGAAGTATTTGCTTTTCTGTGCCACTATCTTGAAGATGGTTGGACCCTTCAAGTGGTTTTGTCGCAGATCGTGGGTAGCTTGGTTTGTATCAGCAGATATTTCCCCTTAAATGATCCATTCTTCACTGCTTAGGAAGGAGTAGGGGAATGGTTTGTAAATAGTCTGAGCTAATATTGTTTTCTATATATATTCCCAGAACTTGTGCGACGCGTGCAGCGTAAATGTATATAATTGTTGCATTTTGATGAGTAGACAAAACTAACATTTTATACATTTTTTTTGTGGGATAAAGAATCTAGCCTTCTACCTGACTTCAAGGCACGCGTGCCGTTGGTGGCACCCGACGAAATATTATGGGCACGAGACCAATTGAGAAATCCGATTGCACCTTTGAGCGACAGCATCAGCTGTCTACACCGAGTTAAGTTTTCTTTTTTTTGCCTCTCATTCGATCTTATTACCAAATTCTGGATTTTTAAATTCTATTATTGGCGTTCTCCGGGGTCTCTGGCAAGCAATTTTTTTGGTGTGAAACTGAAGAAATTGAAATGCAGCTGAACGAATTCCGGTCTAGTTCGATATGGACTCCAAAATTCGTCGAAACCAGGAAAGAGTTGGAATCAATCGAGTTGGAAAGGCTTTAAGGCAATACGATGAAGAGCGCCAATTCCAAATTAATGTAGACTTGGAATTCAATTCCCAAAACGTATAACTGCTTTAAAAATTTCGCGTTTGCTATATTGACAACATTTTTGTCTTTACGAATGCGTGTCTTATTTTCAGAAATGAATAACATTAAACCTTCGTTTAGAAACCGTTTGTCAGATGATTCCAGTTCAGCCTGCAGTTTGCTTAAAGTGACAAAATACAGTCCTGATATAAACTACCTGGCGTCAAGTTTGTTTGTTTGTTTATTTTTCTGTTTTTTGTTAATCTGAAGTTTGTTTCTTTTATTAAAATGAATTAAAAATTGCTGCGCAGTGTAAAATTATTTATTTTTGTTTCTAGTGACTACTACAAAACTAGATCGAGACTGTATGATGGCACATCAAAGCACTTCAAAATATGTAATATATATAAATGGCACGAAGCTCTGAAAAGCTTCGCCATCCCCGGCCTATACCTTTATTGGTTCACCCAATCATATGTTTTTATGTGTGAAAATACGGTGAGACATTTCGAATCAGTCCATCTCTGGCTTCAAAGTGATTGAAGTTTCGGTCACCATCTTCACACTGCGCTTAACAGTTTGAGTTTGGAAATGACATGCCAATTGAAGATTGGAATTCCTCATAACTCATTCTATCTAACAATGGGGGTGATGTGACTTGTGATTCGATACAGTTAATTAAATCAAGATAATCCTTCGCTTTAAGGGAGTTTAAAGATTCTGAACCTCAGCTTTCTGTTTCTTTCTAGCTGAGATGATTTTTCTTAAGTACTCATTCTCGTACGTATGTGGTCGTTCATCTTTTAGCGCTGCCATCAATATGTTTTTTGGGTGTGCAAATGTGAATTGCGTTGCATAACGGGGTCTAATATTCCGCTTATACTACACCGCTTATACTTCCTTCTTAATACTAAACCAAACTGGACTATTCATATACAAGGCGGCGCAAAAGTAATCCTCCTATCAGAAAATGCTATAAATTGTGCGATTGGCCCCTAATGTCAGTTCTGTTTTGACATTTGTGTAGTAAACACATGCGAAATACACATTAATAAACAATGTTACGCTACACTGCTCCAGAACGCGGAATATTGGTGACTATTTATTTGAGCAATAATCGGTCGTTGACTTTGGCACAGCGTGAATTTCGTCGCAGATTTCCTAGCCGTCCAACGCCTACTGGTGAAACACTGCGACGTTTAGCCGCTCGCCTCGAAGAGACTGGCACAACACGAGATGCTGCCAGGCGTGGCAGACCCCGGAGTAGCCGTTCTGCAGAGAATATTGCTGCTGTAGCCGAAGATGTCATGGAAGCGCCGTCGACATCGACCAGACGACGTGCCACGCAAATGGGTATCAGTCGACGGTCTTTACAGCGAATTTTGGTACAAGATTTGAAGATGTTTCCGTACAAAGTCCAGACGGTGCATCAGCTGTTAGCTGCTGACCGCCAATCGCGTCGCTGGAGGAGTCATCGGACCTTTTTTCTTCGAAGACGTCGCGGGCCAAACGGTTACTGTGAATGGTGAGCGCTACAGAGCAATGATCAACGAGTTCTTTTTGCCGCAACTTGATGAATTGGGATTGGAAAACATGTGGTTCCAACAGGACGGTGCAACGGCACACACTGCACGTGCCACAACCGATATGCTGAAGGATGCATTTTCCGGGGCTTTTTGAAGTCGCGGGTTTATGTCAACAAGCGGCCACTCTGCAATTCTGAACATACTCAGAATCCCTTCTAGGAATATAGACTACACCACACCCCAACTGCTGTTCGACAAAAACTTCCAGATATCCATTCCCCCTAGATCCTTTTGGGAGGATGCCTTGCCGGAAGAAGAATCAATCCATTTTTACACGGACGGTTCAAAAACAAATGATGGAGTGGGTGGAGGTGTCTTCTCAGACAGGCTCAATCTCAGTCTCTCCTTCCGTCTTCCTAATCATTGTAGTGTTTTCCAGGCGGAAATTATGGCGATAAAGGAAGTCTTGTCTTGGCTAAAAAAGAATGTGGTATCCGTACAGGATATTCGAATCTTTTCGGACAGTCAGGCCGCCATCAAGTGTCTGGACTCTGTCTCTATTAACTCTTTAGTAGCCCTAGATTGCCGATCATCTCTAAAGGAGATGGCTGAGCAGTTCAACATTCACCTTTGTTGGGTGCCAGGGCATAGGGACATTCCGGGTAACTGCAAGGCCGACGAACTCGCCAAACTTGGAACTACCCTCTCAATCTTGCCTGAAAAGGGCTCCTTAGGCACACCAGTTTCCACGTGCAAGCTCTTGTTTAAACTGGATGCATTAGAAAAAACTAACCACAGATGGACAAATGGTACTACTTGTCTGACAACGAAGCAGATTTGGCCTAGGCTGGATCTAAGACGCTCAAGGAGCTTGATTACCCTTAATCGGTCGCACATTGGTGCTACAATTGGTGTCATAACTGGACACTGTTTGTTAGGCAGGCATGCAACAAGGCTTGGTGCCTATTCCAACGACTTCTGTAGGAGCTGTTTGGATGAGGAGAAGGAGGAGACTACTCTACACCTTCTCTGCGCCTGCCCTGCTCTCTCTCGAAAGCGAAACCTCCATATGGGGGCCTTCTTCTACAATGATCTTAATGATCTAAACTCAACCGACCCAAAATGTCTCTCACGCTTTATTAGCACCTCAAAATGGTTCAATGTGTAGGCAGGAACTTCAGATCCACGTGGTATCACAATGGACCTTATATTGGTCTAAGTGAGTCGGACTTCTATCTGACTGCCACTTCAACCTAACCTAACCTAACCTATGTCAACAAGCCTCAGACTCTTGCAGCTCTTAAAGACAATATCCGTCAGGAATGTGAGGACCTATCGCCGGAAGTTTTGGCCAAAGTGATGGAAAATGCCATTTGCTAAAATAGTCGATCTTGGAGTTTGACCGAGCTATTGCATCGGTATCCAGAACCATCTTATCCTCTTTTGTCACAGTCAGAAATTCTAGAAAAGTAGAAGGCAATATTTCAATTGACCGAGTCATCAATCCACTTAATTGGAATCCGTCCCTGGAAAATGTTAAAAATTAAACACTAATTAGCCAGCCCACGTCATTAATTAATTTCAATCACCAAAATATGTCTCCTTCGCAAAATATCAAATAGTAACCCTCCTTCCTTTTTGTGTTTTTAATATCAAAAATAATTGGCACTTTGTATGCATACTAATGTCTGGCTTTAATTAATTCTATTTGGCATAGAAAGATCATTCGATCAATATTGTAGATAACTATTAAAGCTCATATGGTGATGTGCTTATATTTGGAACCTCATTGTTTATCTGAACTTCCTTAATTAACTCAATGTTTTTGAGTTAAAAAAAAAAACAAAAACAACAACGCAGCACACATTCAATATACCTTAAATGGCGCACAGTATCTATACAATCAGCAAGGTTACCCAGTGCACCTAACCATCGTTTGACCAACTGCAAGCCTGTTGTCTGCAAAATGTAATACTAGAAAACCAACTGTATCTCCCAATTAAATTTGCATTAATTATTCACTGCGTGTCACCCTGCCACTGCCAGCACACCACTCCCTGACCGATAAAATATTACATTGGACTCCAAGTCATGAGTTATGCAACACAAAACATAGCAAGCGTACGTCAAGACCGTCCTTTGGACTGGCAAATTTTTGTCTTACCCCAAACATGCGACACCCAAGCGCGATCATTTAGAATCTAACTATTCATAGCCTACCACCGCGCTCCATAGCCCCAGCTGACCATGAATGGAGTAAACAAACTACGTCCCATCCGATAAGTTTTCATTCAAATCAGTTCGTCATCGGTGCGGCATCAACATTCTGGGCAGCTCTAGCTCAAAACTCCAACAAACCAAAACCAAAGCCATTAGCTGGAGGCATTTGACTATGTTCGGCGTGACGTTCCGCATTTCAATGGCAAAATTATTAAAAGTGAAATTGTCCGACAATTGCGAGCCAGTACCAGTAGCTAGGGCTAGTGGGTTTAGCCGGTCGATCAGTAATCAGTTGATACGGCGGAATTTTGGCTGGTGAGAGCTAGAGCGGGTTTAAATCGGAAGAACTTGATAAAAAGTTTTACAAAAAAAAAACACTAAATAAATATATATATTTTTTTTGTGTTGTCTTGAATTTGGATCTTGGAAAGATGTCTCCTGCAAGGAATAATTACGCGTGGGCAGCCATTTGTATGGCTTTGATTTTTGTGAGTGAATTTAATAAAAAAAAAAATACTGTTTGTGAAGAAGTATCTAACAGAAATATGTGTGAAAGCAATTTATCATTTTTAAACATCGTGAAAACCTTTTTATACTTATTTTACCTGTAAACTGTTTTGACTCTGAATTAAGCGTGTCGCTTAGGAAGGAAACGTATTAAAGCTATCAGGAAGTGGTGCTTTGATTTAGATGAATACCAACGCTGCTCCAGTGGAGAGAGGAGAACTTTTTTGGCTTCCTTGTGGAATAACTTCATCTAGTCTAGTGCAGTGTCTTACGTTAACAATATCCTACCTGACCAAGACGAACAAAAATTTGTTTTTTTCAGTAGTCACCCAGGAACATTTAGAACAGCAGATGACCTGCAGTTTTTTTGAGGCATGTTTAAGCTTCTGTTAAAGTGTTTACCTATGAGAGTCCAAAATGTCAAAAGTGGTTGCTATGGAAACCTTGTCCAATGTGATTTGCATTGCGAACCTGCGATTTCTAATGCAATTCTCCTCGTCCGTTCTGGGACTACAAAAACTCACCGGGCAGTTTCGGTTTACCAAGTGTCGGATAGTAAAAATGTGCGATGGAAAGCCTTATCTGAATATAAGCCGTCTTTTTTGTTGAGCAACCATGCATTTTGAATGAAGCCACGTCACCTTTTGGATTGTTGCTAATTCTTTGGTTCATAAAGTCTATGCCACCCATGTTTGCATTAAACCTTGCAATTTCAGAGGAAATCTTGGAAGATCGATCAATATTTATATTTATATTTTTTCTGTAGATACATTGAAAACTGGATTCATCAGAAATAGTTTTGATGCAACACTCACAGCGGAATATAAACTAGCTTCCGCTAGTTTTAATGTCCATCAATTTGGCTTTATTGGAAGGATAATTTTGTGCCATTTAGGTTTAAATATGACTTTGGGCATGTGGCCGCCGCGGCTGGTTCGAATAAAGACAAGACAATTTTCAACCACTTTTTCAAGCATTTGGGGCTGTATGTCGGCAATAACGCCACGAATGTTGGCTTCCAAGTCCCCTAACGTTTCTGGTTTGTTAGCGTAGGCGAGCGACTTCACATATCCCCAAAGAAACTAATCCAATGGTGTCAAATCACACGATCTTGGTGGCCAATTGACAGGTCCATGCCGCGAAATTATGCGCTCATCGAATGTTTCCTTCAATAAATCGATTGTGAGGTGCGCTGTGTGGCATGTAGCGCCGTCTTGTTGGAACCACATCTCATCCACATTCATGCCATCCAATTCGGGAACAAAGTAGTCGGTTATCATGGCTCTACACCGGTAATCCATTAACTGACTCTCCAGCATGATTTCGGAAGAAGTATGGCCCAATGACTCCACCTGCCCATAGAGCACACCAAACAGTCAGTTTTTGTGGACTTAAAGGGTCTCATGTGGATTGCCTTCACTCCAAATGCGGCAATTTTGCTTGTTGCCGTAGCCTTGCGGTAAACTTGCGAACTGAACCATTATTTTCGAAATAATTTGGCACAATTTGCAAGCGTTGTTCATTTGTGAAACTGTTCATGATGAAATAGCAAATGAAACTGAACATAAATGACATTAGAGTTGCCAGATTTGACCACAAAATGTCAGTTTTATCTCTGTTCGAAAAACCAACCTCTAAAAAAAACACCCTTCATTTGTTATAGGACAAAAAGCGGAAATACGATTACCCTGTATAGTTCCGGGTGCATTGTTACCTCTTTCTGTCAGTACAAGTAGAAGAGCCACTGATTAAAGCATGTATTCCGAAAGAATCGGTGACTGGAGTGGCTTAGTGGTTACGTGCGTTGAAATACTAAGCGAAGGGTCTAGACTTCAAATCCGCCCCAGCATCTACAAACTAAAATCTTTAATTCGTTGCCCCAACTCTTGTGAAAGTCTGTCAAACATCCAAGGGTAAGAACTGTCATGAGAAGTTTTTCAAATGTGCCGTTCGTAACCTGCATTAACCCTTAAACGCCCAAATAACGCAATTTCGGCATCTAGCTTTAAATTGTTGCCAGTGTTGAAGAAAAGGAAACAAAAATTGAACAAAGGCTTCTGCATGAACGCGTGCTTTGGTGCATATTTCTATAATTATTTGTGATTTCCCGGTACAGGCAATTAAAAGTATTAAAATAATAAAACAATTGTTTGTGTTACGGAAACGTCCGCCTAACATGAGTTTTAGTTCGAGAGAATATGCACATGTTAAGTGCAATGTCGGTTATTTGCAAAATAAAGGTGCCGCTGCTTGTGCTAGCTTTAATACCCGGCTAAGCTTTTCTTTATAAATGCCGCCGTGTGTGTGTTATATGAGGTAATATGTTTATAAACAAATTCGCAGGCAACGAATATTTACCGACACTTTCGAGTGTTCTTTTGATAAGCACACCTCATGAGTAGATGCGAAAAGAGCATCAACTCATGAGGTGTGAGGCTGTTTTCTGGAATTTCAGTTAATTATTTTAAGACGAATGCCCCGTTTCTTGCAATAAAGTCTAACGCTGTTCGAAAGCTATGCTATATATAAATAAATAAAATAAAATAAAGCGACGTTAGACTTTTGGTCTAAATGATTTGCAATTTGTGCGAGATAAGTAAATGGCGCTAAAAACGAAACTAACGAAATATAACTATGTCGTGCGTAATGAAAATACCGACCCCCCGCCGATTTATGTATAAGGTTTTGTACTAATGGTATGGTAGTTATAAAATGAATCAAGTCTAATTGAGCTGGAAAAATTGTTTCCGATGTTAATGTGTCATCGGTTTTATTTTTGCCAGGATTGAGAGATAGAAGTCTCGAGGGCAACCGACCTCATCACATTTTGCAATTCGTTTTCTTCACCCATAATCGTCGACATTTAGGAGTGGCGATATCGGTACAAGTACGCAACTCGTGTCCACTGAAGAAATAAATTCAATTATCACAGAGGAAAATATTTCCTGAGCAATCCACAGTTTTGACCCCTATAAATCCCCCGGTCCAGACGGTATCCTACCCATTATACTACAGAAGCTTCTGTGTGCAGTGATTCCCTGGATCACCGGAATTTATAAAAGCTGCATTCGTTTGAACCATGCCCCTCAGTCATGGACACATGTTCGGATAGTTTTTATACCAAAAGTCGAAAACAAACATTTTTGGCTAAAGTCTATATAGTTTTCGAAAAAAAAAAATATTCTTTCTGGCCTCCTTTTCGGTGAATCGAAATTGTTTGTCATTAAAATGACCATTTTTAGTTCAGGCGTCGAGGTCGCGATTTTGATTGCTTTTAGGCACGAAAAAAAAATCGAACGAGAGAGACAAATCATTAATAAAAAACATGGTTAATTTTAGCCATCACCATTGGAAAGAGCATCCTCGAAAACATAGGAAAAAGTGATTACCGTTTCTCCCATTTCATCATATGGCAAACAGTTCAAACTTAGATGTCAAAATTCGTCATTTGGGTTAAAACTGTAGGTCGCATCCATATACCTCCAAAAAAATATATCTTTGTATACACGAAAAGGAAGCTTAGAGAAGCTGAGCAGATGCCAGCCGTTTTATACGATGAGAAGAGTCATGGATAGTATGTTTGCTTTGTCATCTCGATTACAGCCGTGGATTGCCGACGGATTACGAACATTACCAGCATTAATTAATTGACATTAACCAAAACCGATCATCTGGATAACCGACCATATTTCGATTATTTTTGAAATAAAGATAAATTTTGGAACGAACTCAATTGTTGAAAACTATCATTATATGACCACTTATAATTCAGTCTAATCTTACCTCAAGGCCATAAATATATGACGGCATTAAAATGACCATAAGACCCAATTTTTCATACAATATAGTAGACTGTATGACTCCCTTTTCCCAAATGATCATCTAAGCTTCTTTTCCTAAATTGTTAATGTATTGCTACGCCTGCGGTGTTCGCTCTTTACCATCTTTACATCTTGCTGGATCCTGGTTAATTTAAATAGAAAAAACGCTACTAATTTTTAAAACTTAAAATAAATAAAATAAAACGTTGAAACTACTGACACATTATCTTTGGTAGTCGAAATGACAGTTTAGTCTCTTAAAATTAGCATTATCATTTTTTTAATCTAAACATCAGTTGGTCATTTGAACTATGCTGATCAGACTGAATGCACAAGTGAGCAAGTAGTAATTTGTCAAATGTGACTAACTAACGCATATGGTATAATCTAAGCTTTTCTTTTATTTGACATTGGTTTAATATAAACTGACGAATTGCTAAAGAAATTCTTTCGTCAGACAGTACGATATTTTTTACTTTTTCGGAAGGGGTGCGGCAATAAAACAAACTAAGAATGGGAGAACTTAAAAACTAAACCTACGCCACTAAAATGTTCATAATGCAATCAATTTTTTTCTTTTCGTTTCCAAAGCAGCAATTCGTCAAACGATTCTACTCCAAATTTTAATAAATGAATGTTTTCCTCTATTCTACTTTCAGATTTGTTTAAAAACAGAAGCCTCACCCCTAACAGCGAGTGCAAAGCTATCACCTGTAGAAAGTTCTCAACAGGCTGATATATTGAATATCGAAGACGACAAGGACTTTATACCAGTTGCCAAGACTATCGTCGCTCGATCAGCCGATTCCGATGACAACTCTGTCGGTGATGATGATGACGATAACAAGGACAACAAGACAGAGAAGCCACACTCGGACAATTCTGAAGAAATCTTCCCCGATGATAATAAAAATCACCACCATCAAAATCATCATGCCCACGGATCACATGGTGCCCTAGGACCGGTCAAACATCTTTTGAATACTGTCCGCGATCGTGCCAATGGAGGTGGCGGTGGAGTTTTGGGTGGTCTAGGCAACATTTTGGGTAATCATCATCGTGCAAACTCTGAACATGAGTCACCCATCGAAACCGAAGAGGATCGAACAATGATCAACTCGAGCACAGGTTTGCATGTCCTTGAGGTGCTGGGAACACTCTTCGGGCTGATCTGGGGCTTCTTATCCAATATACCAGCATTGTTTGGGAGTAGTAGTAGCGGCTCCAGTGGAGGACAGTAAACTCGTTTTATGATTTAAAAAAAAAAAAAATAAATGTAAATGGTTTCTAAGAGATTTTCTTATTTCAATTTGATCTTGGAATGATCTCAGATGAGGGAGTTCAGATTTAATTAAATTGAAACCAAGAAAACTATTAACACTTAAATGATTATGATAAAAGAATCGAATCGTGTAGTAGACGTGCTGCAGGTGTATTAGTCACTAACCCTTAAGATTAAATTTGTAAGTCGGCGAGAGAAATAGAAGGAAAGTAGCGAATAAAATTTAAATAAATTTGAAATGGTTTTCTTGTTTTTGTTCTGTAAAGAGTTGCAGCTTTCATTCTTTGTAAAGCGTCCCGGAATATAATATTTATGCTACAATCGGGCTTTAAATATTAAGAGACGACAATTGGTGTGTGGAAATAAAGGAACTTTGCTGCGTTGAGGGGACAGGGGACCTTAAAGTTTACTAACTCATCTATCGTGGGGAGGAGTTGACCGCTCTTATTAGGTAACAGATACTATAGGGTGATTTTTTAAGAGGTTTAGAACTTTTTTTAAAAAAAAAACACAAAAAATTCGAAAAAATGAATGAAATATTTATTTGAATCGATAGTTTGAACCTTGCAATTTAATGTTTAAAGATAATTTCATGCAAATGTTGACCGCGGCTGCGTCTCAGGTAGCCCATCCGCTGAGTCCAATTTTGGCATACTCTTTCACACATATCGGCCGGTATCTCACGAATGAATGCATGGATGTTGGCTTCCAGTGCGTCAATCGAAGCGGGCTTGTCCCTATACACATTAGCCTTGGCATACCCCCACAAAAAATAATCTAATGGTGTCAAATCGCACGATCTAGGCGGCCAATTGACCGGCCCGAAACGTGAAATTAACTGTTCACCAAACTCGCCTCGCAATTGCGCCATTGTTTCGCGTGCTGTGTGGCATGTGGCACCGTCTTGTTGAAACCACATATCATGCAAGTCAAGAACTTCCATTTCGGGCAAAAAAAAATTTGTTATCATCGCTCGGTATCTTTGAAGAAATATGGCCCAATAATGCCGCCGGCCCATAAACCGCACCAAACAGTGGCTTTTTCGGGATGCATTGGTAGCTGTTGCAATGTTCACTCCAAATGCGGCAATTTTGCTTATTTACGTACCCATTCAACCAAAAATGAGCCTCATCGCTGAACACAATTTTTCGATAAAAAAGCGGATCCTCGGCCAGCTTTCCAAGAGCCCATTCACCAAAAATTCGGCGTTGTGGTAGGTCGGCTGGCTTTAGTTCTTGCACCAGCTGTATCTTAAAAGGCTTTACGCCCAAATCCTTCCGCAAAATTTTCCACGTAGTGCTGTAACAAAGGCCTAACTGCTGGGAACGGCGCCGAATCGACATTTCGCGGTCTTCTGTCACACTAGCTGATACGGCCGCAATATTTTCTTCAATACGCACAGTACGTAAACGTGTTGGTGGTTTAATGTCCAACAAAGTAAATTTGGTGCGAAATTTGGTCACAATCTTCCGAATAGACTGCTCAGAAGGTCGAGAATGCCGATCATAAAATGGAAGCAGCGCGCGAAGAACATTTCGAACCGAGCACGAATTTTGATAGTAAAATTCAATAACTTGCAAGCGTTGTTCATTTGTAAGACGATCCATGGTTAAATTGCAAACCAAACTGAAGCTGTTTGAAAAAAACGCCCTTAAAACTAGTATATTTTTTTATAATTGAAACAACAGATTCAAATAAATTCATCAAACAGTTGGTTAAAAAGAAAAGAACTAGCTCCATCTACACATCACAACATCCACACAACAATCACATCTTCCCAAACTGTCTGCAACTGACAACACAAAGTCATGTTGATGTCAAAATTCCTGACCGGCTTGCTGTCAAAAGTTCGTTTCCTCACATCAAGGTTTCTTATAATTAATTACTAACAAATCGCTTTTAATGCATTTTATTGCATTTATCTTTATTTGTGCGTTATTAAAGTGTTTGATTATTTCTAGAGCAATGTCTGGTGAAGCGATAAAGAAATTGCGCGAGTTTGGCTATGCCTTCAATGGCGGTAAGATTGATTGTGTGGGCCGATAGTCCAGTGGGATTTTGTTGATGATGTACCTAAAATTTGTGTATATTTTTTTTTTTTTAGAGGGACAACTGCGAAAAGTTGACCCTGCTACCGGACTACCAGGCGATGATCCATTCCAATTCGAAGTCTTTCCCGACTATGGACAGAATCAGAAACACTATGAGGAACTAGCAAAGGTGAATTTTGAATGAGCGAATTGTTGGTTTTTGCTGGAAGTTTAGAACGTATCTTTGTATGTGCAGTACATTCCAGATATTGTGTATGAGCTGTTGGAGGAGAATGGCATGTTCCGCATCTATACTCCAGACAATGTTCCCAAAGAACAGGCGACGTTCATCTTTACCAGTCCAGAGAAGCTCAATAAATCGAAAAAGTTGTTGGTACTTATCCATGGCAGTGGATATGTTCGAGCTGGACAATGGGCAAGAAGGTGAGTGCGAGTCATTGACACTTCTAAGGGAAAACAAATTTTAATGAGTTTTTCTACGCAGCCTAATAATTAACAACTCGCTGGACCACGGAACTGTGCTGCCGTACATAAGAAAAGCCCGGGAGCTGGGCTATGACATTCTTATAACAAACACCAACGACAACTATCGTCCGGTGGATGGCGCCATGATAGCTATTCCGGGACACAACTCGCCGACAACGCATGCCACAACAGTTTGGGAGAAATATGTTGTGGAAACAAATCCCGAAAGTGTTGCTATCGTCGGGCACAGTTACGGAGGCTCTATTACCTTGGCATTGGTAGAGAAACATTACAGAAAAGCCTTCAAAGAATTTCTTTGTAAAACTGATTTTTTTTTTATCTTTTTTTAGGCCAAACAGTTTGCACAATTTTTTAAGAACAAAGTATTCGCCGTTGCATTCACAGATTCTGCACATGTCGCTGGAGGGCAGGCTACAGTGAAAAACCTTCGACCGATTTCACGAAATTTCGTTACCAGTGAGAAGCCCCTGGGAACGGTCATCAAGACGCCAAGTGATGATATTCCTCGCGTCTCTGCAGGTAATTAACGAGGAGTAGAGGTTATTAGTTGCGTGACATTTTAAATCGTTTGACATTTCAGGTCACACAAAGCACGAATGGACATCCTACTCGGCTATGTCGGCGGTTTTTGATTTCATCGAGCAACGCTATGCCGCGGTCACTGGAACTAAAAAGGCCAAAACAGATTTGTAAGGATGATCTGAAGCCAGAACCGTCCAGATTTGTTGCGATTAAATTAGCTCAATGTTATAAGGCAGTTGTGCATGTTTTTTGTGCTTATATTTTTCTATTTTGCCTTTGGTAGTATATTTTTCTTTAAATAAATTGGTAAATGTTACAAGTGGTAGGTGCATGTAATTTTCGGTTTTTTATTTTTTAATTGAAAAAAGAAATGGAGTCAAAATGTATCACGGTTGTCTCGCATCAGCGAATCCTAGATGCACGAAAGAAGACGTGAAAATAGGTACTTTCCATAATGAATAAGCTGGCTGCCGCATGTTGTGGGACTGGGACCCCCATATTCCTATTCGGCCCTAGCGAGGTATCTGTCGGAACGGAAAATTTTCCGCAACGCATACTTTGTCGGAGATTTATTTCTATTGTTTACATTTTTTCACTACTCAGCTAAAAATCGGAAGAAAATTCCGCAACCACTTGCTGTCGGAGGATATCGGACAAAAAATGGTGTGAAACTGTCACAAATGTCACTGAAAATGCACTTCATCGCACTGCAACGTAGGTCGTAGGTGTGCGTTATTTTCTGTCGGAACAATGTTCCGAATAGATGTTCCGAAGAATACCTCAAAGCAAAATTCCTCCGATTCGTAGGAAATCGGAGAATTTTCCGTTCCGACAGATACCTCGCTAGGGCCGATTATTCCTATTTAAGTACTGAGCAAAACTCGCAGTCATTAAAAAGAGATGATGAGAAAGCCACTGCTCAAGTAGTGACAAAAAAGATTGAAAGAGAATGAGCGAGTACGAGCTACACATAGAGACAGTAAGTCACATATCACGCAACGGAGGTACGAAAACGACCTTTCCTATGGCTTAATAAGATGGCATAACCTGCATCGAAAGTCTCGGCTTTTCCAGGCCAATAAATGGCACGAAACTCACGGCAAAGGCTGATCGGAGTAAAACGAGAAGAGATCCAAAGCATTTTGCCCTATTATTCAGACAAAGGGTTCTTTATCGCCTTTGATGAATTCCCAGCTCGTTTAGTGGAAAACATACAGCTGTACGCTTTCATTAGAAGAGAGTGTGAACGAATGTGACTCCATGAACGAACCATGGATCAATAACGATCGGGTGATGGGACTGGGCTCTTAGCAGTTCAACACTTTTTATGTAAAGCAAAATGGAAAGGTAATAATGTAAAGCTAACAATCTGCAAAAAAAAAAAAACATTTGTACGCTAATGTTATCCTAAAATGCACATCCTATCATCCCAGTTGCCTTGGAGGTTAGAGAGAAGGACAAGAATTGTTTGTGTGGAATCAGCAAAAACGATAGCAAAAGCATCTGTGGAATCTAGGAAAAACTTAGTCCTAATCTGTACCGCTTATGCTAGGGATGAGTTGCAGTGACTCGCAAGTGGAAATTGCGGAGCAAGTTCGATGGCGACAGTTCCTGCATAACCTCCTGTAAGTAATGGCGAGTGCAATTAATTGCAGATTTAAACAGGTTTGCATCGACCCGCGATAGTTCTTGCTACTTATCGAAATAGTTTCGATAGACTTCTCTGTTTGTATCCTATCCTAAGGGTTAATTTTGACTGATAATTTCTAACACTCCTTAATATTCGTCGTAAACCACTAAAAGCAATATCCGTCCGTCCGTCCATCCGTCACCAATTTTTAGGCCTTTAAATTAAAGGTAGGAAGCTGTCATTTGGACCACATATTCCCTAGAAATGGTTAAGTGTAAACATTTTTTGGAACACGCCAACTGCCATGCCCACAATTAAGAAAAAAAAACTGTTTTAAGTCAGGTTGGTTGGTTAAGATTGGTTGATTTGTCTGACAATATTCCCATACTGCAATTTTAAGTAAGTAATAAGGTTTCTTGCGACATTAATGGCTCGCCTGTGTAAATACCTCCGCAATAAATTGCGACAATAGGATGCGTGAACTTTTTGCAAGATATTTTTGCAAAAAGGCAAACTGTGAGAAGTTCAATAAGTCACTGAAGAGGATCGGGAATCTCTGCCCGGCTGAAGAACTGGCCACTGGTAGTGAAGTCGAAAATGCAGTCAAATCAATAAAGGAGGAACTTGAAGGAAATGAGACTACTTCGGGTTAGTTTCTTTCAATACTTTCTTATTTAGAATTATTTTTAATTATTACAATTCAAATTTTCAGCCATGAACGGTCTTCTCCTTTTTTTTATAAACCCATGCCCACATGGCTGACACTGTGACCCAAAAAGTCTGTTGTATCACATGGAGATGTTAGCCTAATAGACGAGTGACTTCAATGCCACAACATCCTTGGTTTCAGAGTTTCTAAATTCCGCTGATGTACGGAAGTCTTTATGATAGATCCGTCGTCATAACCAATGAAGGAGACATTCAGTCATTTTGTTTAGATGTTAGCTCAGGCCGCAATGTCCTGTGAGGAAGCCCAGCAGCTTCCTAATATTCTCCTTACTTAATAGTTGAATTTCCTTGTAGAAGTAGGGCTTAATTAATCTTTTGGATTGTCTTAAGCCCGGAACACTTTCTCAGTGGTGCAGACGAAGTTGTTGTTCTCCCTCGTTAATATTAGCCCTAAGGCAGCAGCCCAATTGACACTGCAGTATGAACTCTGGTTCTAAGAACACAGAGTCTGATGCAGCTCTAGCCAGCTTGTCTGTGTGTTCGTTGCTTGCAATACCTTGGTGACCAGGAACCCATCCAAGTTTGACCGTGTTATGCTTGGCTAGGTTTTGCAAGGCAACGTAGCAGCACTTCACTGTCGCCAAATTTACAGTGTTAGATGAGAAGATATGAATTCTTTTCTTTTCGGAATTCATCGGCAATCAAATTGGCAGTCGATAGCTCTGAAAGACTAGGCCGAAAGACTAGAATTACCTTCTGGTTGTCCAACGGCAGTACCAGGCATCTGACAAGTTTTTTTAATTTATTTATTTCTTCACCTTACCATGTTCTGAAATGTTAGTCAGAGCGACAAAGAAAACTGTAGGTTCTGATGGAGTTGTTGTTCGTCAGAGCAGTTTTTCGTCAGAATACGCATCCACTGTAACTGTAGCCTTAAACACCGATTCCGTCTTCGCGTCTTTGCTTATTTTAAGGAAAGTGGACTTTACCAGAATTATATAAAGGAAAGCTAGTCCAACTGAACAAAAGTTCGCTTCCCTATAGGCCATTTAGTCAGTTGTGGTAAGATGATCCAAGCAGTTTTTAGACTAAAAATCCGTTGCTTAAATACGGTAACCCTATGTTGAGTGCCGACTCATTCAGATATTCCGATGAACGAGTTAGCACACTTACAGGGAAGGTTGTCATTGAGTCCAAGAGCGGATTGAACCTATGATAGACCAATCTTAAGACTTTCAGGAACGCACAAGAGGAGTGGAAAGCAGATTAAAGGAGATCAAACTTGTTGATCGGATTAACCAAAAATATTCGCACGCTTATGGTCGTGACACTGTGTGATAAGCAAAGTGGTTGGCTGCAAAAGAGAATAGTTTTAAGGGAAAGCAGGATTGTGCTTCTTATACGCCACAAGTCCGTCCCGAATTTGGACACAATGGAACTAGCTGATGGTCTAGGTGAAGTCGTGGCATCGCCACAAGGATCCCAATTTGCCTGCATACCTCCCTGAACCTAGTAGCTCGTGCTAACGACATCCAAAATATATATATTTGGCGTATACGGCCCATACAGAACTCAAAGCCTAGCTTCTTCAACTACTATGTATGAGAACATATATTTTTTTTTGACACAAATGGAAGCGACCTACAGTTTAATGCCGATCCCGAACGGCAATTCATTTTTAAGAAGCTTCTCATGACAGTTCTCACTCTTGGATGTTTGCCTTAAGTTCGCAAGAGTTGGGCAGTGAATAAAAACGTTCAGGTGGTACAAGCCGGGATTTGAACCAGTGACCTCTACCTTGTAGCCACCAAAATATTCTGCACCCGCTAGCGACATCATTTACTATTTTGTGGTAAAAAATATTTCCGTTAGACAGTCGAAAGAGTTAACATTTGCCCCTCGAAATTATTTTACTTTTAAGATGTCGGGTGGTTGTCTTGCATCGATAATCACCTGAAGAGCGATCGATTTCTTATCTTTTACTGAAAATCGTGTCCATTACTTCGCTGACGACAATACCCTTAGCTTATCACATTCATTTCCCGGCTCATGTCCTTCATCATATTTTAAGTTAATTAAATTTCGACCATGAAACCATAACTGGATTGGGTAGAAGCTACTATACGTTGGAAAAGAACGATACGAAAAATCGGTTGAACTGGCCAGATACGGCTATAGTCCTATTCTAGCCAACTAGCAGGTGTTACCGAATTTCAATCCCGCTAAGAATTACATTAACGGTGTCGCTACAATTTTGGTAAAACAGGAAGAGTGGACATCAAAAGATCAAAGCCTCTAGTCTCTCTTGATGGAAGACAAATCCGAATGCTCGTGGGTGTAAAACTGTATCATTGGAATCATGGCTAATAGGCAAGAAGTCGTTACAAATGATTTCTGCATGAATGTGTAAAGATTTAGAGGTATTAGAGTCTGTAGAACACCTCAAAGGTCATTTACAATGGACCTTCTAGGGTCCCTGGGTGCAGTTGGACTTTGTGCAAACAGCCCTTGTTACCAAATATTAAAATGTCACTTCGACCCTTTGTGGGCCCTTTTTCCTGACACTTTTCCATTCCGCAGTTGGGTCCAGAGAATAGTTAGGTTGCAATTTCTTCCGCCTTTACCAATGCAGTGATTCCCGCGGATATTTAATTTCGCACTTCTTGCAAGACTCCGTTGAAATTGATCGACTTAGTCTTCATGGAGAGAAAAATTTCACCAAAAAAACAAAATGAATAAACACGAAAGAAAAAAAAAAATATCCCAACGGACGAACATGAACCTTTCTCCGTTTTACCACCCACATTCGCCCACACCAGTAATGCCCAATATTCATTTCTCTTTACTTTTCCCTCAGCACCACATTATTGCACACCCAAAGTTCCTTCGCCTCAGTCAAAGCCCACGCCCTTACTAAATGAGTGACGACCATACCAGTCACCACCCTTCACCCGACAAACGAACGACGAACGACTGACTGTAGTTGGAGAGAAGCACAGTACGAAGTGAGTAAAAAAACAAAAAAAAAACAAAAACAACAAGTTCCGGACTTCGATCCAATGGGTGGCACACATTTGCCCCCCAGGGAGTAAAGGGCATGGACCATAGAACATCCGCACTGAGAGAAAGTTCCATAAACCTCGCTAATATTCATGGATGGCATCCATGAGGGCGACACAAAAGCTTCAGCTTTACAGCTATTATACGTTTGTAGGCAAGGCACTGTTGCTGCTGCTTATGCTCTGTCACACTGTTAGCGTTAGTGTTAGTGACCAGGCAAATGGGTCATGCGCTTGTGCACCACGAAGACGATGGCATCGTCGTCGTCGTCGTCATCGTTATACCATCACATGCCACCCCGAGATTCAACCTCCGCACTCTTTTGTAGGGGTTTGTAGGGATCATCACATGCTATAACAGCATCAGAGTCGAAGAAGTTTCTTTTCCAAGGTGGTGCACTGACTTAACATCGCACGCCCTCGGTGGGTGAACTTTTCGTACATAAATCGAGTGGGTCTAGGTGGTGGTGGTGGTGGTGGTGATGGTGGGTTAGGTGGGTTGGTTGGTTGGTTGCAAACTCTTTCCCACTTGACGGAAATCATTATGTACATAGCTCGGAGAGCTTTTAACTCTTGGAACACTTCAGAGTCACTCCCATTTAGGGAGAGTAGATGCTTTGGTTTTATTTTTTATTTTTTTTCTACCTATCCTTGGCTGGTACTTGACGGGGCATCTTTTAAGAAACTTTCACAAGAAAGAAATGAAACAAAGAAAATTATCTCTAGCTAAAGAATAGTGAAGAGAAAAAAATTAATGGATGGATGGGAGTAGGAAAAAACTTTAGCGGATAAGAAGTAAGTATCTATATACTTTTGTCGGATTTCACTTGTCAGGGATTTGGCTTTTTTGAGACTTTTACAGAGTTTTTTTTGTAAGTAAGTTGGACATGGTTCTATTTGACTTGGAAATTTTAGTGGCTCTTTAGTCACTGTTCAGTTTTGAGAGGAGCAACTTTAGTTTTATGGAATATGTATGTATTTCTTTTGTTTATTTTATCGTCGCTGTATTTGTATGGTAACTGTTAAGTCTGAACATACCCAGGAAGAAGAAGCATCCAACCATGCATTCAAAAGCATTCTGGTTGATGATGCGTTGTCTTTAACACATTGACTGCCGTGGCTATCATATGTGATAGACAATGATAGTTCCGAAGGTGCCATGGCTATAAAATATGATAGCCAGGTATAGTTTCACTTCTGGCTCTGGCATTCAAATATGCACGCCAGTACGACCAAATCCAATATAACTTGAATTCCCTGGCACCATACGATGAGATAGATGTTTTTGGTTTGAGGAAATCGTATAAACTTAATGTTTTATGACCACTTTTGTAGGAAAAAAATACATATAGTTATAATGTTGCAAAAAAGTATGTAATTCATTTTGTAAACCTTAATTTAAAAAAAATAATAATTATAATTCACAGGTAAAGGGTGATTTTTTAGCTGGTTTGGTTTTGGCAACACTGGTTTTGACAGCTGACGTGTGTTTAGTACCTTGTGTCACTGTCAAACAGCTTCAGTTTGGTTTGCAATTTAACCATGGATCGTCTTACAAATGAACAACGCTTGCCAGTTATTGAATTTTACTATCAAAATTCGTGCTCGGTTCGAAATGTTCTTCGCGCGCTGCTTCCATTTTATGATCGGCATTCTCGACCTTCTGAGCAGTCTATTCGGAAGATTGTGACCAAATTTCGCACCAAATTTACTTTGTTGGACATTAAACCACCAACACGTTTACGTACTGTGCGTATTGAAGAAAATATTGCGGCCGTATCAGCTGGTGTGACAGAAGACCGCGAAATGTCGATTCGGCGCCGTTCCCAGCAGTTAGGCCTTTGTTACAGCACTACGTGGAAAATTTTGCGGAAGGATTTGGGCGTAAAGCCTTTTAAGATACAGCTGGTGCAAGAACTAAAGCCAGGCGACCTACCACAACGCCGAATTTTTGGTGAATGGGCTCTTGGAAAGCTGGCCGAGGATCCGCTTTTTTATCGAAAAATTGTGTTCAGCGATGAGGTTCATTTTTGGTTGAATGGGTACGTAAATAAGCAAAATTGCCGCATTTGGAGTGAAGATCAGCCAGAAGCATTGCAACAGCTACCAATGCATCCCGAAAAAGCCACTGTTTGGTGCGGTTTATGGGCCGGCGGCATTATTGGGCCATATTTCTTCAAAGGTGATGCGAATCGCAGCGTTACTGTCAATGGTGAACGCTACCGAGCGATGATAACAAACTTTTTTTTGCCCGAAATGGAAGTTCTTGACTTGCATGATATGTGGTTTCAACAAGACGGTGCCACATGCCACACAGCTTGGTGGCACAGTTTGGTGAACAGTTAATTTCACGTTTCGGGCTGGTCAATTGGCCGCCTAGATCGTGCGATTTGACACCATTAGATTATTTTTTGTGGGGATATGCCAAGGCTAATGTGTATAGGGACAAGCCCGCTTCGATTGACGCACTGGAAGCCAACATCCATGCATTCATTCGTGAGATACCGGCCGATATGTGTGAAAGAGTATGCCAAAATTGGACTCAGCGGATGGGCTACCTGAGACGCAGCCGCGGTCAACATTTGCATGAAATTATCTTTAAACATTAAATTGCAAGGTTCAAACTATCGACTCAAATAAATATTTCATTCATTTTTTCGAATTTTTTGTGTTTTTTTTTTAAAAAAAGTTCTAAACCACTTAAAAAATCACCCTTTATAAGTAAGCTTATTAGTGTTGTGATTTAAAGCATTCCCTACACATTTGAGGCTTATCGGGACAACTATCGCAGAAGGTGAAAACTTGCTTAGCTTCTTTGCGGGCTGCTTCACGTCCTTCACCTAAGAGGTGATGGGTTTTCGCGCGTGTTTCTGCTACACGAATCGGTTCTTTATGTATATCCAGAAGTTCAGCAACTAACATTTCCCTGAATTTGCGGATCTGAATTTTTGTTTTTTTTACATGTTTGTATATAACCCATGCGTTAACAACTCCAACTCCTAATAAGAGCTCGACGCTAGTTTCCGATACCACTTTATTCCTTTTCTTAGGGTAGTGGCATATGAACCCATCTATCTGATCCGATAGATCTATTCCAGATTTTCCCTTGTTGTACGCAAGTATAGCAGCTGGTTTGAACGTAGCTCCTCGTCGTTTTGGCATTGAGACTAAAGGTGGATTTGTACTGGTAGATGGTTGATTGGCTGATGAAGTACTTGTTGATGGATAATTTCGCCGTGTAACGGGTTGCAGTTCAGGAGCATGTTTGGTGGATAGCATTCGAACTTCGCGAGTGTCCTTCCATTTTAAGATTACAATGCCATCCTTATCTTCCCGAGACACCACTTCTCCTCTGGCCAATTTAGCAAGTAGAACGTCTTTGGGTATATTTTTTTTGATTGCCCTCAAAGTGCCAACGACATGGGTCTGTTTTTGCAACAATTCCTGGGCCAATTCGTAGCTCGTAAAGAAGTTGTCTACGTATCAGCATCTACCCTCGTTCAGAAGTTCTTTAGACAGTTCCATGCAAACATTTTTGGCCAGCATATATTTTTAGAGCCCATGTATACCCATCTATTGAGCATAGTTTGAAAAGCTTAACTCCATAGCGATGTGTCTTGTTAGGGATGTATTGCCTGCAAATAAGCCGACCTCTCCATGGCACGAGCGTTTCGTCGATGACAAAGTCTTCTCCCGGGAAAAAAATATCTTTAAATTTCTTTTGCAAAATCTCAATTAGTCCACTTATTTTTCTCAATCCGGTCAGATGGGTCAGCTGTCTCGTTGTTACTAAAGTGCAGCATAGACAGCAATGACTGGAATCTATTTCGGGGCCTAACTGAACGGGGGATTTTTAAATCATAAATGCCATTCGTTTCCCAATAGTTTTCTATGCGCCCAAGTGTCAAAAGTCCCATCCACATCATCAATCCAAAAAAAATTTTTTATTTCTTCGGGATTTGTGTCACTCCATCGATTCATTCGGCTGTATTTTGATCTATGGTTAGCTGTAGTATACTGTTGTGCGTATCGATTGGTTTCAGTTGATATTATATTGAAAACCTCTTGATCAACAATTTTAGTATAAATCTGAAGAGGCGTCATATCAGGTAAAATTTCTACCTGCAAACCATGCTTACCGACAAATTCAAAGTGTTTGTGTCTTCACCTGTATTCTGTCCACTTAGGTGTTCCCTCGGGAATATTTTCTATATTCTCCTCCTCAGTATCAAGAAGTAACTCATTATTATTATACTACTGGTAAATACCTGAAGTTAACAATAAATATAAAGAAGCAAATAAAACAAAATGATTTTGTAGTAGCTAATACCTTTACTGAACTGTTTAAAACTCAAAACAATGTATAATATAGGTAAGCATAGATATAATAGCCATGTCGCCTAATGAACAAATTTGCATTAACATTTGTTGAGGTCATATTTGATAGCCAGTACTAAATTCGTCCTGGACTTCCAGGATCAACTGAAAACAAATACTATAACGTACGTTCACTGTTTTATATGTAAATTTGATTTGGCAGTCAATGTGTTAAAGGTTTCTTTTGGTTCATAGTGCTATGAATTTGTCGTCAAAATTTACTTAGGGGAGCACTGACTCAACTCTTAGTGCCATTTTTTAAAGAATTGATCCTACGAAACGCCTTAGAAGTGCAACATCAATCAAAACGGCAATACAATTGCGGAAGAAATACAGTCCTAAGAATATTCCAGCTCGATCACTGACTAAGTTTTCGGACCTCGAAAGGTCAGCCACTGAACAAGTCAAACCGATAAACTTTGCAGCAGTCAACTGGAGGAGCTATGATCTCCAAGGAGTGCTTCCATTTCCATTTCCATTTCCAAATGGTTACTCCACTGGTGCTGGCTTAAGCAAAGTTTTAGAAGCTCAGTAAAACAGAGCGACTGTAGAAGCGAGTCATATTGGTGCTCGCCATAAACATAATAATAAGCGAAAATAGCCAGTTCAACTTGTACCATAAGTTGGGAATGTTGCTTTCGATGACCGGACGAAAATAATTAACCAAATCGCACTGCACGATGGATAGTGATTGTCCAGTTGTTTGTCTAATCAACACTGATCTGTAGAGAGGCTTTAACAAATTCGTGCTTCCATCCACTGTTAGCAATCGTTAAGACAAAAGAGGGCTAACCGCTTTCAAGTAGGGGTATATGTTTCATAATGAAGTTAGGACGCAAACTTAAGTGTGCTATAAATACTTGGCAAAACAAATAAACAACGACCTGCACACTTATCACAACTTATTTAGTGACGTTCTCAAGTATAAAGTCGTAAATTGAATGATAGAATCGGCGAAATCAAAATGGTTGTAGATGGTAAACTTCCTGAGCATAGTAAGGAATAATCCTGATCAAGGTCTATATTAAACTCGACATTTAGAGATCTTGCGTTTTGTACAAGTCTCAGGGAAAGGAAGGTCGGCTTGGTTATAAGTTTGAGATTGTTCCTAGAGATTACATCAACGTCAGACCGGGATGCCTAAATCTTCCCGATGCACCCCACCCCACCAAAAGCAGACTTTATTAAGCTTGGGGTTTCGATGTTCTTTAAAAATGGACGCCCGTTTTCTATTTTATGGACAAACATTTACAAAAATGTGTGTGCACTTTTATTGAAACTTAGGAGAAAGCAGAAACGCTTGACCCTAACAAATTTCCTGGGTAGTCATTTCGTAACTTTTAGGACGATAATCGCCGATGCGTTTTGAATTTGCTTCACGTAACTATATCGCTATCGTTTAGGTTTATTTTAAACAATTTTAGTATTGGTCAGAAACTCCAAAACAGTAAATTAAAATAGGCACTGAACTGTTCAAAAATACATTCTCGCAAGAATTTTTTTATTGTTTATTTTGTGCCGTCGGATTTAAGCTTGAAGAAAAAAATTGTTAACAACAAATTACATACGTTTATCGGTGTTGGAATAGAAAACATATTTTTCCATTAAACAATTTTTTTTTTGGTTCAAAAGCCATATTCATTTTTGACCTCAAAGGTTTTCATTGATATTCGACGATGGCGATATTCTCCGTGCATTTCGAGTGCGGAACCATAAGATTGAAAGTGACATACGTTAAAGTACTTCCTTCTTTGGAAGACTTTGAATTCGAAATTTTTGCTGCTACTGTTCCTAACGGTCTAAGGCGATGTATTCCGTGCATTTCCGCTACATTCTCTAATATGTGGAAGTGTCAGCAAAATAAACAATCACCTCAAGACGATAGCTAATTAGCTATTACTGAATCGCAATCGTTATGTCGATTATTGAGTTGCGTGAGTCAAATTTTAAATTGTCAAAAACGATATTGTGCAGGCAATAGCTATTTTTGAAGCTACGTAATGCAGGACTATCACCGAGACGACATCGTCTGACGACAATCGACTTACGGAATGAGTACCCTGTATTTCAACAAGCAAATAACTTCTCTTACGAATTATGGACATTCAAAAAAACAGAATTTTTGCGGACAGCAGAGCCAAATTGGTGCTCGCCATAAACGATAAACATATTTATGAGCGAAAATAGCAAGAGCAACTAGCCAGCATTTATAGTATCGGTGCTAAACGCTGACGAAGATACAAATTCCGCTGTCGGTCAGAGCGCGAACTATTCAAAACATTGAGGACCTCCATCACTCGACTAAAATAAGGTGATGAAAGCAACTATCAAAACATTAATCCAACTCTGGAATATTTGTAAACTTGCGGTATCCCAGCCCCGCACGAAAGTGTTAACATTGTCATTATTGTATGTATCATCAATATTATATATATGAAGAGTCCCTGCCAAAGACACTGCAGCCTTCCCGGGCGATCCCGGGCGCGCTTCTTCCAGTTTTCCAGACCAAGCGCTCGGAGGTCGATGGGGCCGAGCCAATGTAGTAGATTCGCCCTCTTCGCACACATCATTAAATATCCCTCAAAGAATTTTGCGTTCAAAAAAGCCCAACCCAAAGCGTCCATAACTTGGAGTCGCAGGGTCTGTATAGCATACATTTTGTCTTTCGAGTCAGGAAATTAGACCCATTTGTTTTGCCAAACGAAGTATCAACGGTTGTCAATTCGTAGAGTTGATGCTTACCCCAAAGTAGGTGTTTTCTCCTCATTTACTTTAATGCCAATTTAGATTCGCCTGTTCTTCAAAACCCGTGTAAGCTACATATTTCATCGAAATTTCTTTACAAAATGGGTGTAGCGAAGGCCACCGAGTTGCGTATACTAAAAAGCTACTTCGGTAAATCCCCGCCGGCGGTTAGATAAGTAAACAAAAATGTAATTGGAATCACCAAACGACGATTGTATAGAAAGTGTTTTAAGATCTTTTTTAGTACCTAAGCTGAAAAGTCTCTACACAGCATAGTATGCCCGGCGCTCAAATACCGTTCGCAATGTTGGACCATAGAAGTAATGAAGCTTGAAGTTCCAAAATAAGTTCACGTCAAAGAACCCATCTCGAAAAAAATGGAGCACGACGAAAGGCGGGATCGTACGAACACCGTCAAAAGGGTAGGGGAAGGTGTTGTACCTTGGTCCGCTTTTTAGTTTTTTTCATATAACTTCGGTTACGTTTTATTTTTTCCTCCTTTTTTTTTTTATTTGTATCTGTCAATATCTGCCAATATATAATGTAAAATACCAGTTTTTGCTTGCTTACCGTTTTTCGGACGTTGTGGCAACCTCAAGCGGACCAAGGTACAAGACGTGGTTGTACCTTGGTCCGAGGTGTATTGTACCTTGGTCCGTATAGGGTTCTTCCTTGAAATCTAGTAGGTAACATTTCAAATTTAGCCCAGTTCAAAAAACCACTTGTAAATAAGTGGTAAGAAAACATGTTTATTAGTTGCAAAAAAAAAAAAAAAATTCAACAATAAAAAAGAACGTAAGCATGACTTCAATGTTATTTAAATACGAATCAAAGAAAAAATTATTAATGATAATAAATCTCTATGCAAGTTAATAAAATAAATTTATTTCGCGTTATTCAAAAACTAAAAAAATTACTTCAGTTTGATACAAAAAAGAGTTAGAAAAAATACCTTAATTAAAAAAAAGAAAAATGTCAACAAAACTATGTTGTTTTGTTTTGCTTCAATAATGACGGCAACCGATATGTGCGTATCGTGGTTATCTATTATAAGAAGCACTTTATTCGCTTGTGTCGGCTTTACGAACGCGATAAAATGTTTGAGATATTTAAGGAATAAGTCCGCTGTTGACCAACCGCTGGGATTTGCAGCGCCTATAGTTCCTGCAGGTGCTCCAATTAGCATATGATCCTTGAAATTCACTCTTGGGAATATAAGCATAGGGGGTACGTGATTACCCAAAGCATTGATTGCTGCAATCATCGTTATATTAATTCCTCTTTCACCGGATGTGACGCTGCCGATTTGTTTTTCTCCTTTCTGGGCCAGAATTTTTGGTGGAATGTGAACCGTAGAATTGCCCGTCTCATCTAAATTATAGATGGATTCAGGTGTAAATTCAAATCGAGCCAAGCAATCTTCATAGTTGTTGAAAAAAGATTCGACGTTTGTCTTATTAAAGCTTGTGGCCCGAGACAAACTAGTCGCTTCAGGCTTCCGCAAAGAAATACTTTGATGACGTTGAAGGTAAGCCCTGAGCCACTCCCTGCCTGCTTTCTTTTCGTTCAACCAATTTTGTGGCATTTGCTTAGCGTTTGCTTCTCCAAATTCAAAAGCGAGTTTTAATAAATCATTTTTAGAGAGCCCATAGTGTAGCTTCGAGGCTGTTAGGACATATTCCTCCAATGCTTTTTCTTCGTTAACTGTAAATACTTGACGACAATTCACTTTGGTTTGATAAACAAATTCGGTGTTTCCCGCATTCTTGTGTTTTCGGATGTGTCGAATCACCGTACTTTTTGAAATGTTAAACATTTTTGCAGCAGTATACATTGTCTTACCATTTTGGAGCACTTCAATTGCAGCACGCTTTAGGGCTTCCATATCAGTTGGCACCCTTTTAGCTCCCGTTTTGCTTCGTGGCATTTCTTTCTGTAATACAGAAAACAAATTTTGTTGAAAAAAAGTTAACTGCATGTACCTTGGACCGGTTCAAGGTACAAGCACTATGATAGGACCAAAGTACATGAACACCACTTAAGCAAAAAAAATACACTTTACATTTGTTTTGAAACGCAAATCCGTATGACGACGGATGTTTAATGAAAGATCATAGATCAACTTACCCCAGTCAACCACAGAAACGCAAAAAAAATACAACGATAAACCACTGGAGGCTTCACAAAAAACTAAAAAAAAAACTTTTCGCGGTCCGAATCACTTTTTCTGAGTTTTCTCTCAGACGGTCACACACAAACTCAGAAAAGAAAAGAACAAAAGGAGAACATTTAATGGAAGAACCGGTTTTTGCGTGGTTGGTAGTTTGCTCCGAAATGGCACTCGGACCAAGGTACAAACGGACCAAGGTACAACACCTTCCCCTAATGTTAATCAACGTACCTATATGAGCGCGAATGAGGACTAGGCCTGAAAACTCTCAGATCACACAAAAGTAACAACACCAGCATTTGATTGGCTTTAAACGAAGTGATATGAAGCCGGGGGAGCTGCTTATATTTGTTGAGGTCTAACGCGGCAGTATTAACGTGGGAAAGTTATAATCCCTCATTCCTGATCATAGGCACATTGGCAATGGAAACAAGATATTTTACTCTTTGACATGCGAATTTGCCCAACTGAAAAAATGTTTAATGATAAACATTGGGTACGAACGTTTTAAAAAACGTGTTCTAAAAAAATATCTTTGTCTAACTAAAACTGAACTTGTTATAAACCAACTTAACTCCATAAATTAGCGCATCTTCAAGACGTGATAATCCTCAGATGTATAATTTTGGGCTCTGTTTTTTAAAATCCAACAGACTCTAATCTTTCTTCAAACATCTCTAAACCCCTTCTCTCAGTGAAATCAAGGGGCTTGAATACGACTCCCATAAATTACCTTTTACAGAAGTCCACAAAATATGATATTCGCATTCACGCCTATCTATGCAATCAAATTGTCATTCATAAAAGTCATCGGCATTTTGTAGTAGCCCCCAGCATGTTTTATTTTAGTGTCATATAAAAATAGCTTCTGTCTATAAGTAGGCAAATATGTCACTATCACTTACATCAATTCCACTTAAGTGGGTTATAGCCCACTAGACTAGACCTTTATAAACCTCTCCACGCCGCACAAAACAGTCTGACAGTCTCACATATCATAGACCTACGACATTTATCTCGCGTCCTTCTTTCTTTCTTTACTGACGAGTTACGAAATAAAAATTGACAGCAGACGATACAGAGATCCCTTTCAAGGGGAAGGAAGTTCGATTATTTTTTATCGCCATAAAAAATAATGTCATATCATTATAGTGCCATAAAAAAATATCTGTCACAATTCCATAGGGATAGACATCATAACCACCCATATCGTTAACACTCTTAGCATTGATACGAGTAGTTTGGGATCGATAAGCAGGAAAAGTTCACTTGCTCATGCAATCGGCCACTATTTCTAATGGAATGTCAAGTTAATGGTAGTGGTGGTGGTGGTGTAAGCTCTCTAGGAGGTTTTCCTTATACATATATCATGGATTTATGATGTATGACTGTCAGACGATGTTGATGGTCAGTGTGCATATCTGAATTGAGGGGTGAATGATGTCGTTTAATTAAAGTTAAAGGCCAGGACATGAACATGGACATGGACTTTCGAGAAGGTTGTTGGATGAAACTCCGAAGTATACGTGTGTATTTAATGGATAGTGGCTCATGTCGGGGGCCACTTTTGACGACAGTATGTGGGTTATGTCAATTGTGAGTTATTATGACGTGAACATTGTTTCGGTTGATCTCTAACCACCACGCTTCTTTTTAAAGTCAAGTAAAATTTCTTGAACTTCTGCACAGCTGACAGGAAAAAAAAATAAAACCCTTTCATTGTAAATTGCTCCTCGTAATTTATTTAACCATTTTAACAAATCTCAGTGCAATAACTCTTTGTTTCCACAATCAACCTCATTACCCGTTAAGTCGCTGTAGTCGTCGTTGTGTAGTCTTCGTTTGGGTCTGTCTTAACTGATTTTACATTTATTTCCTTTTATCCCACACAAAGTCCCCCAATAAGAATTTGCCTGCTTCCGATAAAGAGGACAAAGTACAAGAAATAAATAGAACATTCATTTAGCCAAAAGAAAGGGTTGCTCGCTGCTGTTGTCTAAAATCCTATTCCTATCCTATCCTTCTTCGCCCTCGCACCTATGAGTCGTTTGTGAAGAATTATCCCAGCAATCTTCTCGGCACTTACCACAAATCGAATTTCGTTGATAGAAATCTTAAGATGTTCTTGGGTCCTTTCTCAATAAATGCAAATGCAAATAAAAATTTTCCTTAATCGAAGATAAACAGAGAAAATCTTCAAGGTTTCTCCTTTTTGGGAAAATGTCATGGTTTACCATTGGAGAGTGCTCTCACTTGTTACGATGAATTTACACCTTTTGACAGAAAAAAAAAATTGTATACATATATAAAAAGGACATTGATGCTCACAAAGGAATTCTTTTAACGAGAAACATAAAAAAGTCCTTTAAACTGTAGAGAACGAAATTGAGAGAAACACAAGAAGAATGAAAAAAAAAAAAAAATTGGCGATCCCATGGGCAAAATCAAGATGTCATCCATTTCAACTGTAAAGGAACAACTGACTGACGTTTAAATGTCAAGATTGTCACTTAAGAAAGAAACAAAAAAAAAAAAAAAGTGTCAACACGAGAGAGAGATTGAAAAAAAAATAAAAGAAATTCGCACTTAACCTACGGGAAGGGGAGGTTTTGATATTAAGACACGAGTGCGCCCCCACACAAGGTGCTTCTTGTGAAAAGGACACGTTTAGCCAATTTATTTAAAATGTGATGCTATTTCCTGCTGTCGACATGCAAATTTTTTTTTTTTTTTTATTTTCTTATTCAACCACGTACTTATTTGCATTTGGCTTTTAAACAGGATCACAGATTGTCAGGCATGCATCAAATCCACTGGGAGTCTTGAAGGTAAAAAAAAATGATTCCAAAAGTGAGGATTCTTTTGAAACTGTGTCATGGTGAGAATGTGGGTAATGAAGTGGTGAATGGCTTAGTTTTTTTTTAAAGAGAAACTGCGTTAAAGTGGTACGGTTGGCATCGTACGGAAATTTTTGGCCATTGGCTGTTTAAGGACCTATTTTCCAAGGCATTTCCAATATCATTCACATTTGCATTGTTTTTTTTTTTAAGATTTAGGATGATTGGCACTGCGACCAATAAAAATATATTTTGGGTTCCCTATGAGTCCGGGTATGGCGACAATCCTAGGTCTTTGGTGAGCCTTACGATTGAGGCCGATTATTTAACAATGTCTCGAGATTCGGTGGGTCCTTTGTTGAAGCATTTAAGCCTCTTTTGGATGATTGCAGGGCAATCGGGTAGGATGTTTTCTCCCGTTTCTGGCTATTGAAGCAATGCAGAACTTTTCCCTATTTTCATGAGATGAGGGTTCAGATCTTTAGCATGGCGTAATCCTTGCATAGAGTTCTATTGTGATATACGTATTTGGTGTTCCCATAACTGGTGGGTAGTTCACATTAGGGCTCTGGGCCAATGAAAGAGGATGCAGGACCTTTACGGGCTAGCTCGTCATCCGCTACATTTCCAAGAATTCCTTCGTGTCCGTGGACCCACAATCTGTTGTGAGCGGTTAGTTACTTTAGGGTAGTTAGACAGTTCCAAGCAAGCAGAGAGCTAAACTTGTATAGGAGTTTAGAGTTTAGAGTGCTGCTTGACTGTCTGAGAGAATGAAGATAAAACCCTAATAATTCGCCTTAAGCATTCTTTGAGGAGCTGGTATTTGGCAGTTGGGTCCCCTGATACCTGCTCCTACACCAGTTGGTATTTTTGAGCCATCCGTATTCCAGACTGAATGGGACCTGTCTAGTCTAGGGCCTCCAATTTCCCACACCGAATGGTCGGGTATGGTTATGTTGAAATGTCGCTAAAAGTTGACTTGTGTGGGGCATGAGGTCGGTTAATTGAATGGAAAAGCTATGTATAATCTTTGAAGGGTTGTGAATTTTTCACGAAGTGGAGTTTTATTGCGCTTGCTGCAGCACACTTCCTAATTCGTGGATAATTTTAATGGTTACAACTACATGGTCATCAGCAGTGAATCCGTCATTAACAAAACTCTATTAAACGGAAGAATTATTTCATACAGCGGTTCTGACCTAACAATTTTGGCTTCGTGATATAACTCATAAACCTTTCTTGGAGCAGAGAAAAGATCGCCCACATCCATACATAACATAAATTCTTTGTTTATACTTATTTGGTTGATCTCATATAAAATGATCCTTAAGCTCTGAAGTGTTTTGATTTCTTTGAGTATTTTGTCTTTTTGGACTAAATCCACATCTTGGTCCCACTAATAGAGTTAGCGGTCGTATCTTCCCCTCTATTCGCCTTCCTCGCTTTCAGGACCAAACAATATATTTTTTCGAAGGAGCCTGTATTAACTGTCTGTTCCACCCGACACCCGGCATTCGGCACCGAGCAGAACTGATAGGATAATTATTCTGTAGGATTTTGGATTTTGACCTTGAAGATAGAAGTTTTTAACCCATTTTGCTACGCCCCACCGTCCAAAAGCAGCCTCCACTTAGTTGCCATTTATGAAGTTAATGTTTGTACCGAGGTAGATTAACTCCTTAACCAGCTATGGTCGAAGTTGATGCTATTAGTGCTATTAATAGTCATATTTTGTCCTATTATGTGAACAGATGCTTGTTTTTTTTTGTTTTAAGCGTGTATTTGATTAGACCTCGTTTAATTCAAAGTGAAATAACTTCGATTGCAGTACGTCTTTATCATGGCTCGCCTGTTGCATCTGATGATGTCAATATCGTCCGCATATCCAAGTAGTTGAATTTCCTATTAAAGGAAGTGTCTTTCGTGCTAATAACTGTCCTGCGCAATATCTGCTCAGGAACCAAATTAAATGTTTGGAAGAATTCATATAAATATTACACCACAGTTTCATCAGTTTTTCCGGGATCCCGGATTCGCCCACTCATAATTAGAGCTGCGGACGATGAATTCTATCATATTCGATCTTGTACGTGCTGTTAATAACGTTTTAGACAGTACGTTGGATAGGATTTTATATGCGACATTTAGCAGGAATACGTCTCGATAGTGCGCATAAGTTATAAGGCTTGTCTTTCCTATAGATAGGACATATGGAGCTTATGGTCCTATCATCGGGCATGTGCATGCGTATGTGGGTTCTCTTATTGCCCTATATGATGCCCTATATTAGCAACTGTTGGAGATGGTGCTTAACCACATTTACTATTTAATGTGCTATGGTGATTTCGTTTTCTTCGCTGATAATGCGCAGTATTTTATTTTATTTAATTTAACTATCCACATTAATTTGAAAAAAAAAAAAAAACATGGTGCACGACAGCGATGTTGTTTCCGAATTTTTGAGTAAAGTGTTTCCAAAAAAAATAGGAGTGTTTTGCTCATAAGCGAAGTGTCGTCATAATAAAGGGTGATCCATTTCGAGGTTCCCTACTTTTTTAAAGAAAAAAACACAGAAAATTCAAATTTAATGGAGAATGTTTATTATCATTTGAAAGAACATTCTTTGGCATTTATTTTTTGAAGATTATGTCTATCAAATGTTGGCCGTTGCTACGTCGCAGATGGTCCATCCGTTGAATCCAATTTTCGATCACTCGTTCGAGCATTTCGACTGGTAACACGCGTGATGTTTTCCTCCAAGGCCTAAATCGAAGCGGATTTGTCGGCATAAGCTTTTGACTTTACATATCCCCACAGGAGAAAGTCTAACGGTGTGATATCACACGATCTTGGTGGCCAATCGACCGGTCCAAAACGTGAAATTATGTGCTCACCGAAATGTTCTCTCTATAAGTCCATTGGTTGATGCGATGTGTGGGAAGTGGCGCGCCGTCTTGCTGAAACCAAATGTCGCCGAGATCACGAGCTTCAATTTCAGGCATCAAATAGTCGGTTATCGTGGCACGATAACGGTCGCCATTGACGGGTACGTTCGCACCGGCATAATTTTTAACGAAATATGGACCGATGATTCCACCGGCCCACAAACCACACCAAACCGTTGTTTTTTCTGGATGAAGTGGCAGTTCTTCAATCTCTTCAGGTTGCTCTTCGTCCCAAATGCGGCAATTTTGTTTGTTTACATACCCATTGAGCCAGAAATGGGCCTCATCGCTAAACAAAATTTGCCTCGAAAACGTCAGATCTTCTTGGAACTTTTCAAGAGCCCATAGAGCGAGTTGCTGCGAACGGCGGCGAATCGACTCTCTACGGTCTTCGTGTACACTCTCAGCTACGGCCGCTATATTTTCTTCACAGCGTGCTGGACGTGGTCTATTCGGTCGAATATTATCCAATAATGAATGCTGGGTCTCAAAATGGGTGATGGTGTTGCGAATAGTACGCTCAGTAGGCCGATTATGTTGACCATAAGTTGAGCGAAGTGCACGAAACACATTCCTCACAGAACGTGAATTTTCATAATAAAGTTGAACAATTTGTAAACGTTGTTCACGCGTAAGCCTTTCCATTATGAAATGCCAAACAATACTAAACAAAAATAACATGACAGCATGACACGACTCACACGTGATCTGTCAAAAAAGGCTATTGAAAAAAGTATCTCTAGTTGGATCACCCGTTAGTTTAGCTTGGGGAAAAGACACTTTTCGGTTGTATGGTAAAGGCATAGCAAAGCCCCCCATAAAATCTTTTAAAAGAGAGTTCATAGTTTCCCCCCAAAAACTAAATTCCTTAAGTCTTTAAGATTTTCCTCCTTGAGTAGAAAGTTATCGAAAATTAGAAGCCTCCATTCGGTTTCTAGGTTTTCTATATACTTCTCTTTTAAAAAATAAATAAATATTAGGCGTAAAAGGCCCATACAGGACCTAAAGCCTAGCTTCTCCAACCATTGCATGTGCGAAGTTATATTTTGACACGAATGGAGGTAACTACAGCTTAATGCCGATTCCGAACGGAAATTTATATTTGAGAAGCTTCTCGTGACACTTCTTACTCTTGAATGTTTGTCAGACGTTCGCAGCGAATAACAACTTTCAGATGGTACAGGTCGGGATTTGAACCAGCAACCTCTCGCTTAGTGGTCCAACGCACTTAACCACTAAGCCACTGCAACCACTTATTTAAAAAAAGTGCGATTAATTTATGAAAGAAGAAGGAAGTAGCCGAATTATTTTCTGGAAGTCGAAGTCACAATGTCAACGAAAATCTTGAAATTGCCGCTTTGCTTTCATGTTGACACTTTGAACGACGCGACGTTACAGCACGTGAATTTCATCGCTTTGCTCAGTGCTTTTGCTCACTCTTTGCTCCACTCTGTCTGTAGGTATTGTACACTTAGGCGCTTTCGGTAGAAAAGTGGATACCTTAACACTAGTTTGTAAATAATTTGTTCAAATAAATTTTTCAAAATAGAAAGTACCAGAACTCAGTACGTTTGCAAGAGAAACAGAATCAGCACCAACAATTTATTGTCTGCCCAAACAGAAACAAATGCAGAGGACTTTTTTTATTTTGTTTCCGCCGGCAACCATAATAGGCCAAATTATTAGTTGTTCATATTGTTCGGGCTTACTCACCCCGGTTTCTCGTTAACGTCAAACGTATCTACAAAGGAACACTTCTTAGTTAAAACAAACACATATTACAATGTAATTTGTTATTTGCAAGCTAGCTTACCTTTGACAGCACCTTGCAATTTGTTGACAGGTGACAACACAGTTGGCTTCATCTGACACCAACTACTACTACTTCTTCTAAGAGGCTTACACTCAACCAAACAACAATATCGCTTTAAAATCCAACCCAGCCAACACGGCATCTTCCAACAGTGATAACATCTGCACAAACACACATCCCCACACCTATTTAAAAATTGAAGGTCATCTCTATAATAATTCCCGTGACACATTCTAAAAATTCCTAAAAAAAAAAAATTCATTTTTCATCTAAAAAAAATGGTCAACCCGAACGAATTGACAGAATTTTATTTTTGATTTATCGCTTTGCAATTTACAAAGCAATAACAATTTCGATACGTTCACTTTCTTCCCCTCGACAATAAAAAAAAAATTGTATTTGAGTACAAAAAATAAACAGCAAATAAAATTAGGAAATCATTATGTTCTGCTCAATTCGACTTAAAGTCATCCACCCCACTTTCAAACTTTAAATTCCTCTTCCACTATAAAGTATCAAGGATTTCATCCCCTTTGCTTCTGCACTGCTGTGGAAGTAAAGTAAAGTAAAGTATCTCTATCATTTGCGGGATGTTATCGTTTTAAAACGCTCCTTGTTTGCGTATCCCATTTAAAGAGGATTTACATTTGAAAGGGACCCACAAAAAAAAAACACACACACAAACCAAACACCAACAAGAGTAATTGTGCAACCTTTTAAAAAAATATTACAATCTTATCAGGCGCGTTAAGACCATTGTTGTTGCAAAGAAGGACATAACGACATTTTCACACCAAATTCAATGGTTGCGTTCCACCCGCAACAGCCATTTAAATGTGATGAAGAGTTTTTGCTTGCAACTCTTATTCTTTGCATTGTCAAAGAGGGGGGAACAAAATGAATAAACAAATAAGGATTAAGATTAGATAAGAGAGTTTACATCCTTTTTGAATGGTGTCTTGTACTTGACTTTGGATCGGAGGAAGTGGAGAAGTAGGTACTAACAATTCGTTGGTTTACAATCGGGAAATAGTTTTTGGAGTGGATCGTTATAACTGCGGGATGGAACTGTTTTATTGAGTTTTTCACAGAAAGTAATCTGTGTCTTATTATTGGACTTTGGATAGCGTTGTCTGTTGTCTGAGCTTTCATTAATTGCCTTAGGTTAATTCGGCGAGCGGACATAGTGCATCTACTTGAGAAATGAAAAGGTGAAACAAGTGGGAAGTGATAAACGTTTCTTGGATATTTACTTACTTACTTAACGGGCTCCCGACCCGTGAAGAGTCCCTGCCTGAGATAAGGCTGTCTTCCACCCTCTGCGATCCCGAGCACGCTGTTTCCAGTTGTCCAGACCAAGCGCTCTGGCATCCGCGATGGCTTGGTCTTTAAAACGGAGGTTCGGTCTTCCTTGTCGTCTCGAACCTGGGGGCTGGGATTCGAAGATCCTCTTGGCGGTTGTATCTTCTCCTCCATTCGCCCTCCTCGCACACAGGACCAAATATCCGTCGAAGAATTTCTCTTTCAAAGGACCCCACTATTAACTCTTCTTTCCTGCTTGTCGTCCAGCACTCGGCGCCGTATAGCAGAACTGGCAGGATAAGCGTTCTGTAGAGCATGCACTTTGTCCTTCGAGTCAGGAGTTTGAACCCATTTGTTTTGCCAAACCGAAGTAGCAGAGGTTTCCTAGGGTAATTCTTCGACGGATCTCCACTAAGATGTCATTTGTGGAGTTGATGTTTACCCCGAGGTAGATGAACTCCTTAACTACCTCGAAGTTGCTGCTATCAACAGTGACATTTTGTCCTAGTCGGTGGACAGATGATTGTTTGTTTGTTGATAGCATATATTTAGTTTTGTCCTCATTCACTTCAAGGTCAACTAGTTTCGCCTGTTCTTCAATAGCCGTGAAAGCCTCTATCACGGCACGCTGGGATCGACCGATGATATCTACATCGTCCGCATACCCCAGCAGTTGGACTGATCTGTTGAAGATAGTGCCTTCCGTGTTGACACCTGTCCTGCGCACTATCTGCTCAAGAAAAAGATTGAAGAAATCACACGACAGCGCATCTCCTTGCCGAAATCCGGTGCATGTTTGAGAGAGTTCAGATAAGCTGCTGCCAAACTGCACATTGCATTGCGTGTTATCTAGTGTCATGCGACACATCTGGATCAGTTTTGACGGGATCTCGAATTCGGCCATCGCCACAAAAAGCCTCCTGACGATGAATGCTGTCATATGCGGCTTTAAAGTCGATGAAGAGATGGTGTGTTTCGACTTGAAGCTCGTTGGTCTTTTCCAGGATTTGCCTTAGTGTGAAGATTTGGTCTACAGTTTTGGCCGGGCCGGAAGCCACACTGGTACGTGCCGATTAGGGTGTTGCAGAAAGGTTTGATACGTTCACAGAGTACGTTGGATAGGATCTCATATGCGACATTAAGCAGGGATATACCTCGATAGTTCTTGCAAGACATAGGATCGCCTTTCTTGTGGATGGGACATATGGAGCTGATGGTGCAGTCATCGGGCATGCTTTCCTCCACCTAAACTTGGTTGATGATTTGGTGCATGCGCCCTACCATAACATCACCTCCATATTCGAAAAGCTCTGCAGGTAGACCATCAGAGCCGGCGGCCTTGTTGCTCTTTAGCTTTTTTATAGCTAAGCCAACCTCTTCTATACTGGGCGGAGGGACTGGTTCTTCATTGACTGGACGCGGGTTCTCTTCTTGCCCCATCACTCTCTCTACATTTTATCCGTTAAGCAGCTGCTAGAAATGCTGCTTAAATACATCTAATTGGATATTGGGGCAAAAGCTTAAACGGAACATGTCGGAAGGGTATGAGCGGTATCATGCTTGCAATTGAATTTTTTTTTGAAACGTTTTAACCTTTTGAAATCAATTTGATGGTGGAAGGTCGGGCATGTAATATTTCCACAATAATAACGGTAATGGCTAGATTTTTTTTTAAGCCTTTTGTAGCCATAAAGAACATTGTTAAGAGAGAGTCTTATAAGCGAAGGTTTTATCGCATTTATCGGGAAGTCAAACGGATCCAAAAACTCTGCTGGTTCAGACATCCTAGCCAGCACGTTATACGGTCTTATCGTTCAAATACCATTTTCGTATTATTTCGTGAACCACGGGGTCTCATTGGAAAAGTTGATGATCAAGCGAAAAAGCGGCACTGCGTTTAATAAAATAGATGGAAATGTGCAACACAAACTGGAAAATAGCCCGATTTCTTTCAAAGAGTATAGCCCGAATTACCGCATCAGTTAACGAGTGAGTAACTTCTATCGAATAAGCACAATGAGATTATGTCATACGAAGCATCACGTATCGAGCGCAGTTTGTGAATGTACTAGGAAAACTCTAGTACATTAAATTTTGTACCAGTATACTGTCAATTTGTGTTCTGTCATTCGCTTTTTTATGCGAAATTGTGAGTTGTGCTTTGACATAAACGGTTAAAAACTTTATAAATTTTATTAACTGGATATGTTATTATTATTTTCGTCGTCCGATTCTTCTGGGAAATTCTTCCCATAATCTGTTGCATGTTGCTTTTCCTTGAGCAGAGTTCGGCAATACGTTTTTGGCCAAACCGAGATAATTCAGTAACGTATAGAAGTTACTCACTCGTTAACTGATGCGGTAATTTGACCTCAGGCTGTTTACAGGCTATCGAAATACGAAGAGGATTCCTTTCCAACTCACACAGGTAAAAGTGTTTGTCTTATTTTTTTCCATTGCCGACGAGGTTCATAGCATTCCCGCTTTTACTGCATCCCATCTAAGGCGGACCATTAGAGCTTCGACGGTTGCCGGTTCGACTTCAATAAAGCTGTAGCAGGCCTATCAGTTTCCGATAAATTAAGATTTTTATTTAACACGCGTATGGTCCTAATATTTTTATTTGTCTGATCTTCTTCATACGACACCGGTGGTCTTGAGTCGCCCTAACCAACTTGCATGCATGTAGACAAGTAAACTTGCGAGTAAGCATTAAAATTTGTAATTTGTTCCTAGGCTCCCTTTCTCGACAAACGCTGGGGATATTCTGCCCTATCCGGTCACTGCACGAATGGTATTGAGCAGCTGGTTTAAGCTATAGGTTAGGTATCAGACTTTTCAACGGAAAAGGTTAAAAAGGTGGTTATACTCTCCAAACAACAAATCTGCTCGGGTGAGACGAAGTTCCGCCTGGCTGAAATAATGTTTGATTTAATTCAGTTTTTTGTTTGACTTAGAATATAACCTAAGAGAATTAGGAAAGGTGTTCATGCCTAAGGCGAGGAGGGCTTCAGTGGAAAACGAAAGTGGCGGGGTTAAAGTTAGTCTTTCATAAAAAACGGCAAATAGTTTAGTTAAAACTATTAGAGGAATAGATAGACGCATTGTAAATTATGAGGGTTTTTTATTGAAACAAATATATTAAAATAGATAGCGCAAGCAACAGAATCAGAGATGAACTGCTGGATGAAAAGAATATCAGAAACTTTTCTTTAATTTTCAATCTTGATTCTTGAGGCCGTCTTAATAGGAAGGTAAAATAAACGGGGATCGTTGCAAGGTTAACCTCGAAAAGCGAAACGGAAAGTGAAATGCTTCCGATTACTGAAATATGCACTCGCTAAAACAGGGTGTCCGTACCTAAGATGGACAAACGAAAGATAAGAGATATAGAAAGTAAGACATAAGGCTAGTAGAATACTTTGGATCACTGTTTGAAAAAGCCAAGTGAAGGGTTGCTTGCTTGCTTGCTGAGCAAATAGACTTTTTTTTAAAGAAATCCAAACATAAATCGTGTTGTGATTTCTCATTAATAAAAGGTGGCGTGCATTGTCTACACCCACAGCATTTACCATTAGTTTTAAATAACTTCTAAGAAACGAAATGGAAAATCAATCATAAAGGCTATAAGCCTTGGGGTGAAGAGACGATTTTATAAAATTAAGTTTAGTAGAGGAAGAGCGAGGAATATTTAAACACCTATTCGCAATCATTATTAGGGAAGACAAAGAGTAGGGGACCTATATGGCTGCCTTTTGGAACATCAGAGGTGGACAAGAAAAGAACCGAGAGTTCGGGCCTAAACATCGCAATGGAAATATTAAGGGTTCAAAGCCAAAATGAAGAGGTATCCATCGTATCCATTCTCTAAGGTTGAGAGGCTATGCAGGTTTGTAGTGGTTGACCTCAGGTCAGAAAACCATGTTGACTAGGTGAAATAAAAAATGTACACTGAAAGTTTAGGTTTTCATAGAAGATACTCTCGAAGAGTTTGGGTTTAGTTTAGCAATATAGCAACAGTTAGTTACATCTCTTTTTGTTTCAAACTTGCGAGTATTGCGGTTGAATTCCTATAGGGGTGGAATGCAAATGGCTATTTCGTTTGAGCACTTGTGGTAGAAGTAGCAATATAAAAACGATAGACAGGATACATTGCGACGATGACTAAGAGGGTCAAGTGATTTCGCGATGTCTCGATCGCCAATAAGTTTTACCGAACGTTTTTGCATCCTGTGAAGTAGCTCCAAATATGTTATTTGTGCACCAGACCAGATATGAGCGTTGTACTCAAGTTTTGGGCGATAGTTCGTGAGGTTAAACCCACAACTTATACAGGGCGACCAGTTAGGACACGATAGTGGGAGGAGTAATGCGCCCTTTATTCAGATTATAACATCGCTGATAAAAAGTATATGTCAACGAAAGTGTTAGATAGATCTCTTACCCCAGCTACGGTGGCCGTCAACCTTTATTTAATCAAAAGTAAAGTTAAAATCATAAAGTTCGCGTCTGTTCTTTTTCCCAAGTGCCCTCCTCGCGCACAAATCCTCTGACAATCTAAAATCAGATATAAAAGATAAAAGATTAACAATCTCGAGGTGAAAAACCGGCAACTGTCAACATTGTCCATAACCCTAAGGCATTTCTCCACCGCACCTTATTCATTTTGTAAAAAAAAAAAAAATTCAACCAGTTGTAGACAAGGATACAAATTACCAGCTCCCTCTTTTTTATATTTTAATTCAAAGATTCACAGAACAAAAGTCAAGGCAGCGGAGAAAATTAATAAATTCATCTCCCCCCCCCCCCACACACACACATCACTCCCCCTCTCGTATCATTGTCCTCTCGCGTTTAATAATGAAAATGTCCTTATTCCAGTATACCACCCTTGGATGGTTTCTCATTTTTATATCCAACGACGACAACGACGACGATGACGACGACCGCATTGACATGATGCAAAACCGCAAACGACATATTCCACCGCATCCCAGCGCTGTAGTTGTTGTTGTATGGAAACATATTATACGTTTGGCATGGGGAGCAGCGCTACCACTGTAGTTCGGATTCGGAGTGGTTAAATGACATAGACGGTTTGTGCAGATTAATTTGAGGTCATGGTAGGGGGTTGTTCTGTAATATATCTGCGATGCGATGCGTATGTGGTGTGTTTCCTTTCCATTTAGGTCCTGTCAGAAGGAGGAAGAGGGTCACCTTCGCCGTCGTCATCGTCATCGCGCTGTGAATTTGTGAGAATCCCTTTTTCTTGTGCAAATTTCCTCTGACATCATTTTGGGTGTTGTGGGCTAATAAAAAACCACTATCATCCCTTTTGGTAACTCGATACCATTGTGTATGGATGGTAGTTCGAGTAAAAAATAAGAGCGAGAGAGAGGGAGACAAAAAAAAAAACTGTCACATACAATTGACATTTGGAATAATTTTTTGTGGTTCTAGGACGAGTGTATTGGGTCCAATGGCAAGACGGTGAATCTGATTTAGTAGCTTAGATTGAAGGACACACATTTGCGCGCACACCCTTTTTCTGTTCGGGGGCGGATGTCTTGTGTGAGCTTCGAGAGTTGCTTCAGCACGAGTAATGGGACAGAAGACTATCTATCATAGAAGGCTATGTATCATAGATCCACTTGTTTTTTTAAAAAGAAACTGGTCATAAATGCACCTTCTTCCTGTTTTCCAGCAAGGACACGTTCATCCCTAAAAAGACCTCAGCATTCTGTATAGTCTCAACTCAAGGACTAACATCAAACATCCAGAAATTCGCATTTAAATAAAATTGCAAAGGACCTCTATTCATATTTAGCTATGCATTACATAGCAATCTGTTGTCCTGGCACAACCCCACCCTCATTGTTATGCAATTTTTCCAACAATCACAAGCAAATGTCACAATCCGTTGACATTTGCTAGTAATTTTACCACTCCTGCCTGCCAGGGATTTCTCATTCTTTTTCAATATCAACCCAAACAGCCCAACTGTGACCCGAACGAATCCCTGTTCACGCCAAAAGATGAGGCTATAGCTTTTCGACTATGCCACCCATTCAAGTGGAAATACATTTGAATACAGTTCAACATGATATTAGTGGTTGACAGCTGTTATTGTGCGGCCGTTGTTAATCAGTTTGGCCTACGGGAAGACTTCTCGTTTGTTTTTTTGTTTTTTTTTTTTTTTTTTGCCCATGAGAACAAAAGGACACAAGCCGTGGCTGTTGGTTGGAAAAAAAACCTCATCAATCGCAGTGTATTTCGTGAAAAAGCGCCGCCATTAACGAGGGACATGGATTCAAAATCAGCAAACACAAAAAAAAAAAAACTCCGAAGACACAAGTGTTGCTAAGGACTCTTTCAAGAGTTTTCATCTTAGCACCTTTTCGAAATAAAATTGAATACTCCTCGCAAAAAAAAAAAGCGTGGGCGGGTGATAATTACTGTCACCACTTAACTTAATGACCAGCATGCCACCCGAACAGATGTGTTCGCTGACTTTGTGGCCAACACGAATGAGCAATTAGTTCAACACAGGGACATGGACTTTACATATACCACCGTTACCACTACCACTACTGGAGAAAAATTCCTCATCCCTCAAGCTGTATAGTAGCTCTTGGTAGCTCAAGTCATGTAAAATGATTTAATGTCCTCTTCCTGTTGTGTGAGTTTTTTGTTTCAGTTAAGTATCGCCTGACGAAGATGCTGATGAAGATTAACTAAGAGTGAATATCCTTTATGACATGGATGCCGTAAAAAAAACCAAGCAAGCAACAAACTGTAACTTAAGGGCAGTAATAACTCTAGATAAGTCTAGTTCCACCACTTTATGGACATCTAACGAGATGGGTGTTGAAATTTATGTTTGCTCCCAGGGGATGTTGTTGGTATTAGGGATATTGTTTCACCATAAACACTTGCTTTTATCTTAATGTTTCGATAGTGTAATTTATTTGCGCAAAACAAAAAAAAAAAAACAAAAAACACCAAAAGCGTAAAGAACAACGAAAATTTATAAAAAATTGACCAATAAATCTTTAAAGAAGCCTGCGGTCAGAGGACTATCCCCTCTATACATCGAATATTTCAAGGATACGACATAAATCACTTTGTCGTTTTGGGGATATTTCAATTATAATGGATGATGCAGTTTGGGATAAAGTATTTAATTTTTAATAAAAGCCTTTTACATGGAAAGGATACTCGTATGTGTAGAGAAAAACGCCTTTTGTCTAAGGAAAAGAGTAGTAGTTGAGACTAAGACCAAAAGAACGTGGAACAATTGTAAGGGGATTTCTATTTAGTTTCGGAATGGTTTGGAGTCTCGTTTATTAGTCCTGCAGACTTCTTACTAGCTCCCAGCGGCTATTGCATTTCTTTACATTCTCGTATACATTAGTATGCTGAAGAGAAAGTTATTGCGATGGATGATATTATGAATATAGAGAAGTCCTAAAAACGCCGTCGTTCTGTCTGTCTGTCTGTCCGGGACCCGTATGTCAAAACGGTTCGGCGGATTTGCTTTAAAGTTCGTTTATAATCGAACTATTTATCGTTTGAAATAACGGTACCTGTCATAAAATTCTTTTTGGGTGAAAATCACCTATTACTATTTTTCTAGAAAATGTTTGCAAGGTTTTTGGTATTTTCTTGTATTAAGTATACTTGAGATGGGGCCAAAAATACTGCGTACTCAGTTTTCTGGTAAAATACCGAATTGCGGTAGTTTATAAAACTGCCAATTTACTCAAAAACTAATAAAGGAAATTCCGAAAAATTTTAATATATTTTTATGATGTTCAAATAGTTACGTATTTCGATTTTTGAAATAATTTTTCTTATATTTTTTTTTTTCATATAACGATTTTCTTAAATTTAAATTAAATTCGTTTTCTCAAAAACGTTTTTTTTACAATTACATCAAAATCGTAAATACCGTTTTTAAGAAAATCGAATTTTTCAAAACCTATTAAGTGATTTAAATAAATTTGATATTTTTTTTGAGGGTTACCTACTCCAGTTAGGGCAAGGCCCGGAGATTGTAAAAATTTATTTCGCCCTTACCCTAAAAATAACAAAACCATAAATCAGCGCTTATTTTTTTATTTAAATATTAACTTCATCATCATCTGACTAAATCATTATACCCTATCCTAAGGGTATATTAATTTTGACACATAGTTTGTAATACCCCTTAATATTCGTCGCAGACCCTTAAAAGTGTATATATTTATGATCAGGACCAAAATCAAAGACTAATTATCAATATCCGTCCGTCCGTCCGTATCAACTTTTGCGGCCTTTAAAGTTATGCTAGGAAGCTGAACATATTTTGAACGTATACTCCCTAGGGTTCCGAAATGGTAAATGTAAAAATTTTCAAAATACGTCCACTGCCACGACCACAATTTAGAAAACCCGTTTTAAAGCTTAAGTTAGAGAGATAAAGTTGTACAACTTTTACAAGATATGTAGGTACTGCCTTTATAAATTTGTCATTTTTTTTTTTTTTTTCACTATCAGATCTGTGTCGTGGAGTGCTTATTACAAGCAGCTGTCACGAGCAGAAATTTGCCAGCACAAAAGTGCACCACAGGCTCATCATTTAGTGCTGGTGTTAGTAAATACGTACACAAAGCAAACATATATTAATAACACAAACACAAAAGATATAAAAATTGTCTGACACTAAGACACTAGAATATGATTACGCAAACACATTTTCAGTTTAAATTTACTGACATGCAAATCAATCACATGATTGTTTAAATTATAAATTCTACTAATGCGAGTAACGTTCGCACCGGCATAATTTTTAAAGAAATATGGACCGATGATTCCACCGGCCCACAAACCACACCAAACCGTTGTTTTTTCTGGATCAAGTGGCAGTTCTTCAATCTCTTCAGGTTGCTCTTCGTCCCAAATGCGGCAATTTTGTTTGTTTACATACCCATTGAGCCAGAAATGGGCCTCATCGCTAAACAAAATTTGCTTCGAAAACGTCGGATCTTCTTGGAACTTTTCAAGAGCCCATAGAGCGAAGCGATGTCGCTTGGGAAGGTCGAGCGGCTTCGGTTGTTGCATAAGCTTTCAATTTAAGATCTTGACGTAAAATGCGCCAAGTCGTTCCATACGTCAGTCCGAGTTGCTGCGAACGGCGCCGAATCGACTCTCTACGGTCTTCGTGTACACTCTCAGCTACGGCCGCTATATTTTCTTCACAGCGTGCTGGACGTGGTCTATTCGGTCGAATATTATCCAATAATGAATGCTGGGGCTCAAAATGGGTGATGGTGTTGCGAATAGTACGCTCAGTAGGCCGATTATGTTGACCATAAGTTGAGCGAAGTGCACGAAACACATTCCTCACAGAACGTGAATTTTCATAATAAAGTTGAACAATTTGTAAACGTTGTTCACGCGTAAGTCTTTCCATTATGAAATGCCAAACAATACTAAACAAAAATAACATGACAGCATGACACGACTCACACGTGATCTGTCAAAAAAGGCTATTGAAAAAAGTATCTCTAGTTGGATCACCCGTTACGTTGAGATAGGGGTAACATTTGATGTAGTTTGATACGTTGACCGTAGGGGGGAAGATTGTATGGATCATCCCATGGAAGACCTCTAAGGGCAAAACGAATAAAGTTACGTTGAATACCTTCAATTCGAATTGAGTGAATATTATAGTACGGAGTCCAAACTTGTGAAGCATATTCTAGATGCGGACGGACGAAACAATTGTACAAAGATTGAGTAAGCCCAGCATGGAGTTTGATTTATTAACAATAAAATTAATGTGACCAATAAAGTTAAGTTTGGGGTCAAAGAAAACTCCGAGATCTTTAAAACTATCAACATGACAAAGCATATGATCGGATAAAGAATAATGAAATTGACATTTAGATGGGTTCAAAGTTAACCCACATTTTTAACACACCAAGTGGCAAAACTATCTATGTCCGCTTGGAGAAGATTTCTGTCATACTGATTGTTAACAGATTTAAAAATGTTCATATCATCTGCGTATATTAAAGTATTGCTGGATTTTATGCATGCTTTAACATCATTTATAGCAAGTATGAACAAAATAGGGCCGAAGTGACTTCCCTGAGGAACTCCAGACCGAGCAGAAAAAGATTCAGAAAACGAACCTCTAAATTTGACACGATAATCCCTACCCATAAGGTATGAATTAATCCATTTTATAAAAACAGGTGGAAAACCATACGACCTGAGTTTAAATCTGATTACCTCATGGGAGAGCTGATCGAAAGCCTTAGAGAAGTCGGTGTATATGCAATCGACTTCATTATTATTTTCTAAGGAACTAGAGCATGCACGCAAAAAACATAACAAATTTGTAACAGTGGACCTGTTTCTAACAAATCCATGTTGTTCGTTACAAATGACACTACGACACAGAAATATTCATTTTTCGCAGACTATTTGCTTAGGAATACACGAAAGCTTAGAAATTGGTCTGTAATTCGTGGATATCACCACGTTCACCCTTTTTAAATACAGGCGTGATGAAGGCACTTTTCCATAGCTTAGGGAATTTCCCAGTGCTAATGGATAAATCGAACAAATCCTTAAGATAAGGACTAAGGGCTTGGCTGCATTTTTTAAGAACAATCGGTGCAATACCATCAGGTCCAGATGAGTAGTCATTTTTCAATAGGGAAACAAATTTCGAAATAGTTTCCAAATCAAAAGAAAAATTACTGAAAGTAATCTGGGAACAGCTATTTAAATAGCTAAAATAATTACCATCGATAGAAAGAGGAGAGTCACTGAATGATCTACTAAAATAGTCAGCAAACATATTGCTAACAGCAAAGGAATCAGAAGTTTTACTATTACAGTAACTAAAATTTGCTGGATACCCATCCGCTTTTTTCTTCGAGTTAACAAACTTCCAAAAACGTTTAGGATCACTTTTTAGTGAAAATTCCATATTTTTGACATAATCCCTATAAAGGTTAAAGGATAAAATTTTAAACTCATTAAATAGAATTAAATAATGATCGAAATCTGATTGAAGGACGCTTTTTAAATAAATCTTCCAAGCTCTGTTTCGTCGATTTCGTATCGACTTAAGCTCTCTCGTATACCAAGGGTGGGACAAGTGGCCATTTTTAGATGACTTAACAGGTAAAACTCTATCCATGCATTCATTGATTAATGCATTGAATGATTCAACTGCAACATCAATATCAGAGAAGTTGTTCATATTTAATGGTAAATTATTAATTTCTTCAGAAAGCCTTTGAAAATTTGCTTTCCGAAAGTCATAGGAATGCGAACGGTCATACGAACTACTGTTTTCGTAAAGATGTCCGCCTAAGTCAATAAAAATGTCCAATGGTGGATGATTTTTGTCTATGTTAGTAAGACCTTTGTGAGATTCGTCAACAACAGTACTAACAGCGTCATATAAAGTTTTTTGCCATGCCTCCTTTTTGTGGGCGTTTTTCACTAAAATGCTGTTTCCTTCGAAAATGTTCATAGAATGTTTAACAATATATTTAGCTAGTATTTTTTGCAATATATCGCCCATACAAAGGTTTTGGCTACGCCCACTTTTTTGGGTCGTTTTTTTAAAAATAATAATTTTTTTTTCTATAAATTTCATGGAATGAAATAAAATACTATCCATCAACTTCCCTATGCTTTTTTTCTTTGGGGTACATAGGGATAAGGATAGGGTATCGTACTGTTCGCCTCAAGCGGACTGTAGCCTTTCCTTATGTTTTTAAAATGACTTCAGTTTATTTGAGCAAGTATTACGAATTACTTTACTCACTCAACTGAACTCAACGAAGATAAATACTAAAAGACCTTCCAAACCATGAAAATTAGTTAAAAAACAAATAAGAACGCCAAGTTCTTAGTTAATGTGGATTTTGCAAAGCAAACAATATTTTGTTAAAAAACGCCCACAAAAAATTATGCGTGACAAATTTGTTAACGAGGTTAGATTTTTGGAATATCTCCTCTTTTTTGTAAATTATGTGGCAGTGAGCCACATTTCGGACACTGAAAGATTTTTGTTCAGAATTTCAGCTTTCTAGCTCAACATTTTAAGACTTTAAATCCAATGACTGACGGTTTCAAGCTAGTTTTTAAAATATATCTGATTTCGAATCTAAATATTTTTAATAGCTTCAGAATTAAATTGTTAAACTGCGGCCCGGAGAAATTTCGGCAAGACCCGGACCCCAGAGATAGAAGTAATTTCCCGGAGTCCCCGTAAAATACCCCTGTCGTGCATTTTTTTTAAGCACTTTCAATGTTCAGATGGCTAGCTGAGTCAGTTTCATCTTAAAAATATAAATTAAACAACGAAAAAAAAAAATATCTATAATATAATTTTGTACAATACATTTATCGTACAGTGTTGTTGACAACAAAATAGAGTACCTACATCGTTGAAGCTATTTTTTCCATCCCTAGGTGATAATTTTTACAAATTGGTTCTATAGTCAGTTCTTTCATTAATTAGAGTCTGCGAATACAATTTTTTTTTACATTATCACTTTATTAGCGATTTGGTCTTTTATTTTGTATAAAGCTAGATGAGCGGGTGAGTTTAGATTTCAGTACGATATTTTTGACTGTCATTAAAGGAATTAAAATGCGCTCTTCTGTGATATTTTTATTATTTACTGCGTTGCTGATCAGTGTGTTTGCTGAAGATACGGCCGATGACATTGCACCGACGCCTGAAGGACAGAGGGTTCGCAGACAAATCGGTTTCGGAGGAATTGGAATAGGTCTCGGAATTGGTGGCGTTGGATTGTATCCTGGTGGATATGGCGGTGGATATGGTCGTTATGGAGGCGGTTACGGCGGTTACGGCGGATACGGAGGATATGGAGGATATGGTTATGGCGGAGGTTATGGTGGCTATGGCGGAGGTTACCGTCGTGGTGGATTTTTCTAATGAGAATTATTTTTGCAATAAAAATGTGTGAAATTAAAAGAATTTTTGTGTATATTTTGCGTATTCAGTAAGAACAATAGCGGAAAGCATGTGCTACAATGTTTGAGTGAAATTTTTTAAGCGACTATTGTTTGTAGGGTATTCAAGTTATTCAAAAGTGCGTTCTAGCTGTGCCATTTAGCAATTAAGTTTAAGGATTTATCACGTCCCCAGTTCTTTTATATACATTTTCACTACCAATATTGTGTTGCTGCAGTTGTTATTCGCTTTCATGTAAAACATGAAGTGAATAGTTTCGATGAAAAAAATTTCAGAATCAGTTCAGTAATTCCCTTAGCTTATGTACTACAAATAAACGTTTAGTACTAGTTAACGATTTTGTGTTAAAATTGCATTTTTCCAAAATTTTAGATTTCGTGACACATCAATGAAAACGTGAATGGAAAATGTATGGAATAAATTTACCTTTTAAAGACAACAGGATTGCAGCAGAATTGGTTTTAGTAACCCTTTAACGCACAAATGACGCAATTTCGACAGCTAAGCTTGAATTGTTACTAACGGGTGATTTTTTAAGAGGTTTAGAACTTTTTTTAAAAAAAAAACACAAAAAATTCGAAAAAAATGAATGAAATATTTATTTGAATCGATAGTTTGAACCTTGCAATTGAATGTTTAAAGATAATTTCATGCAAATGTTGACCGCGGCTGCGTCTCAGGTAGCCCATCCGCTGAGTCCAATTTTGGCATACTCTTTCACACATATCGGCCGGTATCTCACGAATGAATGCATGGATGTTGGCTTCCAGTGCGTCAATCGAAGCGGGCTTGTCCCTATACACATTAGCCTTGGCATACCCGCACAAAAAATAATCTAATGGTGTCAAATCGCACGATCTAGGCGGCCAATTGACCGGCCCGAAACGTGAAATTAACTGTTCACCAAACTCGCCTCGCAATTGCGCCATTGTTTCGCGTGCTGTGTGACATGTGGCACCGTCTTGTTGAAACCACATATCATGCAAGTCAAGAACTTCCATTTCGGGCAAAAAAAAGTTTGTTATCATCGCTCGGTAGCGTTCACCATTGACAGTAACGCTGCGATTCGCATCATCTTTGAAGAAATATGGCCCAATAATGCCGCCGGCCCATAAACCGCACCAAACAGTGGCTTTTTCGGGATGCATTGGTAGCTGTTGCAATGCTTCTGGCTGATCTTCACTCCAAATGCGGCAATTTTGCTTATTTACGTACTCATTCAACCAAAAATGAGCCTCATCGCTGAACACAATTTTTCGATAAAAAAGCGGATCCTCGGCCAGCTTTCCAAGAGCCCATTCACCAAAAATTCGGCGTTGTGGTAGGTCGGCTGGCTTTAGTTCTTGCACCAGCTGTATCTTAAAAGGCTTTACGCCCAAATCCTTCCGCAAAATTTTCCACGTAGTGCTGTAACAAAGGCCTAACTGCTGGCAACGGCGCCGAATCGACATTTCGCGGTCTTCTGTCACACTAGCTGATACGGCCGCAATATTTTCTTCAATACGCACAGTACGTAAACGTGTTGGTGGTTTAATGTCCAACAAAGTAAATTTGGTGCGAAATTTGGTCACAATCTTCCGAATAGACTGCTCAGAAGGTCGAGAATGCCGATCATAAAATGGAAGCAGCGCGCGATGAACATTTCGAACCGAGCACGAATTTTGATAGTAAAATTCAATAATTTGCAAGCGTTGTTCATTTGTAAGACGATCCATGGTTAAATTGCAAACCAAACTGAAGCTGTTTGACAGTGACACAAGGTACTAAACACACGTCAGCTGTCAAAACCAGTGTTGCCAAAACCAAACCAGCTAAAAAATCACCCTTTATATGATGAAATGGATGAAAAAAAATTGGCCGTTCCAATCATTACCATTTTCTCATAAAAAATTTGAACATGGAATTGCTTAAAAACTTGAATGAAAATTTGTGTCAAAAATTGCATAAGGTCTGACAGAAATAAGATTGGGAGTGTTCTGTGAGCAATTTCAAGACATTTTGATCATTAAACATAAGGAAAGGCTACAGTCCGCTTGGGGCGAACAGTATGATACCCTATCCTTATCCCTATGTACCCCAAAGAAAAAAAGCATTAGGAAGATTATGGATAGCATTTTATTTCATTCCATGAAATTTATAGAAAAAAAAATATTTTTTGAAAAAACGCCCCCAAAAAGTGGGCGTGGCCAAAAACTTCGTATGGGCGATATATTGAGAAAAATATTGGCATAATATATTGTTAAACATTTTTTTTTCGATTTCTATAAAAATTTTCGAAGTAAACAGCATTTTAGTGAAAAACGCCCACAAAAAGTAGGCGTGGCAAAAAACTTCATATGACAAATTTATAAAGGCAGTACCTACATATCTTGTGAAGGCTGTACAACTTTATCTCTCTAACTTAAGCTTTAAAACGGTTTTGCTAAATTGTGGCCGTGGCAGTGGACGTATTTTGAAATTTTTTGCACTTTACCATTTCGGAACCCGAGGGAGTATACGTTCAAAATTTCAGCTTCCTAGCATAACTTTAAAGGCCTCAAAAGTTGATACGGACGGACATTGCTAAATAGTCTTAGATTTTGGTCCTGATCATAAATATATATACTTTTATGGGTCTGCGACGAATATTAAGGGGTGTTACAAACTATGTGTCAAAATTAATATACCCTTAGGATAGGGTATACAAATTGTTGAGTAAAGTCTACAGTTTTCGAGAAAAAAATTCGTCAAATTTCGTACAAAAAAAGTATTTTCTCTGGCCTCCATTGTGGTGAAACAAAATTGTTTGACATAAAAATAATCATCAGTGCAATTGCATAATCGTTTAGTTTGTTGCAATAATCGATTCAAAAAGTTGTAGGTGCACTGTTAAATAGACCAAAACTGATAATTTAGTTCATATTTGTTTTTAAAAAATTGAGTAATTTTTGATTGTGCCCGTTTGGACGCAGAATTCTCTTCCACAGCTGACTCTCGTAAGTTTTGCAGATTTACTTAGTGAAGCATCACTTTTGTCATAGAAAAAATAAGCGAACGAAATAAGAGTTCATGAAACAATAGCTGATTTTATAGAGTCACCTTCTTTTGAGGAGCTGCAATTTCTGAGTCAAAAATGTTCAGATTTAAGGTGTTGCTTTTATAAATCAGACATAAAGGTTTCAATTTCAATTAAATCTAGACATGAAGAAAAAACGAAAGGGAGAGAAAAATAATTTTAAACAAAAAAAACTCCGGGTTTTTCTACGTATTGTTTGATTTTTCAGTGGTGAAATTTTTTTCTGAGAAAGACTATTCGCTACGAGCTGTAGTGACTCGATCTTTTTAAAATTATTCGGCACAGGCTTTGGGAGGTCTAGGACATGTAGAGAAAAAGAAGAGGCGTTTTCCGATCGCCCTAATTGGTTAAACTTGGTCGTCCATTTTTCCAATTCTCCATCATCTACACAATTGAGTCTTCCACGACGGCTAACACTTATTCGAGGTTTTAAAACTTCACTCTACGAGAAAATCACATGGACGTGAAAAGAACAAAAAGATGAGAACAATCTTTTTTTAACTATTTGATAGCCAGGAGACCGGCAACAAATAAATAAATTAAAAAGTAAGAAAAACACAGTTTAATTAACTTTGAGTTCATCCACAAAGTTCGCCACTGTGTTTTACATACATTTGTGTTCTTTTGCTTCTATCATTCAACCGAGAAGAAAAGATGGCGTTAATGCCTCGAAGAGTGCAATGGGAAAAATAACGTCCTACTCATGTTTTGTGTGAATGTTGTTTTTGCTTTATGTTCTAATGTATAGATGTTTTTGATGCTGTTGCTTTATGTATGTCAATATAAGACGCACTGCGATCACTGGAACTGGAACCCTAGTTAAAATCAATTTATTACTTACTGACCATAGTGGAGCTAGAGTCCGGGGTAGGTCAGAGCGTCAACCAATAAGGTTATCCGATTACAGCGGTCTTTGGCTAACTGCTTCCAGATGTCTACTTCAGCAGTTATCTTCGTAAAGTTGAGTTAGTTGAGTTACGCTTTCACTTATGCGAGCCACCTAAGCCAATGATTTCATCTACTGTGTTCTCCCTCCGGATTACATGTTATCAAAACGACTCGATCTTCTTCCGCTTAAGAAAGGGCCCATACTTCAGATCCATAGAATAAGATTATCAACGTCATTTATAAGACTTCCTTAGTTCTTCGGGTCAGGCCCTTACCAAATAGTTGCTCTTTTAACACAAAGAAACAACGATTGGCAAGACTTATTCCTTGTTTGATACATATGTATGTTAGAGATGTTGTTTTCAAATGTGACAGCAGAGCCGAGGATAAAGTCCTTTCTTCCTCAAAGTCATATCTATCGATTGTGGTATTTTGACCGATTAGTCGATGTTGGGTTTCTTGTTGACGGTTTTTTGTTCTCACTTACCGCTTGGCTTATTCTTGCTGATTCCGTTCCTGTACTCACAAAGGCACAAGTGATAGCTTATTATGTTCTACCAATAATAAAGGGTGATCCATTTCGAGGTTCCCTACTTTTTTAAAGAAAAAAACACAGAAAATTCAAATTTAATGGAGAATGTTTATTATCATTTGAAAGAACATTCTTTGGCTTTTTTTTTTGAAGATTTGATAGACAAAATGTTGGCCGTTGCTACGCCGCAGATGGTCCATCCGTTGAGTCCAATTTTCGATCACTCGTTCGAGCATTTCGACTGGTAACTGGCGAATGACACGCGTGATGTTTTCCTCCAAGGCCTGAATCGAAGCGGGTTTGTCGGCATAAGCTTTTGCCTTTACATATCCCCACAGGAAAAAGTCTAACGGTGTGATATCACACGATCTTGGTGGCCAATCGACCGGCCCAAAACGTGAAATTATGTGCTCACCGAAATGTTCTCTCAATAAGTCCATTGATTGATGCGATGTGTGGGAAGTGGCGCCGTCTTGCTGAAACCAAATGTCGCCGAGATCACGAGCTTCAATTTCAGGCATCAAATAGTCGGTTATCGTGGCACGATAACGGTCGCCATTGACGGTTACGTTCGCACCGGCATAATTTTTAAAGAAATATGGACCGATGATTCCACCGGCCCACAAACCACACCAAACCGTTGTTTTTTCTGGATGAAGTGGCAGTTCTTCAATCTCTTCAGGTTGCTCTTCGCCCCAAATGCGGCAATTTTGTTTGTTTACATACCCATTGTGCCAGAAATGGGCCTCATCGCTAAACAAAATTTGCCTCGAAAACGTCAGATCTTCTTGGAACTTTTCAAGAGCCCGACGGTCGAGCGGCTTCAGTTGTTGCACAAGCTGTATTTTGTACGCTTTCAATTTAAGATCTTGACGTAAAATGCTGCAAGTCGTTCCATACGTCAGTCCGAGTTGCTGCGAACGGCGCCGAATCTACTCTCTACGTTCTTCGTGTACACTCTCAGCTACGGCCGCTATATTTTCTTCACAGCGTGCTGGACGTGGTCTATTCGGTCGAATATTATCCAATAATGAATGCTGGGTCTCAAAATGGGTGATGGTGCTGCGAATAGTACGCTCAGTAGGCCGATTATGTTGACCATAAGTTGAGCGAAGTGCACGAAACACATTCCTCACAGAACGTGAATTTTCATAATAAAGTTGAACAATTTGTAAACGTTGTTCACGCGTAAGTCTTTCCATTATGAAATGCCAAACAATACTAAACAAAAATAACATGACAGCATGACACGACTCACACGTGATCTGTCAAAAAAGGCTATTGAAAAAAGTATCTCTACTTGGAACACCCGTTATCAATTTTTTCAGAGAATGCATCGTCGTAAAGTTTTACTCAATTCTTTCAAGTGCAATGTTAAAGAAGTGTCATGGCAGCCCCTCGTCTTTTTTGACATAAAGTCGTTACCGACATTTAGATAGAACTTTCTTCATAGTCATCCTGATGCCAAAACTAGACATGTGCCGATGAAAAGGTTATGAGTACCGATCTGAACTTATTAGTTCGAGGCCCTCGCACAATACAGTAGACAAGTAAAAGCCTGATACCGCTATATTTGACACAGTTTAGAGGGTATACCTTTCTGTGAATCGGGCAAACGATGCTGAGGTTCTATTCGTCGGGCATGTTGTCTTCGGCCACATGTTGGAAATGAGTTAAAAATTCAGTTAGAATTTAGTTCCTTTCCCCATAAGTTACACAGCTTAAAAAAGTTTAAAAAGAATAAACCTTGGATATGTATTCAAAACATTTCCCATTCTTGTTTTACACCAAACATTTGCCACAAACATTATGTAAATCTATTCTAATTAGTAGCACTAAGGCAAAATCTGTATCTGTATCTGTTTATTCGTATATAACAAAGTGCTAAACGGTACATTGGTAATTCTATTCTTTCCAACAAATTTGCGTAGCTAAACGGGTTTTTTGCAGTAAAATTTTCACTTTAAAATGACGCATTTTCAAAGATCTCCATCTCCAACCATCGGGAATCTCCAAAATAATAATTAAGTGTTTGTTTTTCTAAAATTGAGATTTAAATTAACATTAATTACTAGGCATGGTTATATTAAAACGTGCGTATAACTGTTTTGTAAACATCTGGGGTTTTTCCAAAGAAAAAATAAAGTTTCTTTTCAATCTACGCCTAATTGTGATGCCACACAGCGAGGGAATACATATCCAATTGGTCTGCTTTAACTTTCACTAATGTTTTGGTTAAATTTTAATCAATTGAGGTTTATGTAATGAAGTTTGTTAATTTTCCATATTAGGGCTATTATCTATCTTCTGCAAACATGTGTGTCTTTGTCGCAAATAAACGATTGTAGGCATTATATGTTTACTAATATTCAATACTTCCTGCAAAGCAGCTAACTAAACATCGGCATAGGGTTCAAGGTGCTTCTAAGTTGGCAACATGAATCGAAAGCGAAATAAAGGAAGTGTAGAGCTCAATCAAATCGACTTAAACTTTATGATTTGTGGCAGAACTTGTAAAAAACACCAGGTTCGAACAAAAGGGGCAACTGGCATATTCTCCTCGGACATAGTTCCTTACATTCTACAACCCGCTGAACAAAGAGAAAGAAAAGACAACTACTTATGGAGTCCAACCTAATATATGAAACAGTAAAATGGAAAAATGGGAAATAAATGCATGAATCACATAAACACCAAATCCTTTAGATATGATTTGGTCAGTAAGGTGGGTGACCCAGGTTCACCTTATATTTTTTCGTAAATAACTTGCAAACGCCTAGAAGAAAATTACTAAAGTAACATTAGCACAAACCTTAGTTGAGTTATCTATATAAAAACACAGCATTTATTTATTAAAACCCAATTTGAAATATATTTTTTTTAACATTTTTAAAAGCTTTACCTTGGGCCTTATTACGAACACCTGTTCCGAATAAGTCCCATACATAATTTTGTTCAATATCTTTGGTTATCCTACGAAAATAAGAAGTATTTTGTCATGAAACAAATAAAACAACGTAACTATTTATTAATAAAAATCAAAAAAACAAATACAGCCTTCTTGAAAAGAAAGAAAAATTTAAAAAAAAAAATAAATAAATTTGATTTCATTAAAGATTATTATTAAGAATTCAATTTAAATGGATATTTTTTGGTTTCCTTTTCTACTGATTGTAGTATTGCAGCTATTTCAAAATTCGATCAAACTTTTACGACCGCTCGACAGACCATCTTCTTATTCGGGTACAACCATTGTGGACCTGCCTAGTTTCCTTGTAGCTGAGATACTTTTTATATGGTTTCTCAATGTTCTTCTTTGAATTTTGTGGCGCCTCGACGCCTCATGTTGTGATAAAAACCAACGTTGGATATACTTCAACGCCCTTTCCATATCATCAGGCTTACATTCTACACGCTTTCTGTCTTCTAATTTGGTCGCCTTTGACATTTTGTCTAAAAACAACCCAAAAAGACTGTTAGAAAAAATAAACGGACCTTATTAGGAATATGAAAAATTAAATTGGTCTTTTTGGACCTTTTTAGGAACATGAAAAACTATTCTTTACAAAATTTTTTACGAAAATCTACTCAAGGGATTAAAATAATACTAATCCTTAGTTTTATATGTAATATATTTAGTCTAAAAATAAGCCACACCCGAATTCTTATTTGCAATATAAGCAATTACAAAAACTACTTTCTTATAAAAAAGCGCGTGCGTGCACATTTACCAACTTGTATCGAAAGTAAGAAAAATCACGATTGCGTCAGATGGAAATTTCCATCGAATTTAGTGTAGACATAAGTGACCACAAGCACATTAAAAATATAATTCCTGTTGCTTGACGGTTATGCCACATTTTGCACCATGTGCCTTATTAGGGTCTGGGCCTTATTTGGACCACCTACCTTATCAGCAGAGAGAAGACACGGCTCATTTAAGACTATCTTTAAGGTACAGAATTGGTCCTAACTAAAGAACCTAAACAAATTTTAGCCTTTTCTAATCTTTTAGCCTTTTACTGGTCTTTCACGAAAAAGGATTCACTATAAGAGTCAGTCGACATGCTAGACTCTGGCATATCATTTTATTGATAAGCGGTGACCAGCACACCATTATGTCCAACAAAACAACCCTATCTGTCAAAACAGTGTTGCGAGCAGTGACATGCCGCACCAAAATTATAATATCTAGGGCAGACATTATGACTCTACTGTGCTGCTCACTTTTATATAGGGTCCGCCAAATAACTTTTTTTTTTTGAAAATGCTATAAAAAAAAACTACTGAATATTTTCTCAAATTTATTTTTTTATTTGAAAGTACAATCCTTCCGGTTAATTATGGAAAATAATTTCATTCAATTGGCTGCCTCTGCTGGCCATGCAGTAGCCTTCACGATCGGTCCAATTTTTAAGCACATTATCGATTGTGGACAATGGCTTCACGAATATTGTCCTTTAAAGCGTCAATTGTCTCTGGCATGTCGGCGCAACAATTATCTTTTTCGGCACCCCACAAATAATAGTCCAACGGTGTCAAATCGCAGCTCCGCGGTGGCCAAACGACATCAGCTCTGCGGCTGATAATGCGATCTTCAAAAACAGGGCGCAAAACATCGAGCGTAGCTTCGGCTGTGTGGCACGTAGCGCCGTCCTGTTGAAACCAAATGTTGCCAATATCCTCCTCTTCAATTTTTGTGAACAAAAATTCGTTCAACATGGCCCGATAACGATCGCCATTGACTGTAACGGCCACTCCTTGCTCATTTTCGAAGAAAAATGGCCCAATTCTGCCTCTGGACCAAAATCCGCACCAAACAGTGACTCGTTTTGGGTATATCGGCGTTTCAATGTATGCGTGCGGGTTCTCTGTGCCCCAAATGCGACAACTTTGCTTGTTTACATACCCGCCAAGATCAAAATGAGCTTCATCTGAAAAGATGATTTTTTTGGCAAAATCGGCATCTTCTCTAAGTCGATCGCAGGCCCACTTAGCGAAGCGAAAACGCATTGGATGGTCAGTTGGCTTCAACTCATGAACTAATTGGACTTTGTATGGCGTCATACCAAGGTCTTTATGCAAAATTCGTCTCAATGATGTCTCCGAAATGTTCAATTGTTGAGAACGACGGTGAATTGATGTTGATGGCGCTTCACGCACACTTTCTGCCACAACAGCAATTTTCTCGGGTGTACGCACTGTTTTTGGCTTTTCACGCTTTGGTTTATCGATGAGGATGACAGTTTCTTTCACTTTTTCCACAAGATAACGAACATACGGAGCTGACGGTGCTTCTCTTCTTCCAAAATCCGTACGCAATTTTCAAAGTAATGTCGCAATATTTCCCAGCGTTGTTCAAGCGTATACACAACCATATTCGTTCAGCTGAAGGATAAAACTAATTATCTGTCAAATCAGACATGAGCTAAGTGTTACCATTCGCGAAATAAGCACTAGTTGAAAAAAAAACGTTAAATGGCGGACCCTATAGGATGCTTATTGAAAGTAAGAACCTTATGAATCGTAATCTCGCAATAGTCTTCAGGCGCAATTAATGACTACGACGACAAAATCGCTGTTAACTATAAAGACACAAACTCTGGATATCATTTTTTAATGGCTTACGCGACCTTGGAAAGCTGTTTAATGACATAAAAACTCCTCAACACATGTTATGTCGATCATGACGGCCGGATGGAATTTGTTAAAGTAGAACAAGTGAACCCCACATACGGACCAGTAAAGATGCAGTAAAACAAGCAAAAAGTCATGATCGTTCGTAACCATTTGTGATCGTAACATCCTCGGAAAAGTAAAACAAATAGGTGAAAAAAATCGGTGTTCTTAAAAACCTTATTAACCAACCAAACTACAGTAAAAGAATTATATCTAACCCAATTCAAAAGATTCATTATATTGGCTAGCAGCATAAGCATTGCCAATTTAATTTTCATTCAAGGATACATGACTATTGCGGCCGGGTGCAAGCCAAACCAACGCCCCCAAACGAGATCCAAACTACACGCTCTTTTAAATATTAACAGCAAAATCTCAATGGTGCCATTCCACTTTTCACTCTGTTAAAAGGACTCTGTAGAGGACTCAAAAGCAATTCCAGTTTTACATTAAACAGTCTCAAATGATAAGACGCGTCCATTTCTCCAACATAAAAATGTTTACTAAGCTTTAAAGTTGCTAGAGCGACTCCATACTAATTGCTTAGGGGCATTAGACAATCAGGATTGTGTCTACAGTCCCTGGGATTTCACATATTTGCCCAGGAACAGCTTCATAATTTGGGTAGTTTCAATATAAAAGTAAAACAAATTTTTTTTTCTATAGAAAAAGAAACAGAGCTCTGAATCAAATTTTTTTTTGCGGTTAACTTGAAACTTGGAATTTTAACTGCTTTATATTTCGGTAGACAGTGTCTGAAATGACTCTATGATGCACCGCCACTGGTTGGGTGGGATTGTCGCTCGACGCTTTGCATTTTATTGGTGTTATGGTGGGGTTCCACTCTTGCTAGTATTTTTAACTTTGCCGTTCAAACTGGGGTAAAACTTTGGGTTAATTTTTTTTTTTTACAAAAATATAGCTTAGAAGCTTCGCACCACCTTGTATGACCGATTCATGACTATTTCTTGGGCATTGTATTTCTTAACTCAGAAAACTCAATTAGAAAAAGTCAATCAGATTAAGAATAATTCCAGTGGCTAAGAGTTACAACAATTACAATTCATCAACCATCGACTTTGAAGTCAGCCTAAACTTCAAACAAGAGACCCCCAAAAAATTATAAAATTCACAAAACATTGATGACAATGAACTCATCAGGTGAAGTACCCAACACTCAGCTAAGCTACTGAAGAGTGAGTTAAGTGCTCAGTTAGTGCGAACTCTAACAACTTCAAATGAAGAAAAAAAAATTATGTCTATTTTAAATGTTTGTACTTTTTTTTTATTTTAATATTATTTAGTAATCAGTTCAGTTCAGTTCAGTTTAGAAGAATCCGCCACGATGGTGATGATGACGACGACCGCCACCGTATCCACCACCATATCCTCCACCATATCCTCCACCATATCCGCCTCCATATCCACCTCCGTATCCACCTCCGTAACCACCACCATATCCACCTCCATAACCACCTCCATAACCACCTCCATAGCCACCTCCATAGCCACCAGGATATCCACCACCGAATCCACCACCTAATCCGCCTAATCCAGCTTCAAGCAGACCCAGTCCTATTCCTCCAAGACCAAGTTGCCTGCGGACTCTTTGCGAACTCTCGGCGGGTACAGCTTCAACCTCCTCCAGAACGATGTCTTCGGCAAATGCGCTGACCAAAAGGCAGGCAAAAATAGAAAATATAACAAAAGCACGCATTTTGTGTATTTTTGCTTAGATAGATTTTTTTAATAACAGAACGCCTCGATAGATAGTGTTGAAATGACTTAAATCTTTCGCGCACCTTCTAGTTTTTATATAGAAAATTTGTCAAAAAAAAAAAACATCTTAATTCGAATATTAATCAGGCCACAACTACTTCTTAGCTGGCGTCAAATAGTTGATAGTTCCCTGAGAACAGAAACAAGTTTATTATAGATAGATAGAAGATGCGGAAAAACAACCGGCGTGGCGTGCGTGTCAGATAAAAACACAGCTCATTTGATGGGGAATCTTTTTGGGGAATGATTCATGACTGACAAGGTTGAATAGTGGGCAGGGTGTATATGGTCAAACAAACTAGGAAGCAATGTGCGAAATTGGAAACTTTTATTAGCTTGAATTGGCAAGAAGTCACAAAATGTTGATGAACCCATTTCGAGTTGATGTTAAATGTACGCCAGCTGCCTGTTGAAACATAATTAATTTGCTTACAATCTGTGCGTAGATTAAAAGAAAAACTGTTTACCTAATAATACCAATTACTTTGGGGGTTTTGCCTTAACATAATGAAAGGTCGATGTTTTTATTGCTCTTCATGGCTGGTAACACTTCAAATTGTTGTTGTCCACATAACTGTTTATTGTTTGCGAGACAAGCCCTTCTCTTTATAGTTTTTCCATTTTCTTCTTATCTATGTAATAATGGTCTCGTGAATTTTTATATACAAGGTGTTTTTTTAGACGTATAGAACTTCGAATTAAAATAAAACACAAGAAAATCGTTTTAATGTCCATCAATTTGGCTTTGTTGGAAGGATAATTTTGTGCCATTAATGTTTAAATATGACTTTGGGCATGTGGCCGCCGCGGCTGGTTCCAATAATGAAAAGTCTAGAGGTCAAATTTTCAACCACTTTTTCAAGTATTTGGGGGCGTATGTCGGCAATAACGCCACGAATGTTTGCTTCCATATCTCCTAACGTTTCTGGTTTGTTAGCGTAGGCGAGCGAATTCACATATCCCCAAAGAAAATGATCCAATGGTGTCAAATCACACGATCTTGGTGGACAATTGACATGTCCATTCCGCGAAATTATGCGCTTATCGAATATTTCCTTCAATAAATCGATTGAGACGTGCGCTGTGTGGCATGTAGCGCCGTCTTGTTGGAACCACATCTTTTCCACATCAAACAGTCAGTTTTTGTGGATGTAATGGCGTTTCAAGGGTCTCATGCGGATTCTCTTTACTCCAAATGCGGCAATTTTGCTTGTTGACGTAGCCATTCAACCCAAAATGAGCTTGCGGTAAACCTGCGAACTGAACCATTATTTTCGAAATAATTTTGCACGATTTGCAAGCGTTGTTCATCTGTCAACCTGTTCATGATGAAATGGCAAACCAAACTGAACATAAATGACATTAGAGTTGCCAGATTTGACCACAAAATGTCGGTTTTATCTCTATTCGAAAAACCAACCTCATAAAGTAAGCATAAAACGAAGACAAAATTAAACACACAAATGATAGAAAAGTAAGAATTAAATAGGTGCTAAAGGAATAAAATTTCCAGGGTCAACGAGCCTATCTCGAAAATATTGGATCAAAGGAGGCATCCTACAAACTTTCTTACCAAACTTTCTCTATGTCAATTAACGGCGGACCAGTAGGGATGCAGTAACGTGGGAGGATTATAGTTCATTTAATATTGCTCATAAACTTGCCGATTTTAAGCGAGAGAAGAACAAGAAGGCAATTTACTCCTACCCTTTTCTATATTAAAAGGTGTAACTCCAAAGCCACTTAACATAACCATTTTAAATTTCCTATGCAAATGGGGAATGGAAATTTTTTCAATTATTCCATGAGGAGAAAGGTGCAATAGATGAACTTTTCAAGCAACAATCGCCCAAAATCAAAAAAATTAATAATCGCCCAAAAAATTTGGATCCGTTGTCAAGACGGAATCGCCCAAACAATTTCTATTGCGGTTTTCAACTTTATTTCAGCAAGGGCTCCTATGGCAACAAACAGAAATTTTGTAATAAGTTTTGTATAATGTTAGTCCGATTCACGGCTGCTACCACGGCCACTCGCCTCAAAGCAACTTCTCAATGGGCCGATAGTGAAATCGGCCACTCTGCAATTCTGAACATACTCAGAATCCCTTCTAGGAATATAGACTACACCACACCCCAACTGCTGTTCGACAAAAACTTCCAGATATCCATTCCCCCTAGATCCTTTTGGGAGGATGCCTTGCCGGAAGAAGAATCAATCCATTTTTACACGGACGGTTCAAAAACAAATGATGGAGTGGGTGGAGGTGTCTTCTCAGACAGGCTCAATCTCAGTCTCTCCTTCCGTCTTCCTAATCATTGTAGTGTTTTCCAGGCGGAAGTTATGGCGATAAAGGAAGTCTTGTCCTGGCTAAGAAAGAATGTGGTATCCGTAAAGGATATTCGAATCTTTTCGGACAGTCAGGCCACCATCAAGTGTCTGGACTCTGTCTCTATTAACTCTTTAGTAGCCCTAGATTGCCGATCATCTCTAAAGGAGATGGCTGAGCAGTTCAACATTCACCTTTGCTGGGTGCCGGGGCATAGGGACATTCCGGGTAACTGCAAGGCCGACGAATTCGCCAAACTTGGAACTACCCTCTCAATCTTGCCTGAAAAGGGCTCCTTAGGCATACCAGTTTCCACGTGCAAGCTCTTATTTAAACTGGATGCATTAGAAAAAACTAACCACAGATGGACAAATGGTACTACTTGTCTGACAACGAAGCAGATTTGGCCTAGGCTGGATCTAAGACGCTCAAGGAGCTTGATTACCCTTAATCGGTCGCACATTGGTGCTACAATTGGTGTCATAACTGGACACTGTTTGTTAGGCAGGCATGCAACAAGGCTTGGTGCCTATTCCAACAACTTCTGTAGGAGCTGTTTGGATGAGGAGGAGGAGGAGACTACTCTACACCTTCTCTGCGCATGCCCTGCTCTCTCTCGAAAGCGAAACCTCCATATGGGGGCCTTCTTCTATAATGATCTTAATGATCTAAACTCAACTGACCCAAAATGTCTCTCACGCTTTATTAGCTCCTCAAAATGGTTCAATGTGTAGGCAGGAACTTCAGATCCACGTGGTATCACAATGGACCTTATATTGGTCTAAGTGAGTCGGACTTCTATCTGACTGCCACTTCAACCTAACCTCAACCTAACCTAGTCCGATTCAACGCCCCTGCTTGGTTTCACTTTTCGATTTGGAGTAGGTAAGAGGTTGGGTATCGGCAAAGATTCATTGCGTAAAATCAAAGTTTCCATACACCCAGCCTGGCGCCTACCCCAAATCTAACAGCGACCCCAAGCCCAAACATATGTAAAATTTGTTACAAACTGACAGTTGTATGAAAATTAAAAAATTGCCCAAAACTGAATTTTGAACTGAATATTCTTTTACTACTTTTTGGGTGATTTTTCATTATGAATAGTTGCCAAAAATTTCAGAGCCAACAATCGCCCAATGTTTTTTTTTGATATTTTGGTTTCATATTTTGGTTTTGGACGATTGTTTTCACAGCTCACAATTTGGTTTCATGATTCAAAAATAAACCTCGGTAGAATTGATTAAAATCACTACACGTTCAGGGAAAGTGTAATTTTTCTGTCCATTTATGGTTCATTGAGAGACCTTAAGAGTGGAAATTTTTAGCCAGGTCTTAGATAGTCCAACTGATGTAGCAATAACTTTTGGACACGTTACTATAGAAATATTATAGGGCAAGTATTTTTTATAACCTTAACCCTTAAAGCCTACTGCGGGCTGTTGATTTCTGGTCACGTATTACTTGTTTTACTGCCCAGCAATATTTCTTTGTGAGACGGAGAACGATGCCCAGAAATTAAAGCCTGGGTATAAAGTCAGCCATAATGAGCTCCTATTTGTGCATGGCACTCATTCTTACTAAGCAACGTAATTTAGTTAGACAGTTTTTCGGACCTACTCGTGGGAACCCAAATAAGATGCAAAATAAAACTGATCTATTTGAGCTTAGCTAAGGCAGAGGAAGAGGAGGGTAAGTGTATATAAGTAGAAGCCCTGCCACTTTCAAATCTTCGAAAAAGTCAACAACTTGCACTCAAGCATTCCGCGAGAATAAATATGTAGTGGGAAGAGATGTGAAGCCGCAAAAAAGGAAGATGATAGAATTTCTGCGGAGCTCAACGGCACAATAATCGGTTCTGATGACGCCGTTAAGATCACTTATGAAAGAAAGTTTGAGCATCCAAACTAAGTCTGCAGCGTTCTTAACGATCCGAAAGACGAGCTGCAGCCTGTTGTTGGCGATCAGGAAGAAAGATCCATAATAAGTTGCGGAATCGCTGCAAATGATATTTTGTTATGTCATGGCAGGAATATTGCAGTGTGGCCGCCCTAAGCTAGCGCTCAATGAATCAGTCATTATGCAAGTAGAAAGAACCGTGTTCAACTCTGCTAATTTCTTGAACATTGGCAAACAAAATGGCACCAAATTTGGTAGTAGATATCAAAACATATTTACCGTTAGATACTGGAAAATGCCATTATTGCTTACCAGAGATGAACTAGCTTATTTGGTAATAAGTAATCCAAGACAACACGTTCTTATAGTAAACAGAGAACTCAAGGGATTCTGAAGCGAAATATATTTCGACTTAAAACGACAATTTTCTAAAGAAGCATGAGCAAAAGGCGTATAGATACTGCTAACTATGTAAGGAAACATTTAAATAACAAGATCTTCTGCTTTAGGCGACAACAGGTTCTCAAGCCTTTGTAGGGAAATTAAATAATCTGAGAATGGTGAATGGTGTAGAATTTATTCACGTCTTTGGCAGACATCTTGTATTGCATGACAGCATAGCTACCATGATCCTGCCTATTCGAAACAGAGCCAAATATTTTGTTAAATGACCAAGAGAAATGGATTTTTTAGCAACATACATATATCTTTGGATCATCATACGTATATAGTGGAACACGGGTAGTCAGTTAATACCTATTCAATAAATTTGTTTGCCTACAGTTAAAATTGATTCAAATATTTTCAAGTGCAAAACTTAGTATATGCCTCACGACAAAATTTGCTTACCAAGAAGTACTATCCTTTGAAAATGAAATTGAACCGAAATATGAAAGAAAACAAAATTTCTTTAGGGTACCAGGTACCTCTTGTTTGGTCTTCACTCTTCCAAGGCAAATACCAAATGAAGATTTCTGTCAAAAGTGGTATGGTTTGGAACCGAAACGTTCATGCCCACACATTCCCATGAACGTGTAGCCAGGCACAAAAAGAGGTGTATCCATCGCTCTGTGTTGTATGTTGTATCTTATGAATGTATTGGCTCACCAACCTTTCGCCCTTTTATAACCTTCCTATGTTAGATATGATGTGGAAGGCTAAAAATTCGTTTAAAAGACTAATCCATAGCGGATGGCAGAATAGGATGCAAGGTGCCTGGTATAATAGATAACTGTTTTAGAGTGAACGGCTCACATTGGTAGAAAGGTGGACTTGCACCTGGGACCCCTCGATCTGAAGATGAATGCACTTACTAATTGAGTCGAGATAGAGCTACATCATCTATCTTTATTCATGCTAAAACTTAAACTCTTACCACGAAATTGTTTACAATTTTGTCATTTTTATTGCATAAACCTTCTTAATTATTATATAATTTTCCCGTTCTTCACTTTGACTTATAACAAACTGGTATTCTTTTGAACTTGTTTCCTACATTTCGTGCCCATAAAATTAATGACTCAGTACAATGGAATCTCCATTTGTAAGTGCCACTGAATGCCATTAGTTTACAAGTTCAACTTGTAATAGGCTCTTGATCAGTAATCCACTAAAATCATATTACTCACGCAAATATTTAAATCTTTATCGACAACGACGACAATGATTCCGTATAGAAGTGCTAATATGTTTTCGGCATAAAATACATTGATAGATGCACGACAACGTTTCGTCTTTAGTCAACATTAATGATTAACAAGCAATTTACACTGTATAAAGGTGGGAAGTACCCTACCATCTGAAAGAAAGATGACGTTGCGAACAGGGTTTATTTTGGCACAAGGTCAAGAGAATGTTTGCAGAGACGATGTCATACAGAGCGAATTGTTAGTAAAGTAAAATATTGAAACGTAATGCAACTGGTTAAAGTGGGGTGGAGGATGTACCTCAACTTGTAAACTTGTTCTCACATGGTGTAGGTATTCCTAGGCTGCTTACATCTGCGGATGTATGTCGAAAGAGAAACCGTACATACATACATGTTTCGGATCTTGTGACGTTTTGTAAGAAGTAGGTCAGGTCCAAGGATGTGCGGGAATGTATATTATACTCGTATGTACTTGTTTTTGTACATGAACTCTTAATACGTGTTCTTATGGTCTCTCCTTCTGATGTCACTCTCACAAATTCAAAGATGCATGATTTAATGTGTACTCGAATTTATAATCAATAATGAATGTCTACTGCTGGGGTAACCAAGGCTTCGTTAGTTCGTCTTCATTACTAAAGAATTGTCCATTTCCTAATAAATTTTAAGATAAACCAATTCAACTGAATAAAAGGTACAGAAGGGTCAGAGTGGCAATAAGATATCTGTCAAACTTCCAAAAGTACCCAACCCCATCCTCTCTACCTATGGTTTCAGGCTTCCGAAATATTGTTCTCAGCTACCGTCTCCATCATTTTAAAAAGAGCAAAACAAGTGTGATTGTACCATCGGTTCCATATGCTAATTTAGCAAAATATATGTCTCATTATGGTTAACAGACGTTGGGCATTGGATGTCGAACGAACCTGGAAATGGCTAAAATAAATATAGCTTGTCGGTCTTCGTAGCAAACCTGTAGAATTAATTAAAATAAGAATAAACAAATTTCATACATAACACGCGGGGTTTGAAAAGACGACCTGCATCATCCAGAGTCGGACTACCTACCATTATCGCTATCCATTATGCTTTTTATAAAGTTGCAACATGACCAGTTCGAACTTGAGTCTACAGTGTACTTTCTTCTTAAGGTCACCTCTCAGAAACGGACAGATTTCAAACGGACAAAAATGACAGTTTTTCCATAAAAATAATTCTCTCATAAGCGGACTCTATAATAACCGGATGAGGACGCAACATTTGCTATTTTGGAAAAATCAAACAAATTAGAGGCCTTTAATTTTGAGCTAGGAACCTGAAATTTGGAACATATATTCCCTTGAGTCCCGAAATGGTTTAGTGTACAAACAAAAAAATAATAAATATTAGGCGTAAACGGTACATACAGGACCTAAAGCCTAGCTTCTCTCTCCAACCATAGTGAGTGCGAAGTTATATTTTTGACACGAATGGAGGGACCTACAGTTTAATGCCGATTCCGAACGGCAATTTATTTTTGAGAAGCTTCTCATGACATTTCTCACTCTTGGATGTTTGTCAGACGTTCGCAAGAGGTGGGGCAGCGAATAAAAACATTCAGGTGGTACAGGTCGGGATTTGAATCAGCGACCTCTCGCTTAGTGGTCCAACGCACTTAACCACTTAGCCACTGCACCCACAAACTAATTGGGCTTAATACTTTTCGACAGAGCAAGTAATTAAAGAACTCTTTTAAATGGCATTCATTTAGTTTAGATTCTCATAAGCGGACATCGCTCATAAGCAGACTAAATTCTCGGTACCATCAGTGCCCGTTTATGAGAGTGTTCACTGAATATAATATTGCACTTTCGACTACATCGTAAGAACTCGCTAAGCATCACAGCGGTAATGTTTACTGACATGTGCTGATTTGGATTACATACTTTGTTAAATTCTGGCAGAGGTTTTCATATTTTCAACGTCATCATCATCTAGATAAATTCATATGCGGTTAAGGAAAGAACGTTGTCTTGATTTTCTTAAATCTTGAAAACAATACAACATCGATAAGGCTTCGATTATATAAGATAAGACTTCGTTTATAACGGGTGATCCAAGTAGAGATACTTTTTTCAATAGCCTTTTTTGACAGATCACATGTGAGTCGTGTCATGCTGTCATGTTATTTTTGTTTAGTATTGTTTGGCATTTCATAATGGAAAGACTTACGCGTGAACAACGTTTACAAATTGTTCAACTTTATTATGAAAATTCACGTTCTGTGAGGAATGTGTTTCGTGCACTTCGCTCAACTTATGGTCAACATAATCGGCCTACTGAGCGTACTATTCGCAACACCATCACCCATTTTGGCACGCTGTGAAGAAAATATAGCGGCCGTAGCTGAGAGTGTACACGAAGACCGTAGAGAGTCGATTCGGCGCCGTTCGCAGCAACTCGCTCTATGGGCTCTTGAAAAGTTCCAAGAAGATCTGACGTTTTCGAGGCAAATTTTGTTTAGCGATGAGGCCCATTTCTGGCTCAATGGGTATGTAAACAAACAAAATTGCCGCATTTAGGACGAAGAGCAACCTGAAGAGATTGAAGAACTGCCACTTCATCCAGAAAATACAACGGTTTGGTGTGGTTTGTGGGCCGGTGGAATCATCGGTCCATATTTCTTTAAAAATTATGCCGGTGCGAACGTAACCGTCAATGGCGACCGTTATCGTGCCATAATAACCGACTATTTGATGCCTGAAATTGAAGCTCGTGATCTCGGCGACATTTGGTTTCACTTCCCACACATCGCATCAATCAATGGACTTATTGAGAGAACATTTCGGTGAGCACATAATTTCACGTTTTAGGCCGGTCGATTAGCCACCAAGATCGAAACAAAACAATTGACATATGATACCTTTTTATTAGTAAATTGTGTAAGCTTACCAACATCGCTTTGATAATATCCTTTCCTCAAGTATCGCATTGCAACGAATACTATGGTTTCCACCGAAAGATTTCCACAATATAGCGGACTGTCGGTTTGTTAAATCTATTAATAATTTTAAACTGTTTACCGATTACTATACACCAAAAACAATAAACAAACCTATAGTGCCCAAAGAACTCCTGATCGTCATATCTTAAAAATGGGTCAATTGTTTTTTTATAATTTTTTTTTTTTCGAGAGGTTGCCGATTCGTCAACTAGCATCAGATCCATAAAAATATCTCCGTCCCGACTTGAATTCATGTTTAATTACTTAATTTCTTGACCTTATTTTCAAAGTACCTCTGTTTGAAAACAATATCAGCAAATGTAATAGATTCAAAAAAAGTCCTCGCACTAGTAAAGGTGGAGGTCAAATTATTTATTGGTACCATTTCAAATATGCTGTACATTTTAATTTAAACTGACAGTCAACTAATAGTCGACATTAGTGTTTGATTATTAGTAAGGCCGATGTTTTGTCCAAAAAATTTATTTAAAAACTATCTCAACATCTCTTCAGCAGATAAAAGTTTGAAACACTCTGCTGTTACAGAAAGAGAGGCACAGGCTTTAAAAGCTAACAGCAACACTTTTCGATGACTGGCGATGTGTCTTTTATTCGAAGCCGTTTGGGAACATGGAACTTAATATTTTAAAAATTTTACTGTCATCTATACGCAATCTGTGAGTATTCACTTCACTTAAATAAAATATCTAAGTCCTGCTTTAAGACACACAGAAATCAGTGAATAAGAACACTGCTGCTCTCGGATGCTAAAAAATTTCGCCATTTAATCCGATCTATTTTAAGTAACTTTAATTTCACAAGAACTACTTCCGCTGCAGTAAAACTGAAAATTCAAAAGACTTGCAAATTCACAAAATAAATATCAACACTTTGATTGGCTTGAGTTTTCGTTTATTTGTAAATTTTTCTAAAAGAATCCACCATGATGATGATGATGGTGATGTCCATGACCACCATAACCGCCATATCCATATCCACCATATCCGCCGCCTGGGTATCCTCCGCCATAGCCACCACCATATCCTCCGCCATAACCACCACCATAGCCGTAACCACCACCAAATCCACCTCCGAATCCACCACCGAATCCTCCGCCATATCCACCAAAGCCTCCGAATCCTCTTCGCACACGTTGAAGTGTTTCCGGTTGGGCTTCAACTTCTTCAAGGACAGCTTCCTGGGCGTATATGCTAACGAGCATTGCAGCAACTACGACCGCGATAATAATTACACGCATTTTGATTTAAACTTATTTTGTGCAAAACTCCTTCTCGGCGCAAACGTATTTCACTGACTTGATCTATCTGACTTGTCATGTCCTCCTTTTATACGATGCGGGCAGCATGATGAGTACATACGTACCTCCATACATACTTACAGAAAAGTACCAAATTCCCCGGATTTGAGGTAATCGAAGCAGAATCACTTGCTGCTGATACACTCGTTTGTTTACCAGAAATTTTCAAGATCAATCATCTAAAGAAGCGGATTGAATGGATAAAGAAACACAGCATCGGATTTGTTGTACCTACCTACTTACCTGCCAATTATGAGTTTGTTTATTAATTGTCGTCATAGCGTCTGGCTGGCTTGCATATACAAACTGTGAAGGTACGTTCTTAATGGAGAGTACTGATGGAAGATATAAATGGTCATCGCGTAGAAGTGTATTGGACAGATTGACGTAGATAAATTAAAAATCGAGTTTTACAACCAGAATAAACAACTAGACAGCGATTTAGAGTCCAGAAAAGTTAATATTGTTATTTATATGAATTCGAATATTCTGTTGATGGCGGCAATTCTGTTCACTGATCGGTATCAACTTATCACCTTGACCATGTCCAGTGTTGTGCTCAATATGTGATAATTACTGGGTACGGTACTGGTCTGGTTCTCGTTGCTAAACTTAACGCGAGTGCTGAACAAGAAGAAAATAGCAGCACTAAAGTTCTTGGCCATATGAACCACTCATCAAAAGGACTATATAGTTCTTTAAAACTGATCTTTACAACCGCAGCTCTAAACCAAACATTTGAGAGCTTACAGTTTTCTCTTAGCTCAAAAATAAATAAAATAAATATTAGGCGTAATCGGCCCATTCAGGATCTAAAGCCTAGCTTCTCCAACCATAGTGAGTGCAAAGTTATATTTTTGACACGAATGGAGGGACCTACAGTTTAATGCCGATTCCGAACGGCAATTTAATTTTGAAAAGCTTCTCATGACAGTTCTTACTCTTGGATGTTTGTCAGACGTTCGCAAGAGGTGGGGCGGCGAATAAAAATTTTCAGGTGGTACAGGTCGGGATTTGAACCAGCGGCTTAACCACTAAGCCACTGCACCCACTTATCCAACCAAATACGTATTTTTGTCGTGAATGGAGGAAACCAATAATTTTATGACGATTGCAAGCGGAAGATTTGATAAGTATTTTTTCGTGTTGCTTGACGGACTTTGGCAAGTATGGAAACGACTTTACTTGGTACTGGGGTCAAAGTTTCTTCGGAATATTGTCGTCATCATCTGATTTTAAAAATGCTAAACTTTGTGGTAAGTTAGTAGTATAAGAAAACAGGGTTGAAGCTTAGGTCCTTATGAACCCATAGCCGATGTGTAGCCAACTTAATGTTGTCAAGCCAGCCAGCCAACCACTTCGTAGACACCTGAAAAAATTTAAAATAGAGGCATTGAAATGTTCTTAAATATCATGGAATTGGAAACTTGCAAATGTTCTGCCTCTTAAGTGAAAGCGACTCAGACGTGAGTATCTTGTACAGATATCGCCGTTCTTGAGGTTTAGTTTCATCGAAATAGGTTCTCAAAATGTTCTGAAACGCTTTCATACAAGAGAAGTTTGTTGGTGCAACCTTTGGCTACATACTTCGGCTACAGCCTTCTTGATATATCACTGGTGATCAATTCCAACTGGAATTAGCCGTCTATCGGATTTTTAATTTCGCTCGTTCCCCTAGGTTGCAAAGTGAGGGCTTTATCTATTGAAATGCCTGTTCTTGGTCAATGGCAGACCCATTGCTAGCCAGTTCCTAGGCCTGGTATGTGGCTATGCCCAGGAAACCAGCAACATATTATGTTGTGAGCTAAGAGTCTTGAAGTGTAGTGGAAAGAATTCTCGATTGCACTCGCGTACTGACTCAGAACTGTCCGGTAATGAATGATGACCGTTAGCATCGCAGTCGATAATGAGTCCAGTGTTTTGTTTTTCCGCTTCCTCGTCCCAATTCTCTAAGTTTAAGCCAAGTGCTAATCCCACACGTGAATGGGAAAAGAATGCCGATGCTGTGTAGTACGTGCCTTTGGCTTGAAATGAGGAGCAAGGGATGCACTTAGATTACTCTCCACTAAAATGCAGGATCTAGAATTACCTCTATCTGGCACATATAGCAGGTAGTGTCAAGGAGTCATAATTCTTGCATCATCTACATCTTTAGAAAGACGGAGAAGAAGGGAAGTCAAAGTCATGTTGGAATGTTTAAGGTTGGAATGGGCTAAAGCAGCATTTTTGCTACAAACATGTAGAAAAGCTCCCTCCAAAATGTTCCCAATAACCTTTAATAAAGACCGACAAAGAGTCGACTTTAGAGGTAGACGATGAAAATGGAACTTTAAAAATATTGCAATCATTCTATTGTTTCACGGGCTGGGAAAAATTGACTGTTTCAGACTCATTTTAAGTCCTAAGGGTCTTCTCCAAGGGACCGAGGGATTCCTAATTGATCACTATAATCGAGGATCTATGGGAGCCCCCGTGCTCTTCCAGCTGAACGACATTTCGGATGCGGGTCGGAAGTTAAAGATTCCAGATGGTGCGGAGTATTGCAACCGTGGTAGAAGGACGTTTGGGGACTCGAGCTCTAGACCCTGATTTGCAACTGATATCCTCCTTCACACCTGGCCAAAGATCACATAAATTTTCCATAGCAAGTGTATAGAGATCCCAGGTTCTCATATCATATATGAGTCTGGCATTACCCTGAAACCACCTCGCATCGTCGACGACAGGAGTTGAAGAAGAGTGCTCCATCTTAAAGCTAAGAAAGCAGTCGCCAAGCTTTTTCTTGACCGACTACAATCTTTGAAATGAATCACTGCGAACACATTGCTTGATGACATCGCTAAAAGGCCTTGGAGATGTGAAGACGGAGCCTTTCTAAAGGAAAGGTAGAGGTAAAAAGTTACATTAAAAGTTAACAAAAATTTATCTGACAAACTTGACAGACTCGCACTCGATTCTAGAACCCTTTGATTCTCATTTTGTGGCCTCATACGTACCGACTTCAACCAAAAAGCCTACTTATGCGAGCGAGACGTATATCAGAGGTCGTCTTCCACTTGCATAAAGAACAAGCAATATTCATTCATCAACAATAAAAAAAAAAACTTCCACTACCGGTCCGCCACTCTTTTCAACAAAAACCCCACCAAAACTCCGGCAATAACCTCCTATAACTCACCTAAATTGCAGCATCACCTAAGCATTCTCTCTGCTCTTATCTTCATTTGAATTACGATCCTTTTGTATGTCGTAATAGTTTTACACCTCTCTCAAGAACACCAGTTCCATTGCATCCTCGACTAAAAGGAATTCATACTTATGGTTTCGTTACACGAGTGGTGCCTCGTATATACCGACGACAGAAGCGACGACTACACAACGTCCCCCGCAAGTAAACACCCAGGATAACATAAAAGTTAAATAACTTTGAGGCAAAAATTACACAAATATACTTATCAGCCGGAACCCATTCCTTTGTTGAGCTCTATATACACATATATACATATATATGGACTAAAAATTATGAGTCTACTGCCCGGAAGGCACGAGTTTCAACACCCAACACTCTGTGGCACTCCAGCTTCAGTCACGACCTTTTCTCTGGCTCCAAAGCGATTAAATCCGCAGATAATCACCAAAAAGTGTGTGTGTGCGCCTTTTGTTTTTCGACTCCAGCAGCACACTCAATGGCAGCGGAGCACCCAGCACCAGTACCGCACTCTAGAAGATTGCTGCAAAAGGACATCCAATAATAAAGTTGACTCCTGATGGCAAATACCATAACCCATTCATTTGTTTGTTGCTCTCCTCCTGCCGGATGGGGTGGGGGACGATATGTAGTGGTGGCGGTACCATACTCCCGCTCAGTACAATGTTCACCGCGATAAGAGGCTAATAGAATTCAACTTATCCGTTAAGAGGGCACACACATGTGTACGAGAATGGCGCGCCAAATGATCCATTTGGTTAGATTAAAATTCATATGCAAATCAGGGGTGGGAACATGCGATACGCGCGCGCTCAAGCCGAATGAAGGGTTAAGCAAAATATCTCTTGAAAAAAAAAAATTGAAAATTGAAATCACCCCCGGGAGAGAGAGGCGACCTAGGAAGTCGCAGCCATACACTCAAAACGTCCTAATGAGGGTTTGAGGTTAATTACAACATTTGGCCAGGTCGTAGCAGATAAAACTTAATCGCTAATAAATTTGGAATATGTCATGGGCTTTTCTATGGAGACAGGGCATCGGACTTAAGACCGAAAATTAACAAAAATCTACAGTCGCCGCACAGTGGTTCAGTGGTTACAGTAATAAAAGAGATAAACGTTTTGCAGCGGGTCATGCACAGAAGGACTCTGAGGAATTAAGACATTCGAAAGGGTGAATGTTAAATGATATTTGGTTATTCATAAAATTGAAAGGAAATTAATTGCGATACAAATGAATGTGTATTATTTTTGGCTGAGGTTGAGAGTGCTGGAAGGGAACAAATTCCTTGACGTTCTATCGAGTTTCAGCGACTAAGAACGCAATAATTTCTTCAATATAGCAATTTCTCTTGGAAGTTCATCGAACTGTTTTTGCAAATCGTAGTAACTGCCTTTTTTAAAATTCTCTAAGCCGATTCTCATTTATCTGGAATAAAGGGTGGGCTAGTAGAGTCTTTTTAAATTATAAGCTGTTTCGACACTGACAGCTGTTTCCCGCTCGAAATCTTGACAGAAAGTCAGTGTCATACCCACGCGGAATGAAATGAGTTGCTTTACGCTTGAATAGGGTTGGGAAATATTATTTTGTAGGTATTATTCAGTAGGTTTTTTGAAAAGAAGTTTTGGCCGAAATGAAGCACCCACCGCGCCTCCTGTACGAAACTGTATGCAAAAAGTTCGTGAGACTGGACACTCATGGTGCGCACACGTCGTACACATTCCCACAGACGAGAATGTGGTTCCCGTAGCGGATTGTGGAGTGGTGGCACCATTAGACCATTTTTCTTCGAAACAACGTTTTGGTAACCGGTGGGCGTTACAGAGCCATGTTAACCGACTCTTTTTTTTTACTGAAATTGAAGACATGGATTTGGACGACCTCCGGTTCATACACATGCCACACAGCACATCCCACAATCGATCTTTTGCGCACCAAACTCTTGGCGATGTCAATTGCGGTGCAGGCGGCGCCTCGGAGCTGCGATTAGACCTCTTTGGACTTTTTTTTGTGAGGAACCTTAAAGCGCTAGTTTTTGACCAATTTGACTTCGCTGTACATTACCAGAACGCAAATTTTTAAACTCCGACAAATCTAAGACAAAACCTAGAACTTTCAGAAGGATACACCACACTCAAAAGTCGTCTCTGATAGTGTATATAGGAATGAGCTACACAAAGACGATAGAGAAATCTCGCTGCTCCGTCAAAACGAACATCAATCTATTCACCATGGTGGTGAAAGCAAGGTCGTTGCGCTTGATATTTCAAAGGCATTTGACAGAGTTTGGCATCAAGCTTTCTTGTCGAAAATGCGTGCATTTGGGATCGATGATACCCTTCTTCAATGGATTAGAAATTACATTTCGAACCGTTCAATTCAAGTCGTTTTGGACGGTTTCAAGTCTGCAACTTACCACATAAATGCTGGTGTTCCCCAATGCTCCGTTTTGTCTCCGACTCTCTTTCTCATTTTGATAAATGATCTACTCTCTGTCATTTCTAATCCAATCCATTCCTTCGCCGATGACAGTACCCTCAGCTTTACATATTCGTTTCTTGGGCAACGCCCCACATCTTCGGGCGTTGAACTGGAACAGCAACGTATGTTAAGCTCATTGAATTCCGATCTTGACAGCATTCTTAAATGGGGAAAAACCAACAGAGTGGAATTTAATGCTTCCAAAACGCAATGCTGTCTGCTGTCATTGAAGCGAAACCCTAATTCTCTGCCATTATCCATGGATGGCACTTGCATCGCTGAAACCGAGCGACTCGGTATTTGTGTTAATGACAACCTTCGTTGGAATGACCACATGTTCGATGTCGCCAAGAACGCTGCGAAATGTCTAGGCTTCCTTAAGCGATGTAGGAAATATTTTACGCCTTCTGATCTGACAAAAATTTATAAGGCGTTTATTCGCCCCAAACTTGAGTATAACGCTCATATCTGGTCTGGTGCACCAATACCATATTTGGAGCTACTTGACAGGATTCATAAACGTGCGGTAAAACTTATTGGCGATCGAGACATTGCGAAATCACTTGACTCTCTTAGTCATCGTCGTAAAGTCTCCTGCCAGTCATTGTTTTATCGGTATTTCCTACACAAGTGCTCAAATGAAATAGCCAGTTGCATTCCACCCCTACAGCAATTCAACCGCAATACTCGCCATGCTAGGAATGCACATCAGTTTACCCTTAAGCCTGTTTTCGGACGTACTGTGAAATATAAACATTCCTTTCTTAACAGTACAATACGAGTGTGGAATGCTCTACCACGCTCTGTTTTTCCTGTACATTAGAGTTTACAAACATTTAAAACCAACGTGCATCGGTTTCTCCCTTTCTCTTATCCTTCATTTCCCTAATGCCCGCACTGTGTTTCAAAAGTCTTTTCAACTGCTTTATTGAAAATTATCGGAAGATCGCAGGGAGCTGTTAGTGGCGTATTTCCAAGAACTGAAACGAAGGCAGCGAAGATGAGTCTGGATGTAAATGAGAACAAAACGAAATATAACCAAAAAGGACTCGCAGTATTGACGACTCGGACAAAACGTCACGATGGACCAATAGAACTTCGAAGCTTTTAAAGACTTTGTCTGCGTGGACTTTGCTATCACTTCGCAAAGTGACAGTAAAGCCCTGACTCATGGAACTAAGGAAATATTTTATAAGGCCCTAATTATCTCGGTCCTGTTGTATTGTGCAGAAACTCGGAAGAAAACTTCTTTTAAATTTGTTTTAGAGAAAGATTCTTCGGGCGATATTCGGTCCAGTGGAGAAGAAGATTTAACGACAGCCTATACAGCGACATTGACCTTGTCAAAAAGATTAGGATACGACGACTGGGGTGCCTGGGACACGTGGAGCGTATACACAGGAACGCAACAGCTCGAAGAGTCTTTGAGTCCTCCACTGAGGGACAACTTAGCAGAAGAAAAAACCATCATAGGTGGATGTCAAAATATTATTCAGGTAAGGCGACGCGCTGCCAATTGTTGATTCTTTGCAAAGAAAGGCAACTATGTAGTAAAGCGTTCACCCGAACAACTGAGGACCCTCATAATCCGAGTTCTGCTCTATGGTTCCGATGCATGGACTTCGAGAGAAAAATTCTTCGTAAGACATCTGGTCCCGTATGCGTTGACGGGTTATGAAGGAGACGATTCAACGATAAACCCTTCTAGCTTACAGCGACATCGAACTGGTCAAAAATCTGTGCAATGGGCGTTTGAGGTGGCTGGGACATGTATCGAATGATCACCAACGTTGAGCCCGCAGAATCCTCATCTCCAGCCGCGAGGGACAATGCAGTAGACGAAAGTCTCGTATTAGGTGGCACGCACAAGTTGAACGGGACCTTGGAGTATGCAACTGGATGCACTTAGTCAAAGCCCGCGGTAATTGGAAGGCTTATTTGTTGCGGCCCAGGTCCAAATAGGTCTCCGAGTGTTCAGTCTTCTGACTTATTTCCAAGCGTTCTTGAGTTCATGCACTAACTTAAAAGAAGCTAAAGGATTGAACTTTATATTATCAGTTCAGCTTGGCCTACACTTCGACTCCTTCTGCTTTTCACAAAATAAAATGAATGGCCATTAGGATAGCATGGATCCCTACTTGTCAGACCGAGAAGAAAAAGTAAACACCTGAACCCTGACATGTTTTGCAACCCTGGAAAGGCATTCCCAGGTTTAGACACCTAAATCTCATTTATACATCCTCTGACATCGGATCAGTTTCATAAATAGATGGAACTAAAGGGTGATCCATTTCGAGGTTCCCTACTTTTTTAAAGAAAAAAACACAGAAAATTTAAATTTATTGGAGAATGTTTATTATCATTTGAAAGAACATTCTTTGGCATTTATTTTTTGAAGATTATCTCTATCAAATGTTGGCCGTTGCTACGTCGCAGATGGTCCATCCGTTGAGTCCAATTTTCGATCACTCGTTTGAGCATTTCGACTGGTAACTGGCGAATGACACGCGTGATGTTTTCCTCCAAGGCCTGAATCGAAGCGGGTTTGTCGGCATAAGCTTTTGACTTTACATATCCCCACAGGAAAAAGTCTAACGGTGTGATATCACTGATATCTTGGTGGCCAATCGACCGGCCCAAAACGTGAAATTATGTGCTCACCGAAATGTTCTCTCAATAAGTCCATTGATTGATGCGATGTGTGGGAAGTGGCGCCGTCTTGCTGAAACCAAATGTCGCCGAGATCACGAGCTTCAATTTCAGGCATCAAATAGTCGGTTATCATGGCACGATAACGGTCGCCATTGACCGATGATTCCACCGGCCCACAAACCACACCAAACCGTTGTTTTTTCTGGATGAAGTGGCAGTTCTTCAATCTCTTCAGGTTGCTCTTCGTCCTAAATGCGGCAATTTTGTTTGTTTACATACCCATTGAGCCAGAAATGAGCCTCATCGCTAAACAAAATTTGCCTCGAAAACGTCGGATCTTCTCGGAACTTTTCAAGAGCCCATAGAGCGAAGCGATGTCTCTTGGGAAGGTCGAGCGGCTTCAGTTGTTGCACAAGCTGTATTTTGTACGCTTTCAATTTAAGATCTTGACGTAAAATGCGCCAAGTCGTTCCATACGTCAGTCCGAGTTGCTGCGAACGGCGCCGAATCGACTCTCTACGGTCTTCGTGTACACTCTCAGCTACGGACGTGGTCTATTCGGTCGAATATTATCCAATAATGAATGCTGGGTCTCAAAATGGGTGATGGTGTTGCGAATAGTACGCTCAGTAGGCCGATTATGTTGACCATAAGTTGAGCGAAGTGCACGAAACACATTCCTCACAGAACGTGAATTTTCATAATAAAGTTGAACAATTTGTAAACGTTGTTCACGCGTAAGTCTTTCCATTATGAAATGCCAAACAATACTAAACAAAAATAACATGACAGCATGACACGACTCACACGTGATCTGTCAAAAAAGGCTATTGAAAAAAGTATCTCTACTTGGATCACCCGTTATATTCAAATTTCTTACTAAAGGCAGGAAATCGTTTACTCAACTAAACTTACTTATGGTACAATTAAAATCATAAGGGAAGAACTTTCTGGTTTCTCTTTAAATGAATTAATACTTTTTTTTCTCGAAATCCTCAAATCAGGTTTCTAAAAACAGCACCACCCTCTAATTATAAAGTACAGGTGCGTATACTAAACAAACAACTGCTTACGTCATACATCTCTCGATTATTAATTCCCTTTTTGATTACACACAACGATAACAAAATTATTATTAATAAAATACCAGATAAACGCCCTTAAATCCCCCCAATACATTTATCAAACGCAAGAATACAACAACAACAAAAAAAAAATCAACGATCTGATTCGGAATTCCCATTTAGAATTGTGTGCAAACGATCTTCTACCGCCTTGCGGCTGCGGGACCATATTTCCACAACCGCACACATAACTATACAAATCGAGAACACACAATAAAGTGGCGCGCATGGAATTCGAATTCGTAAGCCATTCTCGTTTCCGACTCTCCAAATTGCCCATAGAAGAAAAAGCTGCAAGAATATCAATTTTTAACGATTTTATATGCAAATTGAAATTGCCGTACCGCTGCGCCAAAATGAATACCATTGCAGTTGCAATAATTTAGCACTCCAGATACATACGGCTCGAAGGCACTCTCAAAAGGCCAAGCAGACTAACACCAAGGTTCAAACTTATTTAACAATCTAGCTGGCACCTACCTCTTTTTGGTTTTTTTTTTGGTTTGCGCTGTGCAAATACGCCAGGCGAAGACGAAGCCATTTTTATTGCGGCCATCACTCACATGGGGTCCCACAGTGCCACCTATACAACAGACGAGTACACAGCTTCCTGCTGCATCCTACAAAACAATGGAGCGCTAAGCGCGAGCGCGCGCAATTCGGGCTTATTTATTCACAAATAGGAGATCCTTTAACAAATTGACCGAAATTGCGCACATCTTTTATGCATGCAATACGCCCGAGAGGGAGATTGTTAGCCGAACAAGCATTTTGTCCCGGCCTGATGAATGGGATATACTGGCTGCTGCACGGGATTCAGGACAGGAGGTGCTTGCCGTGGTGCCATGTGATGCGTGGCTATGGGGGGCCATTTAGTTTGATGTATTTTTGATTGAGTTAGAAGAGATGGAATGTTTTATCTGGCAGTTTGAATTGCTAATTCGACGGTGATGGGTGGCTTGGCTTGGCTTTGCTTTGCTTGGTGGTGAATTATCCACAGATTGGGTGGCCTGTTAGGAGTCAGTGAAAGGCGCCAATAATTGGCACGTGGGAAGGTGTCAAACTGCGCCATTTCAAATGGAAAATTTATCAAATTAGAAAACTTTTACAGTTGTTGATGGTCATAGATATGGATGGTCCGCTCTCCAAACTGATGTTGATAAATACTCTTGGGTTTGCCATCCTCCCATCTTCTGATTTATCAATTAACTCTGCCTAACTACTCATTTCCGGATCAATGAGTTGGGCTCATTTAATGAAATTACATCCCTTCCCTTGTCGTCCATCGCCCAAGTGACTTTTATTTTTAATTTCGACTGCCGCAGGTCGATCAATTTTTCAATTTGCATCGCTCGCACCCACCCTTATTACGGCCAAATCTGTATCTCATCTACACACTCTAACCTAACTGCCGCCGCACTCATACTGCACAGCTCATACTTCGGTAGGACTATTTGCATAAATCTGTTCAAATTATAAGTTTCCACCCATCTGTGGAGTGGGGTGGGCAAAACACACTTGAACCACTGGTCCAATAGCCCAGCTCTGCAGTCATCATAGGTATACTTTTAGCCCCCGGGCTATCATCTTCTACAACTGCTGTGCCAATTGTACGGCATGTGAAAGAAGAATTTGTGAATCCAATTGAATTATTAGTCCACAGGAACTGACTACAGTTTACCCTGGATTGGAATTTCTATGGAGCAGCAAACAAGAGGGTTGTACAAGTGATTAATTTTCGCATCGCATCGCATCGATTCTGTGCATGTGATTAGGTATACGTGCTTTCGTATGACGATAGTGCGCTATTTGTCCCGCTCGAGGCTAAATATAGAAGAGTCTCGATCGGTGTCGGTCTTCTTTTCAAAAATCGAATATTCATGAGCTTCGATGTGAACGATCCAGTTAGGTGGGTTTATTTGGTAACACACACACCAATTATGTGAGATGGCTATGTGCTGCTGAAAGAGCAATGTTCGATTTGTTAAGTGAGTCATTGTGGCCAAAACAAAAACAAGTGGAAAGCAAGATATCGTTTGAAGAGGGGCTCGGGTGGGTTATGTTGGTTTGGTGATTCCCCAAGTTCAAAGAATTTAAATGCCGGTGCGCGGCGTTGTTGTAGATGACCGGTTTTTTTATGTTTTTTTATTTGTCTTCAGTTTATTTTTTCCATTACGATTTTATTAAAATATTTTGTGAGATCGAGCACGAGGAAATAAATTTTGACTTACTATTAGCATTAGAAGAGATTAAATAATATTTTGTGAAGCGATTACGTGTTGTTGTTGTGAAATTGATGGGCGGAAAATTGGAGTTAAACATTTTAAACTATTAAGACTTTTAAGAATATTTGTCATACTGGCTTACAGTGTTGCTTCTTTGTCCTCTTTAGACTTCTTAGCCTTGAACATGAATCGATAAATTGTATTTTTTTTATAAACAAAACGTGATTGCGATGTTTCTTACATAACAATTTACCTAAAAAAAATCTCTCACACATGAGGGCCGGGTTTCGGTGTTCCTTTTGCAAGGAGCACTATTGTCCATTCGCTATATGCGGCCCAGCCATTTGAAGAACCGAATGTAAATTCTCCTTACCTGTCCTTCTTCCAGCAGTTGTCGCCGTATAGTCGAACTGACAGGATAACGGTTCTGTATAGTGTAAATTTTGTTTTTCGAGTCCGAAATTTTGAACCCATTTGTTTTGCCAAACCGAAGTTGCAGCGGTTTCCTAGGGTGAAAATAATTTCAAATGTTATTAATGGAGTTGATGTTTAGCCCGAGGTAGGTAAATTGGTACCCCTGTGGGAATGTCACAGCTTCACTTAGATCATGTATTGGGTCCAATGAGTCCAAATTTGTAAAACATAAGCTGACGAAATAAATCTCTATTACTATTGTTAAACGAGTTTCATTAAAAGGAATTCATTTTTAAGCCCGACTTTAATTCAGGAGAAACAAAAGCAAAACTCCATCTCATACGATTGTCCTTAAAAAAGAGAAACGCAGCTCAGTATTGTGAGTGGAACTAATTTGAATGGCAGTTCGATCGAGAAATCCGCGGGAAACGGGCGCATTACTGACTTCGCTACACATGGAGCGATTTAACCCTTAATTCACATTTTTTTTGTTTTTACGGTATAAGGTTTGAAGTCTCGCTTTCTCAGATCCTCCAGTTCATCAAAGAGGTAATTGTCGGCGTTCGTCCGTCTGCTGGTTTCAATAGTTGGACAGTCGCAAAGCAGGTGACGAATGGAATCTATTTCCTCAACGTCCCAGTAGCTTACGCAGTATTTTTTGTGCAGTATGCCCAGCCTCTCCGCACGTGCGGATGTATACCTATCGCACAGTGTCCGGTGAGGACTCTAATTGTGTCTAAAACTTGCCACAACTCTTTCGAGTGCATACAGATCTCGGGATTAGTCCAACATAGATTCATTTAACTTGGTTTTTTGCAAGCTTAATATTTGAATGCCCCAGCACCCTGAAGGGTCACCGTACTTGGTCTTGTCTATATTCTAGGTCCTTGCACTGTTTAACTGCTCTAGACTTGACCACAACTGACTCCGTGACCGCTTGTCAGCCAGCGTATACGGTAAAGTTTCACTCGTCCAGTGCACCGCAGACAATTTCTCGCTGTAGTCATTGCTCCAAGTTCTTTTCGTTTGACAGTAACAATTAACTGCAAAGTCAATTATGTTTACCTTTCCGACTTTAGCATTTGTCGTACTCCGAACAGGTTCCGTAGGCTACATACATCTCAGCTTCGTCGGTAGGACAGTGTGCACATATGGGGCTTATGATTTGAATGTAGGCCTGATGCGGATCCCTTACAGACTTGAAGCCGAATAACTTTTGACCTAAGCCTCACCTAACCATATTTTATCCTGTACACCGTATCTCCAGAGTCAGTAATGCCTGCATTGTGCCGCGTGAGGGCAGTCTTTTGAGTTGCATTTGGTGTGTAAAACTATCCCACATTCCTACTTTCATGTGCGTTATAATTCCGAGGCTGTTTGAAGTGAGACGCTAGTTGTTATCCAAGGCTATCTGCGTTTCTTTCATAACTAAAGGTTTTGACGAGGTCGGGAATTTACCTCAAAAGCCGACTCCTAACCTGGCGGTCCACACACTGGCCTTAGCCCTATGCTGGTTATTGCGGTGTCAGTAGCAGTGACTTGAAACAGTGACCTACGAAATAAGACCACATTTGGCCTTGTTGCCATATTTAAGTGGAAATAGGACCTCATGAGTCACGTGGTCTTATCACAATGACTACTGCAAAATAAGGCCCGCCGCGCTTTATTCCTTTATTTGAAATTCTTCAAGATTTCGTCAATTTTAAAGGACAGGCTGGCGTCTATGGTAACAGTACCTGGGTGGCCGGCTACGCGGGATTTAGGAATCTTAACGCTCTTTTCGCAGACGGCAGGTACCGCTCACTTTTTGTTTTTCATTTTTCATGAATGCGGTCTTGAATGGTTTTTATTTTCTAAGTCATGCAGGAAATGAAGCCCGCCGGGCGTTTGTTGAATCAGCCCATATAGGGAATTCTACTTTTAGTGGTACCAACAATTTTTTGTTTGCTAAATTTATTATCAAAAAAAAAAAAAAATAAAAAAATTTGGGTACAAAAAAAATGTTGACAGGCCTTCCAGTTTCACATATATCATGATCTTCAGTTGGGTCAACTTACAGAATGACATGCAAACTTCTGGGGGAGCATTAAAATGGTTAATGTGTTTCTAGGCTTCATTAGACGTCTTTTAGGACAAGCGGAGCTTCGCTGCTGACTTACCTATCTCGCCCCCGCAAGGCGATCCTATGTCTTGCAAGAACTAGCAAGCGCTTTATTCCTTTATTTGAAATTCTTCAAGATTTCGTCAATTTTAAAGGACAGGCTGGCGTCTATGGTAACAGTACCTGGGTGGCCGGCTACGCGGGATTTAGGAATCTTAACGCTCTTTTCGCAGACGGCAGGTACCGCTCACTTTTTGTTTTTCATTTTTCATGAATGCGGTCTTGAATGGTTTTTATTTTCTAAGTCATGCAGGAAATGAAGCCCGCCGGGCGTTTGTTGAATCAGCCCATATAGGGAATTCTACTTTTAGTGGTACCAACAATTTTTTGTTTGCTAAATTTATTATCAAAAAAAAAAAAAAATAAAAAAATTTGGGTACAAAAAAAATGTTGACAGGCCTTCCAGTTTCACATATATCATGATCTTCAGTTGGGTCAACTTACAGAATGACATGCAAACTTCTGGGGGAGCATTAAAATGGTTAATGTGTTTCTAGGCTTCATTAGACGTCTTTTAGGACAAGCGGAGCTTCGCTGCTGACTTACCTATCTCGCCCCCGCAAGGCGATCCTATGTCTTGCAAGAACTATCGAGGCATGTATGTGTGAATGTCGCAAACCTTTCTGCAACACACTAATCGGCACGTACCAGTGTGGCTTCCGGCCCGGCAGATCAACTGTAGACCAAATCTTCACACTAAGGCAAATTCTGGAAAAGACCAACGAGTTTCAAGTCGAGACACACCATCTCTTTATCGACTTTTAAGCCGCATATGACAGCTTTTTGTGACGATGGCCGAATTCGGGATCCCGTCAAAACTGATCCAGATGTGTCGCGTGACACTAGATAACACGCGATGCAAAGTGCAGTTTGGCAACAGCTCATCTGAAACCAATATGTGGATGTAGTCCAAAAAACCAAGAAACGTCCACTACATTGGCTCGGCCACATCGAGCGAATGGACAACAACGCTCCAGCCAAGAGACGACAAGGCTGACCGAACCTCCGTTTTATAGACCAAGCCATCGCGGATGCCAGAGCGCTTGGTCTGGGACAGCGTGCTCGGGATCGCAAAAGGTGGAAGGCTGCTATATCTCAGGCAGGGACTCTTCACGGGTCGGGAGCCCGTTAAGTAAAAGTAAGTATCTCGCTTCTGCATGGGAGCACATTCAAAAAATTTCCAGTACTATCAAATTTGTTCTCCAAAATGTATAAGATAGTTCTTGTAGTCAGTACGCAATTTCTTCATTTCCAAAGCATTCAAAAGAATTGTGTATCTACTTTCATATTTTCAGAAATAATTGCACTTTTCTATAACTCTGCTAGCAATGAGATACTGATTAATCAGACGCGATCTAAAAATACAATCTTCTAGAGAAAACATCCGCCTAAAAGTATGCACGTTCATCAAATGTATCTTCTAGCTGACTGAGCTACAAAAAATATGCAAGGCTGGAAGTGAATCCATGAATGCAAAGATGGAAATGAGTTAGCACCGCATAAATGTAAAGCAACCATTTGTCAAAATCTCCTTTATGATAATCCTGATGTAAGTCCTTTAAGAAAATGTCTACAGGTACTAGCAGCATGTAAGCAATAAGTCAGAATTCACAAGCAGATAATGCTCAACTCGCCCTTAGCTTCACTGTTTGTGTCATTTACACGCGATATCCTTCTAATTCTTTATGCACCCCAAGCTTAATACAATTCCTCACACTGCAGAGAAAAAAATGGAAAAAGCAAAACCACAACAACTCGACAAAAAAAAAATGCCCCAACCCAAATGTCTTATAGTGATTTCAAAAACCTGTCGATGGGTGTTAAATGTTCTGATTGTGATTTATTATGACACATAGCACTTCCTTACACACTCTCTTATGCTCCACAAAAGGATCGAAGAGAAAATCCAAATCCTGATGCATTACTGCCTAAAAGCGTCCAAGGTCTATTTGTCCACTTCATACGCTCGGTCAGCTCACCCTCCGACGCAATTTGATTTGATTTCCTCAAACGACATGGAATGGTAAAAAAATATATATATATATGAAACCTGAAGGACTCTTAACGAAATTGTTTTTTATGTATTTTACTGGTCCATTGCGGATGTGTGGAATGTCCTTTATTTTTTTTTGGCTGGCGGCAGCTAGTTTATATGGTGAACTTTATTGTGTCGCTGAACTGAAAAGGTGATGCGAGGACAAAAGAAACATTGGATGAACTGATCAGGTTGCAGGATGAAAGGTAAAAAGCCAGTAATGGCTCATATATTGGAGGAGCAGTTCAATTGTTCCAAGTCTCCAAGGGGAAGAATTAATTTACCATAAAATTTTATTGAACGGAAGTTATGAGCGTCGTCGTCGTCGTCGTCGTCGTCGTCGTCGTCGTCGTCGCAAAGGACAATGAGTTATATTGGGTTGTGGATTTTCAACCAGACAAATGGAAATGGAAAGCTCTACTATGCTTTGGATTTGGATTAATTTCATTTTTTACTGGCACTGGGCCATGTTTGGTGGATGTCATTTTTTCTTGAGTTTGCTGTTGCAATCTTCTGTAGTTTCTATCATTTGTAACCACTACCGTTAGCTTTAATTCGACATAATCATTTTAATATTTATCATTCGACATCATTTCTGACAAATTTCGAAAAAGAAGAATACTCAAACCTCTGCTTCCATTTGTGATCTTCTCAAGACTCACTTTCAACCTGTAGTACCTCCTTCAGTCTAATTTCTTTAAAAATCCGAAAATTAATAGTCGGTCCATTGTCAGTACAACCTGTTTCTAAATATTTAATGTACCCCTGGGTCAGTGTAACACAGGATTCCAGGATGTGAGTTGGATCCAAAGTACTTCTTCTGTTCTTTAGTCTTCCTTGTAGTGTACTTGAATCTCAGTCCTGCTTTATGGAGACAAATCATGGACTCTTTCTTAAGGGGATGAAGATATCCTTGGTCATTTTAAGCAAACAATTCTTCGTAAGATATTTTACTTTAAAGTTTTAGAAATTTTAAGCCAGTCTCAGACCTCTTTAGATGTTGTGGATGGTTTCTTGTCAAGAAACTTTCTTAAACTCATGAAAAAAAAATTCATATGAAGGGCTCTTCTGCCTTTATCCCGTTAGCATAAAGCTTGAATGCTTGCTCATTGCCTATAATGTCTACGTAACGGATGATCCAAGTAGAGATACTTTTTTCAATAGCCTTTTTTGACAGATCACGTGTGAGTCGTGTCATGCTGTCATGTTATTTTTGTTTAGTATTGTTTGGCATTTCATAATGGAAAGACTTACGCGTGAACAACGTTTACAAATTGTTCAACTTTATTATGAAAATTCACGTTCTGTGAGGAATGTGTTTCGTGCACTTCGCTCAACTTATGGTCAACATAATCGGCCTACTGAGCGTACTATTCGCAACACCATCACCCATTTTGAGACCCAGCATTCATTAATGGATAATATTCGACCGAATAGACCACGTCCGTAGCTGAGAGTGTACACGAAGACCGTAGAGAGTCGATTCGGCGCCGTTCGCAGCAACTCGGACTGATGTATCGACCGACTTGGCGCATTTTACGTCAAGATCTTAAATTGAAAGCTTGTGCAACAACTGAAGCCGCTCGACCTTCCCAAGCGACATCGCTTCGCTCTATGGGCTCTTGAAAAGTTCCAAGAAGATCCGACGTTTTCGAGGCAAATTTTGTTTAGCGATGAGGCCCATTTTTGGCTCAATGGGTTTGTAAACAAACAAAATTGCCGCATTTGGGACGAAGAGCAACCTGAAGAGATTGAAGAACTGCCACTTCACCCAGAAAAATCGGTCGAATCGGTGGAATCATCGGTCCATATTTCTTTAAAAATTATGCCGGTGCGAACGTAACTGTCAATGGCGACCGTTATCGTGCCATGATAACCGACTATTTGAAGACGGCGCCACTTCCCACACATCGCATCAATCAATGGACTTATTGAGAGAACATTTCGGTGAGCACATAATTTCACGTTTTGGGCCGGTCGATTGGCCACCAAGATCGTGTGATATCACACCGTTAGACTTTTTCCTGTGGGGATATGTAAAGTCAAAAGCTTATGCCGACAAACCCGCTTCGATTCAGGCCTTGGAGGAAAACATCACGCGTGTCATTCGCCAGTTACCAGTCGAAATGCTCGAACGAGTGATCGAAAATTGGACTCAACGGATGGACCATCTGCGACGTAGCAACGGCCAACATTTGATAGACATAATCTTCAAAAAATAAATGCCAAAGAATGTTCTTTCAAATGATAATAAACATTCTCCATTAAATTTGAATTTTCTGTGTTTTTTTCTTTAAAAAAGCAGGGAACCTCGAAATGGATCACCCTTTACTTAAAGTGAATTTAAGAAGCTATTACCTGGTTTATGCAATTCTTTTTCTCTAGAATCTATTGTGTTCCGCGTTAACACAGTGTTCTCACAGGGATATCCGAACTTATTCTCGCTAGAAAAAATTAAATTATTTATATATTTATAAAATAAATCGTTCAACACGTTGATGTTACCGTGTAAAGACGTCACGCTCGTTCGAAGTGTATAGAGAAAAGAAAGTAAAGAAACACGGAAATAGCTTACAGGTTGCAGCGGGATGTACCATCACTATTGACCTCTACGCATTGCGCGTGAAACTACATGAAATATTTAACGAAAACATTGTGTCTTTGAACGCAGTAGGAAATACAGGGTGACAATGCAATTATTTTGAAATTGAATAGTATTTTAAAGCTGAGATACACTTGTTCACTTAGTATTGCAGCTGCACGTTACACTGCTTAAAACTTTTTCGTAATTTGTTTTCTCGTTTCATTAATTTTATTTTGTAGTAAATGTGTATTGCCACGATATTGAGATATGGCATACCGAAGCTATTTTCCCATAAGTAACAAAGACTCGATTGGCAGTCTTCCAAAAAAGATAAGATAACGCTGAACGTTTAATGTTGAAAAAGTTGTTTAAATGAATCAGTTCCTGGCTTAGCCTAGTGCTGCTTCTCAGATGAATGAATGAATGTAAAAAATAAAAAAACCACTGAGTAGCTACAATCTCGAAAAGAAATATTCAACCAATAAATTACCACCCTCGCACCTAATTTGCATTCGTAATGCGCTCCCCACTGCCTCACCTAGCCCAACACACACACACACACACACACACCAAAGTCCCAAGAGTGTACGTAAATTTACCATTTTGACTCAATAAATCCACTTTGCATACCATCAACATCTTGCGCCTCGAATCTTATCCTCAACTCCTTGCAGGATTCTCGCATAAATGTTGTGCTTTCATGTCCTATTTAAGACTATCATCTTGCATTTTAATAGACACCCCCACCGAGTTGTACTACAACACACAGATGTCTTGAGGCGAAAATCTCGGTTACTGGATGACGTATAAGTCCTTCCTGATGTTTCCCCATTTGTAAGACGTTAAAGCTATATATTTACTTTCAATTGTAGTCAGGGTATGAACGTTTAACTTGGAGAGAACTCCTGCTATAAGTGGATTTCAAATTTCGGATTTAGAATTTGTTCGAAGTGATTTGTGTGAATGAGGATTCCCTAAGGATGAGAGAGCTCCAAAATAACATTTCAAATGGGGAGCAGTTGAGTGTAATTTAATTTTTTTCGAAAATGCCAAAACATGTCAAAATGTTGTGGAAATATTTCATCAGAGGTTCACGCCATTCCTGAACTAATCAAAGAGACTCCAAGTGCAGGGCAACATTTGCAAGAAAGGACAATTCTTAATTCAATTTTACCCTTATTTTTTGCATCTCTTCAAACGGAAACAGTGTCACGCTTCTTGATATTCAAATGCGATTCATAGAATCATAGTCCAGTTCGCCTTCAACCCATACAACCCCCAATCAATCTGACACACAATGAAAAGTTGACCCGAAACTTTCACCACACTCCCACCACACATGTGATGTTTTCTCAAGAAGAAAACTTCTAATCACAACTCACCCATCAGCAGCATAGTGTTGTGTCCTTCTTCCCTGCATATGCCGATCGAAAGTTGAAAAGTTTACACAATGGCCGTAAACTCTGACACATCCAGTTGACACCACCCATTGGACTGGTTGACAATGAAAGAGACACGATTCGATGTACGTACTTCTTGAGAGGCTAAAACTTTTGCCGGCACACACACACACACAAACATAACTGAACTGAACTGTCCGCAAGAACAACATAACCGCAGTGACAATGAAAAGTTTCATAACCCAGGATCTGATCTGAACAGCAGTCATTGATAGTGACAATGAAATGACGTGAGCGATATGGCAGTGGCAACATGAAATCACCCAAAATCGATAAATCAGTCTCAGACTCAGGAGACGCGTGCGGTGCGACGTGTCTAAAAATGCTCCACCACGAATGCTGCACGACGACGATGTCGCATTAAATTGATTTAAATTGCCAATTCTGGCATTCTGGGAGATGGCGCCACTTCAAATTGTCTTCGACTTTCTCCAGTTTCTAAAAATATTTCCGTCGAGGCCGACCTTTCAACCCCATCCATTATCACCCTGGCAGATGCAGTGGCGCCCTGTTGTATTACCACGCATACTCTTCATGCGCGTCCTAAGTGTTTTATGTGTGCAAAAAGAAAAGACTGCACTGGCAGGATCTTAATAAATATTTATGGCGTGGAATGCGTAAACAAGTGAGATTGAATCCAGGCCTATAACAACGACCGTCCGACCGACCGGAGACAAAGAAAGTCCATCTACCATTTCTCTGGCGCAAAGTGAAATGAAATGAAGTGGTCACTTTCTGTGGCTTCTGCGTGTAGCAATAAGCCATCCGCCACCAAGTTAATGATAGAGAACACTCAGTGCGGCGACTTAATTGCCATTAGCAGCCGTATGACAACTACTATGCTGCTGGGACACTTGATGCGCCCTTAATTACTCGAGAGTGGAGATCTTTGGAGTGTGGCTCGCGCTGAGGCTAATTAACCCCAGTGTCGGATGGAGTGTACCATAAAAAGTCGGGTGGGTCAAGTTTTGGTGCTGTTTTGCAGTCGAGTGCGTTTCAGAGGAGATGTGTGTGATGTCGAAGAGGGGGACCATCTGGTTGTGACGAATTCTTGTTTTTCCCGCGCTGGTGGGTGTGGATGTGGATGTGGATGTGGATGGAGCCGAAGCGTGGTGGTGGTTGCGGCAAAAATTATGAAAGTTTTATGCCACACACATGTTGCGGTGTTAATGGGAGCATTGTTGCATGTTTTTTAATGGAGATTTAAATCATTTGCTTGATGTTCGCAGAGTCACAGGTCAATTGGTGTTTTGGTGGTTGCGGAATTTGATGGTCTCTCTGCGAAATGTTTATGTGCAACGATAACGACGAAAGGATGGCCATAATTGGGTGAGAAGGATGTGTTGTGTTTGGAAGGGAGGTTTGCTAGTGTTTTGAGGCAGCATAGCTTGTCATATGTTTCCCAATATCCACCTACTATGATGAGGAACAGCAGACAAAATAATATGTTTCGACATGGAAATTATGTCATCCGGCCTTCCTCGCCTTCTCCTCTAGCGTTCCAAATAGGTGTGTCACTAAGCGTACAGTAAGATGATTTGCAGAAGCATGCTGGCCCGTCAGAAGACTAGACTGTCCTTCAACAAAAAAGCCGGAGACTTCCTGCAGATATTAGGCGGCACGCGTTTAGTTTTTTTTATACCTTTTAATATTTTCAATATAAAAATCCCAGCTAAACCATGCGTTACTTTGGGACTTCCTCGTCATCGTCATTTGAACTTATTTTGAATTAATTCAATTCGTAGAAACTTTTCCATTGACTACCACATGGACCCAATCACGCACACTGTTCTTCTTCATATCCTTTGCCGTAAAGTACTTAAGGTAGCGCTTGTTGTGTTCGAGGAAGTTCTGTTGTCAAGTTCTGAATCTGTGCCGTCGTGCCGTTGACCTTCAGGCGAGCTCGGATGTCAGTCACATCCGTGATGTTGTCCTCAGCAAATGTTGGTGCAGTCAATGCCGAAACGAAGATAAGGTCTTTATTCTTCTTCTTTCTGGAGTTTGGCAGCAATCGCTGCCTTTTGTGGTATCTCTTCCTTGAACAGTAGCAGCATCATCACTATGGTTTGATGGCCTCTTGCTTTAACTCTTTTTGCCATCTTAATTTGTTAGAGCGGTAGCCTTCTTGAAGGGCTGAGTTGCTCCCTTTTTTAGTACAGCCTCCTTGGCGGACTTAGGCGTCTTCTTCATATTTTTAGCGACCGCGGCTTTTTTCTCAACCTGACCGTTGCGTCGGCGGTATTCTCTCCACCAATGGCACCTGTTTTTTCATTTTTATTAGGTTTATCTGTAGGTTTTATGTCCTAACGCCGCTAAAACCACATAGAAAAAAATCTAATCGAGGCTCGAAGAATCGTGCCGACCAGGCCGGAAGACTTAACAAAAGTTAAGGTCATGAAAAAGCTTTCTAGGATATCTTGAGTCAAAGTAGCAACTTATGCGTACGTGATAATCCTTTGTCATTTGGATAACATAGATCTATTCATGGAATACCAGGTATTAGGTGAAGTTATATTTATGGTTTGCCAAACCAGAGAGGTGTCTTCATCGCCACACTGAATTTCTTGTGGACTCATTGTGATACACTTTAGAAGGGGTTTGCCGATGCTGTAGTCTTCCCGAATTTTGCTCGTACTTTTCCTTATGTCCTCATGTCCTCAGAAACCTGTAAGGCTTAGAAATGTCTCATGCAAGGTTTTGAAAAAAAAAAAAATCCTTCCAAGTGTTAATTTTTTAGGCAGGCTTCAAAATCTTTCACCACCGATATTTATTTGCAGTTCATAGTTCTTAGAGCTAGCTTGTAATTTGAAGCATAGTCTACTTTTAAGGGAGCTTGGCTGTCAAAGAATATGGTCTCTTAAAATTACATGCGACATTGCCATCATTGGGGCTTGTATGATGTTGCGATGACTCATAAGCTTTGAAGACACTACTGCGTTCTGAGATTCTGAGCAAGGTATACCACAGTCCATATTCCATCCATCTGTGTATAGATGTCGATTACTTTTTTTTGTGGATTCATTTAGATTCCTTTGCTGAGAGCAGGATAACTACTTTTACTTACTTAACGGACTCTCAACCTGTGAATAGTTTTAAAGTTTTTTCCTGAGCCACAACAGCCTTTCGTCCTCTGCGATTTCGTGCGCGCTGCATCAAGTAATTTTAAGAGCAGATGAAAGGTCGATCAAAATCAATGTAAGGAGATATGTAGTGTAATCTGTGCGTGCCATCAGAGACTCGGGTTTCACCTGATTGTTTACCTAATAGCTCTGTTTACAGCCTATTCCCCATGTGTAGCAAGCTTGCCAAGGTGTAGCAAGCTTGAGAATCGATTCAAACCCAGCAGCAAAGCCGGATATTCTCACGAAAGCAGAAGCACCTACACCTAACAACTCTTGGAACCATTCGTGAGAACACGATTACCTGAATCTCTCCAGATACTGGTCGCAACAGTTCTTGGAAACATTGACAATTTTTTAAAAGCAGGAAATCTGCCCAGTTGTATAGAAACAAAGTAACAGAAACAAGAGTTTCTCCCAAGTATCTAGAGCAGAGTCGCCCGTGCTTAAGAAGGCCCCAATGTTACCCAACCTTAGCAACCATTCTTTGGAATTTAGGGAACTCAATAATGACAAAAAAAGGCTTATTCCACCAAAGCACCTATGCATACCTGTGATGGGATTGGCCTAATCATGGTCGTTGTTTCGGTAACGATTACTGAAAGACATTTAGCTTTCAGTGATAGCTGCAATCTGACGCCATTAAGTACAAGTTGGGACGCTCCGGTCGACTTATTTCTTTCATAAAGAGAGGAGGCCATTTCTAGTCCACCAATCATTGGTCATGCCTGATGCCGGCTTCCCAAAAATATTAAAATACATGATCGGACGAAAAAAACACCCAATTCATTAAAAAAGATCTGTTCGCAGAGACCAGAACGCGTTAAATGCAGTCAACAGGAACCGATAATCGTCCGCCATGTTAGTGAAGTTGAAATCACTAAAAAGGGTGTTGCAATCTACATCTTCAATAAGCGTTCTTCCCTTCAATATTTTCCGGAACCTTGCGGCAAGTGATAAGCAGCCATGAAGGCTCTTGTCAAGGTTACAATCTGTTGGATTTCTGGCCATGTAAAGGGTGATCCATTTCGAGGTTCCCTGCTTTTTTAAAGAAAAAAACACAGAAAATTCAAATTTAATGGAGAATGTTTATTATCATTTGAAAGAACATTCTTTGGCATTTATTTTATGAAGATTATGTCTATCAAATGTTGGCCGTTGCTACGTCCAGATGGTCCATCCGTTGAGTCCAATTTTCGATCACTCGTTCGAGCATTTCGACTGGTAACTGGCGAATGACACGCGTGATGTTTTCCTCCAAGGCCTGAATCGAAGCGGGTTTGTCGGCATAAGCTTTTGACTTTACATATCCCCACAGGAAAAAGTCTAACGGTGTGATATCACACGACCGGCCCAAAACGTGAAATTATGTGCTCACCGAAATGTTCTCTCAATAAGTCCATTGATTGATGCGATGTGTGGGAAGTGGCGCCATCTTGCTGAAACCAAATGTCGCCGAGATCACGAGCTTCAATTTCAGGCATCAAATAGTCGGTTACCATGGCACGATAACGGTCGCCATTGACCGATGATTCCACCGGCCCACAAACCACACCAAACCGTTGTTTTTTCTGGATGAAGTGGCAGTTCTTCAATCTCTTCAGGTTGCTCTTCGTCCCAAATGCGGCAATTTTGTTTGTTTACAAACCCATTGAGCCAAAAATGGGCCTCATCGCTAAACAAAATTTGCCTCGAAAACGTCGGATCTTCTTGGAACTTTTCAAGAGCCCATAGAGCGAAGCGATGTCGCTTGGGAAGGTCGAGCGGCTTCAGTTGTTGCACAAGCTTTCAATTTAAGATCTTGACGTAAAATGCGCCAAGTCGGTCGATACATCAGTCCGAGTTGCTGCGAACGGCGCCGAATCGACTCTCTACGGTCTTCGTGTACACTCTCAGCTACGGACGTGGTCTATTCGGTCGAATATTATCCATTAATGAATGCTGGGTCTCAAAATGGGTGATGGTGTTGCGAATAGTACGCTCAGTAGGCCGATTATGTTGACCATAAGTTGAGCGAAGTGCACGAAACACATTCCTCACAGAACGTGAATTTTCATTATAAAGTTGAACAATTTGTAAACGTTGTTCACGCGTAAGTCTTTCCATTATGAAATGCCAGACAATACTAAACAAAAATAACATGACAGCATGACACGACTCACACGTGATCTGTCAAAAAAGGCTATTGAAAAAAGTATCTCTACTTGGATCACCCGTTATAATTGAATAGATCTAATGAATGCGATCCGAGCAGGTTTTTGTGCACAACAACGTCGAGGAAAATTAGAAGATTTTAGGTAATTTTGTTAGTGTTTATGAAACAGGGAATACTATTAGTTAAATTAATTAACTTGAATTTTGAATTGGTGAAACCTTTTATAAAGTCGAATAAATGATACGATGTTTATCAAGATGAAGATTATTTTGTCTAATACATGCATTATATTTTGGTTCCTAATGTGTTAAAGGAGTGAAATTGAAAGGAGGTTGAAACGCGGATAGGGTAAGGGGTCGTCAACAAGTTCTCTAGTTTTGTTTATCGGAAAGTTGATGACAAGGTGTGATACGATTGGACGTGTCATAACATAACAGCTACGCCATCGCAACTATAGGATGTATTTGCAAGAACTGAGGATATGAAACTTTTTGTAATTCTTTAATCATTTTATGCAAGTATTCCTAGCATTTTTAATACCTGGTTCTTCAAATGCAAAGCATATTTTTTTTGGTCAGTCTACTGTGCACTTAAGGTGTACCTATTATTCTTCTGTTTTTCTTTGGCACGAATATACAATAAATTTGTTTTGTGGGGGCGAGATATGCAGCAAGATCCCCGACTAATACGGCGAGCTAAGCCGAGCGTATGCCAGCGTGCCAACCAGCTGCCACATCAAATGGAGTAACCATCGCTATGCTAGAGCATAGATCTCCCAGGCTCTCCTCACAACAGTACAGAGAAACAAAAAAGAAAGAAAGTTTTAGAGCTTTGAACAACAAAGTTGCGCCATTTCCCTGTGATTTTCATGGTTCAAAACTAGCAGGAACCGGCAACCTTCAGTGCTTCTTATAGTCAGTCCATTTCTTAACTTTTTTCATGTAAAAATCTATCATCGTCGCATACACTTTAAATAATAAATGAATGTGCGAGCTCTTTTCCTTGCTCTCACGCAAGTCGGAAAGATATGTTCTGTCAGCCCGAAAAGTATATGAATCAATTAATGAGTTAATGGAGCTTCTACATACCTACATGTGGGATTCTCAATGCACAGCTGACTGTAGAGGAATCCTACAAGGTGACGTTCTCTTCACTGTTTGTTAGAACTTGGTGATAGGAATGAACTACTGACATACCTGGAAAAGAAGAGATGCATTGATGTTCGTTGCAGCAGAAAAGAACTCAATAAATACGCACTTAAAATTTCTCGATAAAATAGAAGCTTAATATTTTCCGAAAGGGACCGCCCAATAACTGTCTTTTTTTTGAAAATGCTATAAAAAAAAACTACTGAATATTTTCTCAAATTTCTTTTTTTATTTGAATGTACAATCCTTCCGGTTAATAATGGAAAATAATTTCATTCAAATGGCTGCCTCGGCTGGCCATGCAGTAGCCTACACGATCGGTCCAATTCTTAAGCACATTATCGATTGTGTGCAGCTGTTTTTCACCAATGGCTTCACGAATATTGTCCTTTAAAGCGTCAATTGTCTCTGGCATGTCGGCGTAACACTTATCTTTTACGGCTACCCACAAATAATAGTCAAACGGTGTCAAATCGCAGCTCCGCGGTGGCCAAACGACATAAGCTCTGCGGCTGATAATGCGAAAAAACAGGGCGCAAAACATCAAGTGTAGCTTCGGCTGTGTGGCGCGTAGCGCCGTCCTGTTGAAACCAAATGTTGCCAATATCCTCCTCTTCAATTTTTGTGAACAAAACGCCATTGACTGTAACGGCCACTCCTTGCTCATTTTCGAAGAAAAATGGCCCAATTATGCCTCTGGACCAAAATCCGCACCAAACAGTGACTCGTGTTGGGTATCTCGGCTTTTCAATATATGCGTGCGGGTTTTCCGTGCCCCAAATGCGACAATTTTGCTTGTTTACATACCCGCCAAGATCAAAATGAGCTTCATCTGAAAATGGCAAAATCGGCATCTTCTCTAAGTCGATCGCAGGCCCACTTAGCGAAGCGAAAACGCATTGGATGGTCAGTTGGCTTCAACTCCTGAACCAATTGGACTTTGTATGGCGTCATACCAAGGTCTTTATGCAAAATTCGTCTCAATGATGTCTCCGAAATGTTCAATTGTTGAGAACGACGGTGAATTGATGATGATGGCGCTTCACGCACATTTTCTGCCACAACAACAATTTTCTCGGGTGTACGTTTCTTTCAATTTTTTCACAAGATAACGAACATACGGAGCTGACGGTGCTTCTCTTCTTCCAAAATCCGTACGCAATTTTCAAAGTAATGTCGCAATATTTCCCAGCGTTGTTCAAGCGTATACACAACCATATTCGTTTAGCGGAAGGATAAAACTAATTATCTGTCAAATCAGACATGAGCTAAGTGTTACCATTCGCGAAATAAACACTAGTTGAAAAAAAAACGTTAGATGGCGGAGTCTTTATCTGGGTCGCATTTTGGATAAAAAATAAATTGCAAGGCTACAGTGACACTATTCTAAAAAAATCGATTGGCCATTAGTTTACCGATGAGGTTATGATCGAGAATTATATATAATATTTCTCCCGAAGAACACTTGTTTGATAACATAAGGTTTTATAATTGTGCTACTAGGTTCATCTGGTGTTATAATCTCTCACCTGATAAATTAGAGGTATTTAAGAAAACAATGGTGGAAAAGTGGTACCTATCACAGGTCTAGCGACGAAACGTAATACATTGGCACTACTATATGTATCATCACTGGACACTCTCTAATATAAAAACATGCAAAAAGACTTGGTGCAGTCGAAACGACGACTTTTTCAGAAGCTGTATGGACGCAGAGGTTAAAGACACGATCAGCCACTTGCTTTGTACGTGTCCTGCTCTTTCCAGAGGGGCCTTCTTCTCCTACTTAGATACAAGTAATCTTACAAACATTGACATCAAAGACCTCGTTCGCTTCTTCAGAAACTTCAATTGGTTCAATCCCCGTGATTACACAACGAATTAATACTGGTCTAAGTAGACGAAGACTTCCATGTTTCGTTAGGTTTTCTTATGTGAGTGGTTGGTGAATGTTGTTGAAGTTGTTGACAGTGTGTTTTGTATTTGGGCTCCTGCCCTCAGTTATAGTGTTGTATATAAATGTTTTGTTGGTTTTGTGGTTTTGGTGTTGATGTCAGTGTGTGGGCCATCTGCCAACAATTAAACATGTATGTAAGAAATAGCACGCTATACAGATTCCCCTTCCCCCAAATCTGCGCGAAAGTCCTCCGGGTTAGAATAGTTTTTCGGTCATTGATTTTACACTCCTCCTCAAAGACTCCTGGGGTTGTACTAATTTGGGACACCAGCAAATATTTTCCCAAAACTAAAATCCGTCTTAGTTTCTTCTTTCTTTTTCATTTTTGGCTTACTTCGGTATTGTTTTGGTATTAACTTTTATTCGTTGGGGACATTTTCGCGATTCAAACATTTCTCGATTCTTTCAATCTTTTATCTTGTCGAATTGTTTAAGTGTTTGTGAACTCGTCCTCTTGGGGAAACTTGTGTGAATGTGGTCATCGATTCGCTCAGCCACAGAGTTGCAGCGAATTCGAAAGAGAGTATGAGACGGAGGCGGTGGCACACTCCAGTAAAGTGACAGAGTGCATGCTAGAAAAAGCCGCAGTGGATTCCGTAATTGCTGAATGTGGGGGTATGAAAGAGAGAGTGAATGGTCCATCACGGACAAAGAAACCTGGAAGTGGACAAACCGACACTTCTTGGTTGACCATCAAAGAATTGAGAGAATCGAGGAAGTTTTTTTTGTTTAAATATAGTTTTGCGGATTGCGCTTGTTTTTTTGTATATATATTTTTATCTGGGATTTCTGATCGAGATCAGAATCCACCAAAAAAAAACAGGAGAAAAAGAAAGAAGACGGCCGACAAAGGATATAGCGGCAGGACAGGCAGCTGATACCCAGGGGTACAAATATCAGGATTCCTAGAGGAGCAGATTTTTTTGTAAAAGCTAAGTATAGTGCTTTGGTGTTTAAACGTTTCGTTTAGTTAGGCATTTTATTTTAAGAAGCCGGTAGGCTTTTGTCGCGGTAAAATCCCGGAAATCACGGGACACGCGCCCCCTTTATTTTGTCTTTTATTAACTTTCGGGATATTTTCTTTTGTTGTTCCGCAATCTAACGTCACTTCAATAAATTGACCGTTGCTCATTCGAGCTTTATAACGTTTTGAAAACCTTGCCTTTTTTTTATTTCGTTCCTTTTTTTAGCAATCAATCATTGACTTCTTGTTAAAAAGGTTTCACAATTCCTTTTTTTCAAAGATTGTGTGGCGCCCGTTTTACCCACCATCACTTTGCCATTTCTTCATACCTTTTCCATTTCAGAATTTTCTTCTTCCCTAAACTTATTTCCATCTCCGAACCCACCTCAGCTAAGCAACCGGGACGGTAGCATTCAACAGGCTACCTGTTGCACTTCTCTTTCGGCGAATTCCTGTTGACGTTTCCCTATTCCGCCAGTATTCGACTTTTTACCACCGGCGCAGCGGCGGCTGTAATCTTCTCGCGTCTTTTTTTTGCGCATTTAAACTCGGTTATTTTTTTTTTATTAACCCACCCCCAAAATAAAGTGCAACAACCTATTTGTTAGGTGTGGCGCTGCAGCGATATTGGTGTGCCGCCCCTGCACAGGATGCCCATTGGTAAAATTTCTAGGTCACACGACATAAGATAACGCTTTTAAGCTTAGCTTGTTTCTATCATTTGATATAATGCTATTCGCTTGTTACAGATTGCTTAAGTCCAGGAAGTGCAATTCCATTTATCATTCCATGCCACCATTCCGATCATTCGACCAGCAATTTTGTCATTTTCCGTAGGCGAGGGGGAAAATCGATCTACTTGGTAGAATATGAGTTTCGATAGTTTGGTTTAATATCTAATCGACCTGTTTTTGCGTTTTTCTCAATTTAGGTTTTTGCGAGGTCTTTTACGGAAAACTGCAAAACATCTTTTTGGACAATTAAAAGAAATATTCCGGAAAAAAATAGGAAAATTACAGCAGCGGAATGACCGCCCGCAAACAATAGCTATTCCATGCCTGTTTTACAAAAAAAAATGTTTGGGCACGAATCGCGATCTTTCGTCATGGGCTAGTTGGGCGGAGAAGGTAGCTGGTCGAGATATCGGCCAATAGTACTATGCGATATACAAAAATGCACTGTAAATTTATTTCGGTTTGTAATCGGATCAAACTTTATAGCCAAGACATTTCCGCTATTTCAGCTTCCGATGGTTGATGCCACGAAACCCCCTCCAAATCATAGGGACACTTGTAAGACAAACAACATCAGGTCAATTCAAATAAGTATCCTAAGATAATTCTTACGCGTTAGCTGCAGCGAACCAACGGTGCCACACTTATGGAGGTTCGAACAATGAAAAAGAAAAACCGCAGTTCATTGGACTACTCCTTCGATAAGACGAATGAGATTTTGATGGCTCGATGGAACGACTACTCTGTCGTCACTGTCGACTCCAAACACGAAGCGATCGAGCCAATGCAAAAAGTAAAGCGTTGGGACCGAAAAACTCGAAAAATGACGACCGTGGAGGAAATGCCTAAAATTCTCAAGGCATACAACAAGCGCATGGGTGGTGTCGATCTTTTCGACAATGCAATGAATAATTATCGCATCCGCGTTCGTGGCGAGAAATGGTACTGGCCATTGTTGACCAATGCATTTGATGCAGCAATGGTAAATGCATGGAAAATTCATTGTATGCTGCGCAAACACGAAGACCACATAAATCAAGACACGAAGAAGAAAAAATGTGTCATCATGAGCCAACTGGACTTCCGTGTTTACGTAACCGAATGCTTGCTGCGCCAAGAGAGAAGTGGAATCCCGAAGACTCCGAATGCAACCAAAATAAGCGAAAAGGTCGCATTGAACGCGACGATATTCGCCGCGATAGAACTGACCATGGAATCATTCACAGCGCAAAAAAACTTCGTTGTCGTGTCTGCCACAAACATGCCTCATTCAAGTGCAGCAAATTCGATGTTGCATTACACACAAAATGTTTTAATTCATTCCACAGCATATAAAATAACGATTTTCCATTACCATATTTATTTATTTATTCTAACGGGTGATTTTTTAAGAGGTTTAGAACTTTTTTTAAAAAAAAAACACAAAAAATTCGAAAAAATGAATGAAATATTTATTTGAATCGATAGTTTGAACCTTGCAATTTAATGTTTAAAGATAATTTCATGCAAATGTTGACCGCGGCTGCGTCTCAGGTAGCCCATCCGCTGAGTCCAATTTTGGCATACTCTTTCACCCATATCGGCCGGTATCGCACGAATGAATGCATGGATGTTGGCTTCCAGTGCGTCAATCGAAGCGGGCTTGTCCCTATACACATTAGCCTTGGCATACCCCCACAAAAAATAATCTAATGGTGTCAAATCGCACGATCTAGGCGGCCAATTGACCGGCCCGAAACGTGAAATTAACTGTTCACCAAACTCGCCTCGCAATTGCGCCATTGTTTCGCGTGCTGTGTGGCATGTGGCACCGTCTTGTTGAAACCACATATCATGCAAGTCAAGAACTTCCATTTCGGGCAAAAAAAAGTTTGTTATCATCGCTCGGTAGCGTTCACCATTGACAGTAACGCTGCGATTCGCATCACCTTTGAAGAAATATGGCCCAATAATGCCGCCGGCCCATAAACCGCACCAAACAGTGGCTTTTTCGGGATGCATTGGTAGCTGTTGCAATGCTTCTGGCTGATCTTCACTCCAAATGCGGCAATTTTGCTTATTTACGTACCCATTCAACCAAAAATGAGCCTCATCGCTGAACACAATTTTTCGATAAAAAAGCGGATCCTCGGCCAGCTTTCCAAGAGCCCATTCACCAAAAATTCGGCGTTGTGGTAGGTCGGCTGGCTTTAGTTCTTGCACCAGCTGTATCTTAAAAGGCTTTACGCCCAAATCCTTCCGCAATTTTCCACGTAGTGCTGTAACAAAGGCCTAACTGCTGGGAACGGCGCCGAATCGACATTTCGCGGTCTTCTGTCACACTAGCTGATACGGCCGCAATATTTTCTTCAATACGCACAGTACGTAAACGTGTTGGTGGTTTAATGTCCAACAAAGTAAATTTGGTGCGAAATTTGGTCACAATCTTCCGAATAGACTGCTCAGAAGGTCGAGAATGCCGATCATAAAATGGAAGCAGCGCGCGATGAACATTTCGAACCGAGCACGAATTTTGATAGTAAAATTCAATAATTTGCAAGCGTTGTTCATTTGTAAGACGATCCATGGTTAAATTGCAAACCAAACTGAAGCTGTTTGACAGTGACACAAGGTACTAAACACACGTCAGCTGTCAAAACCAGTGTTGCCAAAACCAAACCAGCTAAAAAATCACCCTTTATAATCGAATCTATTTATCTAATAAAATATTAAAAAAATAATTTCTGAATTTTTGGTTCACTTTTGCATTTTTGTATATCGTATGGTACTATTGGTCGAGATCTCGACCACCATCTCCACGGTACCCCTGGTCAGGTACGACTCTAATTTTTTTTTTGGCTCGCACACAAAGTTTCAACAATTTTGAATGGACAGTTTTCGAGCCGTTACATATGGGTTAAGATAAACTAAATATTTTTTGATATTTTAAAAGTTTGGCAGCAGTTCTTAAACAGAGTATTTTATGTTAAAAACGGCGTTTGCAGATATATCCCGTAACAGGGGTAAATTTTCAAATATATAGGGTCCGCCATTTAACGTTTTTTTTCAACTACTTCTTATTTCGTGCTTATTTATTTGGTTTCAACAGGACGGAGCTACGTGCCACACAGCCGAAGCTACACTCGATGTTTTGCGCCCTTTTTTTTTCGCATTATCAGCCGCAGAGCTGATGTCGTTTGGCCACTGCGGAGCTGCGATTTGACATCGTTGGACTATTATTTGTGGGGTGCCGTAAAAGGCATACTGCCCTAAGATTAAATAGAATATTTTTAAATAGCCCATTCGGAGGAATCTTATTATGAATGAAAGAAAAAACGCCACTAATAAGTTTAGTTCAAGAATGTTTCGATAAATTTTGGGGATATATCAAAATTCGCTCATTTTTTAAACCAGCAAAGGCCGTTCGCCGGTGTAAATTAAATAAATTAGTAAATAATCAGTCAATGTTTTCAGAAAGATGTAAATAATATAAACAGACCCCTCTTTCCCAGTGGGCACTTTGGGCAAGTGCCCAGGGCCCCGCGATCGATAGGGGCCCCCTCACATCAACAAAGTCAATAGTTCCTGTCAGATCACCAAACGATAACCAATATTTATTACCAAAAAACTTATATAATTCGAAGAAATCGAACCTAAGTTACTGACTACAATACCAACTTACTAGCTTTTACATGCGCGAAGTTGTTCTCCTCTCGCCCAAAAGTTAGGCTTTCCGACTGCAGCATGCTTAGATAAATTTAAATATTATAATGGTATACTAAGCGCACACACATTTTAAAGAAATATCATCAGTAGTACACTCATAAGTCATAAGTGTGTCTCGCTCCATTTAAATTAAGCGAACGAAACGAAGCATGAAGCTCCAAGTTGAACGTGACCGAACGTGAACGACTCGGCGGTCGGGAATTCCCCTTAATTTGTATGTGGTGTTGTGACGTTTGTTGTGTTTGTAGTTGTTATTGATTGTGTTCTGAGGTACCTATTCTTTAATTAAATCATCGTTTACTTGTTTCCTTTTGTGTTAGCGACTATTTTCGGTGTAAAAATAAATACCTGCTGAATTATAGTATAATGTCGAAACGCATATATCCTAGTGGATCTGAAAAACGGAAAAAAACTGTACATCAGAAGGAAGTAATTGAAAAGTTACCAAAATTAACATCATATTTTGCTACTACTACTGGAGGAACTTCTGTAAGTAGCAACCAAATCAAAAATCTTCCAAATGATGAGTCGTGTCGTTCACAAATTGAGGAAATTTCTGAATCCTCATCTTCAACAATTTCCACCAGCTTTGGAAAAGACAAAGAAAGCGACGAAAGAGCAACAAATTCGGTGATTTCACAAATAGCTACAACTGTGTCAGTAGAACAACAACAGTTTTCCAACCCGGAAGAAATATCACACGATCTCGCCGATTATTTTCACGAAAATTTTACAGAAAAAAATCGCGAAATATTGATTCGTAAGGGATCTGCATATTTTCAAAATAAAGATTCTGACTTTTCCGATACATCCAGAGCCTACAAAGATGGTAATAAATCGATAACAAGGTATTTCAACAAAGCATTATTTATTCGCAAATTGAAGAACAATGAAAGCGTCGAAAGAAAATGGTTGTTGTACTCGCCATCCAAAAAGCCTGTATTTTGTTTTTCATGCTCTTTGTTTAACCCATCTGATGTAAATCTATGCTCTTCGAGTGGATGTAATGATTGGAAGCACATTAATCACATAATTTTAGCACATGAAAATAGCCCAGCACATAGGCAATCTATGATGACTTATCTAGCACGAAGTAAAGCGGTTGGTAGAGTAGATGTTGACTTGTTATCTCAACATCAAAAAGAAGTGGATTATTGGAGAAATGTACTTAAACGGATTGTAGCTGTTGTAAAATTTTTGGCATCGAGAGGGCAAATAACATAGATTTTTAAACACTAACCTGTAAATGCTAAAAGAGTTGCTTTTGTGGACTATATTACATTTATATCTATTCGTTTCATGTGATTGTTAATAAAAATAAATACTTAAACTTGTTTATCTACTTTCTTTGTCTATTCTAACAAAATAGTGTTCTGTCAAAGTCATAGGGGCCCCATTATCCTAATATGCCCAGGGCCTCCAATAGGTTAAAGACGGCCCTGAATATAAATAGTCCGTGCCCCCCCAGCTGATGCGATGAATCAACAGCAACTCTTTACATAATTCCTTAAAAATGAGTCGATAACCTTAAATTTTCAATTCAAATCTCTCCGCCGAAAACAACTCAACGCCTACGATATTTCATTAGATTTGCGTGTTTTTTCAGGCCAGTGGATTTGAATGCGCGAACACTGAACAACCATAAAAGGGGTTGAAAGCCAGATAAAAACATTACCCGCCGCAAAAAAAACAATCCAAAAACCACGGATGAACTTTCAAAGACTCAGCGAATAATTTATTAGCACTCATACATTTTCACCGGGCGCGACGAGACTTTTCAACTCCTCGTGTTATCAGCAAAGAAAGAAAAAAAGGTCAAAAACAACCTATTCTCCCTCCGTCCGCACTATTCACTTCACAAACCGCTTAAAGGTTGAAGAATATTTGCGCCCTAGGGGTCGGAAACACTCTCAAAGATGGAGAGAGTGAAGAACACCCACTAAGGCTAAAGGGGGATGATTTGATTTTTGCCATTCACCACAAACCAAAAAAAATCCACATAATCCAAAAGGTTACGCAATAAAAAATTTAAAGCCATTTGAAGTTTCCGTGTAATTAGATTTCGAATTGAATTTTAATGGAACGAGGAAAACGCTCAAAACGCAAAAGAAAAAACCAAAAAAAAAGGATCAACAGGATTTCACGGAATATGAATTTCAACGCCGTCGCCGCATGATATCAAATACCTGTTACGATTTCGATGAATCAACCTGATTCTCTCAACCCCCCCCCCCCCCCCAAAAAAAAGAACCCAAAAATAAACGTCAGCAAATTACCAATTATCCGAAAATGAAAAAAAGCTATCTTTCTCTAGCAGCGCTAGCGTTTTAAGCTTACCAAAGACAATGGTGGATTATATTGTTGTCAGAAATCTTTGATGGGTTTTATTTTTTTTTTTATTTCCTTTAATCCCTTGATGATAGTGGCAATGGGGTTGACAGAGTTAATAATCTGATTTCGAGTTGAAAAAGAACAAAGCGAATTTTTAGCGATTATTAGGAATCCTTGTAATGGCTAATTTTGTTGCGTTTGACAATGACGCGGCCGATTTTGAGCAGAGATGAGATTGGCATCCTGTTTGAATGGCGCCAGGAAGTAGTCCTTCTCTCCTCCTTGGAATGTACTTTAGATAAATTATTTATAATGTTTTACGGTTGTAGTAACCCTTTTTTGGGGGACGCGAGCGGCCTAATACTCTTGGTTAATCCGTTTTCTGTTTACAAGGATGGGACGAAGTTTTGCTTTTAATGGAAGTTAATAAAAGGATTTGCGGTTTAAAGATAAAATTTAATATATTTTTCTTTTGTTTTTTAATTTTGAATTGAATACTGTTTAATGTTTTGTCTGAGACGGAGTTTTATTGTTGCGGTTTCGTTCGAACAAGGCGAAAGGATGGGTGAATAAGTTGCTACTTGATTGTGAAAGTCGGGCAAAGAAAAATTAAGGAGAATAAATTTTCTCTTGGTGAGTAATTAATGCTGCGAAAGGAGTAATTAAGTTGCGTGGTTATCTGCGGAATTGATGGAGGATTTTTATGGTGGAAATTTGCAACTTATGGAATTTATTGCTGATGGCAATGTAATGGGGCGGCGATGAGGGGTAAATATTTTTTTTTTTTGGTTTTAAGTGGCAATGTTGTCTTTATTAATGAGTCTGGTTGGATATGGTAAGGCGAAAGTGTAAGAAGAATGAAGGGACCAATCGGAATTTGAGGTAGTTGCGATCCCTAAAGCAGATATTGACTGTAACTATACTACAAACTTATTAAAGGAGACGGTGTAGAGGTACTTTGAAACAAACGGTGCAGGTTCAATACCCATCGATGAATTTTATGATTTTGTTTGTATTTTAAGCTCAGCTATTTTTCGATCGCGGCCGCTGAAGTAATATTACAAGTTTGTTAGTACAAGGTTAGGTTTGGTTGAAGTGGAAGTCGGAAAGAAGTTCGACTCACGTAGACCTAAGTAAGGTCCATTGTGATACCACGTGGATCTAAAGTTCCTGCCTACTTGTTGAACCAATTTGAGCTCAGTTGTACTTTAAGCTCAGAAATTTTTCGATCGCGGTCGCTGAAGTATTATTACAAGTTTGTTGGTACAAGGTTAGGTTCGGTTGAAGTGGAAGTCGGAAAGAAGTTCTACTCACGTAGACCTAAGTAAGGTCCATTGTGATACCACGTGGATCTTAAGTTCCTGCCTACTTGTTGAACCAATTTGAGCTCAGTTGTATTTTAAGCTCAGCTATTTTTCGATCGCGGTCGCTGAAGTAATATTACAATTTTGTTAGTTCAAGGTCAAGACCTAGTAAGGTCCATTGTGATACCACGTGGATCTAAAGTTCCTGCCTACTTGTTGAACCAATTTGAGCTCAGTTGTATTTTAAGCTCAGCTATTTTCGATCGCGGTCGCTGAAGTAATATTACAAGTTTGTTAGTTCAAGGTTAGGTTCGGTTGAAGTGGAAGTGGGAAAGACGTTCGTCTCAGTAGCCTAAGTAAGGTCCATTGTGATACCACGTGGATCTAAAGTTCCTGCCTACTTGTTGAACCAATTGAGCTCAGTTGTATTTTAAGCTCAGCTATTTTTCGATCGCGGTCGCTGAAGTAATATTACAATTTTGTTAGTTCAAGGTCAAGACCTAGTAAGGTCCATTGTGATACCACGTGGATCTAAAGTTCCTGCCTACTTGTTGAACCAATTTGAGCTCAGTTGTATTTTAAGCTCAGCTATTTTTCGATCGCGGCCGCTGAAGTAATATTACAAGTTTGTTAGTACAGGTTAGGTCCGGTTGAAGTGGAAGTCGGAAAGAAGTTCGACTAAAGCAGACCTAAGTAAGGTCCATTGTGATTACCACGTGAATCTTAAGTTCCTGCCTACTTGTTGAACCAATTTGAGCTCAGTTGTATTTTAAGCTCAGTTATTTTTCGATCGCGGTCGCTGAAGTAATATTACAAGTTATTTAGTTCAAGGTTCGGTTCGGTTGAAGTGGAAGTGGGAAAGAAGTTCGACTCACGTAGACTTAAGTAAGGTCCATTTTAGTCCA